>LBNR01000006.1:2417154-2822818 GCA_001262555.1 Fusarium nygamai
GTACAGCTTGTACATTGCAGAGAAGATGTATCAACCAAAGCAGGACTCTCAGTATACCAATCCGTTGAGATGGCGACCGCCTCTATCTCGGTGCCGAAATGATATATCTCTACAGATAATACCGAAATTCAACCAAGGTATTATCATCAAGGCTGATGTATCATGTCTTCGGGAGAGGAGGCCAAAAAGATCTGGGACCTCCTTTTGAGGTGACAAAATACTTAGGTGATTCAAGGATGTTTTAGGCATTTACACTGCAGGTTTAGTGCATCCTTGGACTGAATATTTTTGACAACAGAGGTCAAGGTCAGGATCTTTTTGGTCCCTTGAGGTTTATCCCCCGTCAAGCCCGGAGCTACCCCACATACCGCCATTGAGCCTCGGCTCAAATACGTCGATCTCGTCGATCCCCGGGGTCATTAAAGAACCTGAATCCGGGGAAATGCCCATGATTTCTGGTCCTATTTATTATTCCAATAATTTACTTGAGTGACCAAATAGCACAATACACAGTAAATCAACATGTCGGATCGTGTTAGTCAACTCGCTGGTCATCTCAACTACCCCAAAGGCCTACTCGCTGGCCAGGTAGCTATCATCACAGGCAGCGGCCAAGGAATCGGCGCAGAAGCGGCCAGGCTCTTTGCTAAAGAGGGCGCGAAAGTCGTGGTTGCAGATATCGACGCGGGTTAGTGGTCTCATCCTGTGCTCACAGAACATTGGTGTCTAACTAGCTCGAATAGAAAAGTCCAAGGCTGTTGCTGATGATATCAACAAGAATGGCGGCCAGGCTATAGCTGTGCCCGGAGACATTCTCAAGGCAGAATATGTCAATGATCTGGTCAAGAAGGCTGCAGACTTTGGCGAGGGAAAGATTAACATCATCGTCAACAATGCGGGCTACACTTGGGACGGTGTCATTCACAAGATGACAGACAAGCAGTGGGACACTATTCTCGCTCTTCACTGTACTGCCCCTTTCACACTCGTCCGCGCAGCAGCGCCTTACTTCCGTGTACGCGATGGCGCCCCTCGTTGCATCGTCAACATCTCATCTACGTCTGGAGTGCACGGCAATGCCGGACAGCTCAACTACTCTCTTGCAAAGGCGGGTATCACAGGCTTCACAAAGACGATTGCTAAGGAGTGGGGTCCCTCCTTCGGCGTGAGAGCGAACACTGTTGCCTTTGGACATATTCTCACCAGATTGACGGCGGCCAAGGAAGATGGCGCATTTGTCACTGGGCCAGATGGTGAGAAAATCGCACTGGGCATTCCAACAAAGCAAAAGGAGGCGGCGGGGGATAATGCCCATGCAGATATTCCACTGAGGAGACCCGGTACTGCGACTGAGGCAGCGAGCGCTGTTCTGGCTGTGGCGAGTCCATTGTTTTCGTATGTGTCAGGTCAGACCATCATGGTCACTGGAGGTCGTAATATGTAGAGTATATCCAGGCGGCGAGTTAGATAGGACTCTTGGATCAGTCGAGGAGGGCATCAATCGACGAAGAAACGTGGTATTAGATTAAACGGTACTATACTTCCCCAAACGCCCCCATCCAACAAGATGTGTCCCTTTTGTGCATGTCATTCCCATTCTTAGACCTTGAGCCACAGGTTGAAGACACCCTGGGCATACTGAACAATCTCGTCACCACCAAGCTTGCTCTCTCCATAAAGACGATCGACGAAAGAGATGGGAACCTCAGCGACGGTGCATCCCATAGCCTTCGCACGCACCATAAGCTCCATCTGGAAACTGTATCCCTTGCTCTCGGTGCTAGCAATAGCCTTCTCCAGCGCAGCACGCTTGTACAGTCGGAAGCTGCCTGTGAGGTCACTCACGCCAGGGCGGAGGACAGTGTCGGCGAACAAGTTGGCGCCACGGCTGACGAACTTGCGCTTGAGATCCCAACCAAAGACACCGCCGTTTCCAGCGTAGCGAGTGCCCGTGACGATGTCGTAGTTGCCCTTGGCCTGGAGAGCGACCATCTCGGGGATGAACTTGGGGTGGTGGGAGAAGTCGGCGTCCATGATGATGACGAAGTTGCCGGTGACGAACTTGAGACCGTGGACGTAGGCTGTTCCGAGACCGAGTTTGCCAGCGCGGGGCTTGAGGACAACGTGGGGGGAGTAGACCTTGACGAGCTGCTGGGCAACCTCTTGGGTTCCATCGGGGGAGCCGTCGTCAACGATGATGAGTTCCCAATCGAGGTTGCTGCTCGGGTTAGCTTTTCGCCTGTCAAATCTGCATGGAAGAAGGTACTAACTTCTCAGTAAAGGTGCGGTTCAACAACCAGGTAATGATGGGCAGGTTCTTGCGCTCATTGTAGGTTGGCAAGATAACCGAGTACTTATTCTTAGTTGTGGCCATGGCGGGCGATTAGAAAGGGGGTATCGTTTCGAAGGATATTAATTGACAAAGCGACCTGAAGAGAAGAAAGATCAAGGTTCGATTGCGAACGACAAAATGAGCGTGGGAAATTTGGGGAATCGCGTTTGTTGGATGTCTCGTCGTTATTCGCGTCAAGCCACTCTAAGGGGACACCTTGAAGCTGGCGATTGGGGATGGACAGGGGTGACTAAGCTCACGATGGCTGCCCCTGAATTGGATGTGGCTGTGCGCGACTTGCTGTGGCTGGCGAGGTACAAGCTCTGGTTTGGCCGATGCCGATCTGCTAACATGGATTGATTTTGGCCCATGATATGACTTGCAGGTCGGTTGCAGGGCTTGCGATTGTCAATTCTGCGTCATGCTGGTCAGCTTTTGAGACAGCAGAGGCTTCGCTGGGTGGTCACTTGAGGTCTTTTTGTTGGGTCATCGGCCGATTTGATCAATATCAACCACGGCTTAATGTTGTTGAACAAGAACGTTTCCTTGCGTCACTGGACATTTACCGTCGTACTGAACACAGAGCCGCCCGTCTCTTCCTCTCCGCCGACCTCGCGTCCACTTCCCCAGCAAAATCAAGTACCGGTACTAAGCCCGTCCTGTGTCTCACTGGTTCCGGCGGTCCACACCTCAAGTCCTCTCTGTCTTCCCAGATCGGTGGCTTACAATTTGAAGCTTGTGGTTCCTTCGAGGAGCTCCCGACCCACCAAAGCTCCCTCTTGTTCCCCGCAAAGCACGCAAATGCAGCTGGGAAGCAAAAGGACTGGGAACTGGATCCTTGACCCAGAGACCCAAAGCCAATCCGAGATGACGACCAAGTCCGTCCCGATCTACAGAGTTCACACCGTCAAGTACGGGTGTTCCTTGGGCTAACTTCACAGTCCACAGAGTCGCAGTCGAGTGACGAAAGGGCGCTTTTCCTTGGCCCAATGCGTGCTATGCGTTCTCCTCTTCCAATTCCCTTGCTCATCCCGTCCAAGTATCCCGTCACTCGTTCCCCGCGGGTGAGGAACCTCGATGCTGTTTGTGCGCCCTCCGCCTCGGCTTCGGAGCTCCCCATGCCTTACCAATTTGCTTCTGGCTTCTCTCTGTCTGTCCATGCTGCTTCTATAGGTAAGGTAGCTATGGATGGACATGGCTTTGTGGAACCGACCGTCGTGACTTGCCTCGTGCCTTTCTCTGCCAACCTCACTCCCCTTCTTCGTGTCTCGTTCCCCGACTTTGACCTCCTTCCTACATCAACATTGTGAAGCTTCCTCACTCCTGTAGCCTCAGAAATTATCGCAAATATCGCTCGTATCCATTATTGACTTCGCTGCGTCGCGCAAACACACCCTTATAAGCCAGAGTTAACTTGCGACACCAATTGTTACGTCATCAACATGTCGGACGGAATCGCTCCAGCTATAGACAAAGGTATGTCCCATCGCCGGCCGTCTCAATGGCCTCGTTTCCATCGCGTCTGATGCAGCGCTTCGCAATTGGCATGTTCGCGATGGCTGTTTCGACCTCTGTGGTTCAACACTGCGCTTATACACGGAATTCTGAGCTGACATGCCCTAGTCGGCGCACCTGAACCAACGGCCCTCGAGGCCGAGGCCGGCGCTCCCACTTTGGACACCGCGACAGCTCCTTCGGAGCCCGCCAAGCCGGAAGAATCCAAGCCAACTGAGGGAGCCGGTGGTCTCAGCGCCCCGCCGAAGCCCGTCGAGGTTGCGTCTGTGCCAGAGACACCCGTCAACAACATGACACCCGCAGGCGGCACTCCACGACCCGTGCTCAATCTCGAAGAAGAACCAAAGGAGACGCCAAAGAACGAGGACGAGAATGCGTTCATCACCGATGCTCCAACATCGGCGCCTGCTGTCTCCGCCCCAAAGGATGTCCCTATGACTGACAATGCTGCCGACGACAAGCCAGCGGGCATCAACGGTGCAGGTAAGCCTGAGGTCAACGACGTCGCCGAAGCGGCTGCAGGCGAAAAGCGTAAGGCTGGGGAACCTCCTGCTGCCACCAACGGCGCATCCGACCCCGCTGTAGCAGAGAAGTCGGAGTCGGAGGAGCGTGCCGAGAAGAAGGCTCGCGTTGAAGATGTCGCAGATGAGCCGACCGCCACTGAGAATACTTCGCCAAACGGTAAGCACGAAAATGGGAAAGCTGCGAAGAAGGACAAGAAGGCCACGCCAGTTGCTGGGAAGACAGCACGCAAGACGCGAAGTCAAGGTCCTGTTGAGGTTTAGTAGCAATGCGAATTGGCAGGCTTTTCCTTGATCTATCATGATGGTTTATGAATGCTGCAGCACATGATTTCGGGGTGGGACAGCGAAAATGGCGGATGGGAGCGGGAAAAGGAACATGATCCCGAGATCTGCCTGGTTCAAGGATTTGTGGGTATATTTGTGCGTCAGGTAGTAAACACTGTTTGCATTTGCCATTTCATTAATTATACAGTGCTTCATTGATAAGAATGGTCTTTTAGCCATTGTGTCTGTCGTGATATTGCTGTACTAGACTGATAACACCTGCGCTCCTCATTCAAGCTAAGCCCAACCAAGTGCCGAAGACCCATCCATTGTTTCCTCCGTCCACAGCGGCAATTTCGGGGATCCGCCTCGGAGAAGTGGAGTAGGTTCTCAACGTCAAGGCCGGGATACAACTTTCGCTTGCCAATTGCTGGAGTTTGTGTTGAAATCTCATCATAGTTCATAAGGGTGAATTGAAGGGCTATCTATATGTTGGTTGGTATGTTTATGATGATCGTAAATGAAGTGATTCTTGCTGAGCTGAAAAGGGAAGAGAAGAATGAAAGCATCAAGAGATGCCTCAACAAACTGGTACCGAGAATCCTCATTATTGCTGAAGCTTTGTAGTAGTTTTCGGCGTGTATTTTTGAACTGGTGCGGTCGACTTCCAGGGTTGAGATGATAGAGAGGCAAAAAGGGTTGTGTAAGATTCTTTGTGGCCACTTCAGTATCCAGTGTCCAAACGCGACCAAATATTGCCGCCCGCAAAATTGATACCGGCTTTGGGTGATATTTGACTCCCAGAAATACCATTTTGTATGGGACTTAGTACCAATAGTACTGCACAACAGTAAGATAGAGATCGTTTATCTTCTCAACCTCCCGAGCCTCAGCTTCGGGGGATCCGCGTCTGCCATATACTGTAGCAAAGAGACAAGCAACTGCGACGACCGCCAGGCAAAACAGGAAGTCCAGAAAAGGCCTCAGACTCGGGTATGGCCAGAATAGACAGTGTGGCCCCTCTTCAATCACGAAGAGCACACCCCCGAGCATCACGAATACAAAGACTCCTAAGAGCGTCTGTTTATAGACGGGGTGACACAGGTAGAACCCCAGGCGGTGGATGAGGCTGAGATGGCTGGGAGCAGGTGGCATAGGGCCGGTACACATCTTGAGGACACAGCCGTAGGGTATAGCCAAAAGGGCCCAGAGTATATCTATAGCCATGACTGTTGTTTTTGAAACGAGGGTCTCGTATGCGTAGCTTGACGACGTGGAGTTTTGATTTTGGGGTTTGTGGTATGGAGATCACAAGTAAACGGAGAGGGAAAAGGATGAAGCTGGAAAGTAAGGTAAAGGGAAGAGAAGGACTGAAGTTGGAAAGGGAATGATGGCTATTTATACTGCTGTATCAACAAATATACTTTGCTGTGCTTTTCTAAAACATTAATAGCATTTACACAAATGAAACCTAGTTGCATGGCTCCAGATCTGGGATTGGCAAAACTGATGAGTGTCCCACTACATCACTTGAAGTATCATTTAAGGTTATTGATCTAGTAATGACTAGATGAGGATATAACTGCCAACATTAAGTTATAAATCAGAAGCAAACTTTATCAAGCTATCTCTCCTCTTTCCCAAGTTGTTGTGAGCATCGTGTAGCTGTGCTTAACCTCCCAAAAATGCCATTTTATACAAGATTTAGTACCAATACCACTGTACGGCAGCAAGATAGAGATCGATCCTCTCGTCAGCCTCAGCCTTTGGGTCTCTACGTTTTCCATATGCCATAGCTAAGAGAACACTAGCTGCCATCAGGAGCATCACAACAAAGAACTGCAATATGGGCGTTGGGCTCGAAGATGGCCAGAATATGCTAGGTGAATATTTCCTCTCATCGATCGCGATAAGCATGTTGCCGAAGAATAGAGGCAGAAGCAAACCGACGAACGTCTGTCTGTATGTGCTGTGGCATAGATAGTACTCGAAGCGGCGGATACAGCTGAGATGACTGGGGGCATACGGTGGAGGGCCGCCGGTGCATATCCTGAGGAAGACAGCATAGAATGGAGCGAAAAGAAACAAAAATATGTCTATGATGATCATTTTTGATGTTTTCTTAACAAAGGTCTTGTAGTAAGTAGTATGGAGCTGATGCTATATCCGTAGCTTGACGATTTGGGACTTTGATGTTGGGATTTATGGTGTGAGGAAGATAAGGAGAAGGGGAAAGAGTAAGGACGAGTAGCAAAGGAGTGCTATTTATACGATTGTTTAAGAAACAGAAATTTCATATTTTGCTCTGTTGCCTTACCTAAACGTCGATAGGGTTCATACGAATGAAATTTAAATCACCAATAGAGACGTTTTCGGAGCTTAGGCTGGCGAACCTCCAATGTGATGAAAGGAGTTCAGAGAAGGTTTTGTGAATATATGAAGCTTTCCAGCACACAAAAAAACGAGGCAATTTATTATCCATCTGTCAATCTTTCTCCAATGGGAGAGACTTCTCAAATTCGCTCAGTTTCCCTCGGCGAGATGAAGTTCAGTGGAGCGCTCCAGTCCTTGACCAGGCCCAAACCCAACTCTGAGTAACAAATCATGTAACGCACTTAGAAAGCTGTCAGAAACCTTTTACCTACTTACGAGGTAGGCAAAAAGGGGGAAACTTTTCTAGAAGTATCCTTTCTCCTCGTCACTCAGCGAGACACCAATAACATCCCAGCAAGCATCATGAACTGTCTTGCGAGGGCTTCTTCCTGCTCTGGGAGGCAATTGAAAGTCCCAAAATGGGCCAGCCGTGTCGTTGCCAAATGGGTACATCTCGGATTTTCTTCTCTTCATACCAACATACACTCGCTCACATAGCGTTAAAGCGATAATAACTACAAGATATTTCTTTATACGTGGTCCAGCCAGGATCAAAACTCAGTTGAGAAGCAAGACAACTTCTGACCCTAAGCTTAGATGTCAAACAGACTAACTAGTCTAAAGCTCTACTGATTCTTGCCTAAATTTACCTAAGTATTTTTGTCACTTAGGATGGAGGCTCTAAGTTTTCTTGCCTCCCCTTGCGTCCTCCAAGCCCGCAGGTTTGGCCTTCGATATCGATTTCAACGACCAAAACACATTCTTCATTAGCTTGGGCTTTTAGCTTTACTACCAGCTTTCAGTTACAGCAGCAGCCAAACCCCTGCTTTATTAGCCTGGCCTTTCAGTTCTATCAACGTTACGCCTGCCGAATTCGAAATGGACTTGAGTGCGACCCCTTGCTCTCTCCATCAGCGATATCTGTCCCCCCAGCCAAATAACGTTTTCGAGTTATTGGTATTTCTCAAGCTCTTATGACTGTAAATATAGTCTAATTCTAGCATAGAATACTTCTAAAATAATCCAGCAACCAGGCCTTGCTTATGATTATTTGCACTATGACCATACCAGCAACCAACACCTACATGCAGGGTGCCAACTGTGCAATCCTTGAACACCGATAACCTTTGATGCCCTAATCTGTGAATGAAACCAACCACGCCAAACTTCCGGCTGTAGATAGAAAAGACCGTTAGAGGCCTCTAAAGCTCTCAATCGAGCTCTATGAGCAAGCGTTCATGGGTGCCGGCCGCCAGACACCCAGTTATTCTGGACCTCTTTCAGTCAACGCACCACGATCAGAGGTTGCGTTTATAGTCACCCCGAAGAACCCAACGAGCACCCCGTGGCGACACAATTTGCCGTTTTTCCATTGGCTTTTTGGACACCTTAAGTGCTGTGTCTCTCAACCCCATATTGATGGTCGGTGGTGGGCAATTCCGTCCATAAGGCACACGGAGCCCGCTTCTCCAGATCTCAATCGGCGGTATTTTGTTCTTTGCCTCCTCAAAATCCGTCCGAAACTGAAGGCTATTGTTACTTCCTCATTGCCGTCGACTGCGAGCTTTGTGCTCAAGTTCCAGGGGCTGTTTGCCTTCAAATCCTGGACAACTGCCAGACGCCATTTCTTACATCTGCCTCCTCGGGTTCACAAAAATACCGCCTTAATTCTATACATTCTTCCTTAAGAACAATCGCTCGGAAACTCTTCCAATTATTCTGGAGCTTCGACTGCGATGTGATGTGGCTCCCTTTAACAGCGTGGTTCAGAAGCCCAACCTTGCTTCCTCACCTGTGATACTATATTAACAAGGAGATGTACAACCCGTCCTATCCGGGCCATTTGTAGCCGAGATCCAAGCCCGGAAGCGTCCCTTAGACTACTACCTTCGACATACGTGCGGCTCACTGGTGCCCGTTTATCAACATGTGTTCGCCTTCACTTAGAGAGCTTGGGACATATGACGATTATATCGGCTCTTGTAATGCTGAAGTTCTTTGATCATCGTTCCTTTCTAAATCTTACCCTGATAGCTGGACCTTTTCACTCAGCTCTGAGGCCAGGATCAATGGATCTCAGTATCAATCCTCATTTGTGAAGGTTCTGAAATGGCCATGGAATGAATTGGAGTCCTTGTCCTGTTCGATCTCTCCTTAAGGCCTCATATAACGTCGAAAGTGGGTATGCCGCTCCCAAAGCATCCCGATTATCAGGCCACCTCCTACCATAACGGAAAATTACTTTCACGGCATCATTAGCGATCATTGGTAACGAGGTCTGAAAGCTGTTTGGCAACAACCTTTTACTTTCAGTGGATTTTTGGGCTTTATCATCGTGCTGCCTTGTGATATAAGGCTTCAATGCGACATGGACACTGGCTCCCATCTCTTCAATCCCTGGGCCTCAAGAACAAATATCACCAGGACTATTATCAGGCATCACTGACGGTCCTCCAGGCAGGCCTCATCAGTACCCTTTGTTTTGCTTCGAAGCTCACGATCGTGGATAATTGGCTACTTGCTGGTAAACCAAGCCTTCTCGATGGTTGTGGGCCAAAGATCTGCAATCACTTCCGTAAATTCGAGGACTCTTCGCGGTACATCTGGATATCTTGCATCTGCATATATAATTCTATCTCCGAGAAACCTCGGTTCTACCCCCGTCGGTATCGTCGTGGCCGGCTCCCGGTGACCATGCTCCTTACACGCGAACGACTATGACAATAACTCGTACACCATCACAACCCTCTGTGGCTATTACTACACTGTCGCAGGAACAATTAAATCTCTAACTTCGGCTACTAACAGATTCAAACCCTTCGACATGTTTTGTTTTTTCTCTCACTGTTACGTCATTCCCCGACTCCAGTGGGCTCGACATTCTTGCTACTGAGGGATCGTCAGCTTCCTTTCATTGGTACCATGACACCGGGTGCTCATTATTCTATATACTGAAGTAATTGTTGATCCCATCATGTGGCTAGGTGTCAAGGCCTGCTGAGACAAGTGCTTTTCGATTGCTGATGGGGATAAGAACGTGCTGTCTTTAAACTGGAATAGAAGCGTTTGGAATAAAAGAAATAGGCAAGATCCGAAAAGTATCTTGCAAACTCCAGTTTCGCCGGTACTGCATTTTATGTATGTATCGGCAGCTGATTTTGGTCGAGAGCAAAGATGTGAACGCAACTTGGCTGAACCAGGGGAGACGAATCGAGGATAATGGTTGGAAACGCCCACGAAGGATGGAAGGCATTCCCTGTTGTCAAAAACTAGAACTAATTCTGAAAGACCTCATTCTCGTCTGAATTCTAACAGTTCGAGTTTCTGTTCTTTACATATCAGTATTCCCAAACCCCTGGCATGTATATCAGCAGCTCTTTGAAGGTCAGTTGGGACTCCACGGTCGGGTAAACATGGATGTTACCATTCGCAGAACCAACAACACGAAGACCAAACACAACCCCATATTCATCTCAAAAATCACGCATGGCAAGTGTAAAAAACATTTGTATTAGGCCGCACCTCTTGAATTTGTTTCTCCGTTATACATAGTGACTTAACTTACTGGAACTATTGTCTATCTATTGTGCAATACTCACTCATCATGGGTTCAGCGGTCTATCCAACGTTTGAAGTTGGTGACCATGAAGCTTTCATGGACTTTGCACTCACTCAAGCAAATAAGTCACCACCAGCTGCCAACAAGTTCTGCGTCGGGGCCGTCCTTGTCGACGCAGCCACAGGCAGAGTTATATCGACAGGCTTCTCGCTGGAATACCCTCGAGACTACAAAGGAGACCCAGGCACTACACACGCAGAGCAGTGCTGTTTCATTAAGATTGCTGATGAGCACAACCTTCCTGAGGAACGCATTCACGAGGTCCTTCCAACAGACACGGCATTGTATACAACCATGGAGCCCTGCAACGAGAGGCTCAGCGGCAACATGACTTGCGTGAATCGGATCTTGAGACTCAAGAGAGTCATTAAGACTGTTTATGTGGGGATCAGAGAGCCAGGAACCTTTATTGCAAATAATGAAGGACAGCAAAAACTCGAAGCAAATGGTATCAAGGTCGTGTACCCCGTTGAACACTGGCGTGACAGGATCATTGAGATCTCAATGGCTGGCACTGACTGATATGAATCGGCTCAGCTATGAAAGGACGGATACCAGGATCAGGCTCGAGACGACAATATGTCTTCACTCTCCTATAACAACTTCTACCGACCTTGCAGACGATCACGAAGCAGGAGGGGAAGCAAGAAAATTCAGGACTTTGACCCTAAGTAATAAAAGTATTTAGGTAATCTAGCCTAAGTTTGGGGGACTCTTTGCTAAGTTTATTTTGGCTTCCTCCTTTAAAGTCTTGAGTCTTGCGGCTCACCGACGGCAGTGTCTGATCCCACATGCCGTTGGTTGCCGTTTATGCTTAATTTCGTGATGAGCGACCACTAATTAGGCCAGTTGGTTATGCCGGTGGATGCATGCTATGTAAACCAGGAACGTACGTTGTAGTTACATTCATCTTAATAAGCCTGTTCCCCCTCTCAAAACCCGGTCGCATTCTGCGGCGTATAATGAACATATTTAACAAAAAATGGGATGGAGCATAACAATGTTAACCAAGATGAATGCAATACCAGGATTGACTCAGCTGTGTTGAGAGGTGAGTTGGGAAAAAGCTCCTGGAGAACCAACGAAACATCGCCTCCATATTGACCGCTTGATAAGAGCTGCCAGAGGGATGCAAGATCACTTCCATCAGGAACCATGGAGTCAGCTTTTGGGCCAAGACTGGTCGAATTGATGTTCTGCTCAGCGACGGTACCTCCCAGTCATTTTTCATCAAGGTCCTTTCGGAGGAGGTAGGCATGGACATGACAAAAGGGGAGTTTCATTCTATGAGCGCGATATATGGAGTCATACCAGAATTTGTCCCAAAGCCCATCGCCTGCGGCACCTACGAGAACACTCCAAACACACACTTCTTCCTCTGCGAGTTTCGAGAAATGACGGAGGATATGCCCAAACCTGGCGAGTTTGCTTCTCGTTTGTCAAAAATGCACCAGAAAAGTGTATCGCCTGCTGGAAAGTTCGGCTTCGACATCACCACTTACGCGGGAAACTTACCCCAGTACGTGACGCGGGAAGATAGCTGGGAGACATTCTTCGCCAAGTCGATGAGACAAGCACTTGACCTAGAGATCGAAGTGAAAGGAAATAGCGACGAGCTAGAGGTTCTCTCAGAAGCTCTTTTCGAAGAGGTCATCCCAAGGCTCCTAAGACCTCTTGAGAGTGACGGCAGAAAGGTGAAGCCTTCACTAATCCACGGGGATCTCTGGCATGCGAATGCAGGGATCGATGCCGAGAGCAACCAACCCCTCATCTTTGATGCATGTTGTTTCTTTGCGCATAACGAATGTATGTTCCCTCCCTCGACGGATTCATTCATTCTGCTGACGAATTTGACTCAACAGATGAGTTTGGCCAATGGCGACCAGCATGTAATAGGTTTGGAGATGAGTACATCGCTGCTTACAACAAACTTGTCCAAATTTCGGCACCTAAAGAGGACTTTGAAGGTCGGCTGGACCTCTATAGGCTGTGAGTAAAGAAACACATTTCTCTCTTCCTGGTCACGGGGACTGACGCCGATTTAGGAGATTTGACACTCATGTGTCAGCTCTCTTCATAGATGACGAGACACTTCACACTCAGTAAGGCTATTCTTGAAATGTTGTATGTTTTAGCACCTAATTGCCATGCAGGGTTCTTGACGTTATGAGAGATTTGGTTCAGAGATATGGATAGTAGAGGGAAGCAATAGACGATGCGCTGCATGATCTCGTCAAGCCTCAGATGCCCGGACATTGTGCCACCGGTAGCTCCAAAGTTGTTCCTTCAGTGGTGTATTTTAACCCTTCGGCATTTAACCTTGCTGAACTGTCTAGTTGAAGATGCGGTTGCTACTCAACTTTGAAGGTGCAACTTCACGAGTCCACTAGTGTGTTGCTATTGTTTTCTCTCCCACTTCAGGGCTCACGGATACCAGTCTTCATGCTTCTCATGCCCCGTTGCGGCTCTCTCGTTTCTAGAATTGGCCGGCCACTAACTCAATATGCCTTTGGCTGGTGGGAGATCCCAATCATCGTCTCCGATGTTTAGCACGGGGATACTCTTTGTGAGCATCACCATCCACTCAGATCGCGTCGTGATCTTTGCAGTTTCCCTCACTCTGTGTTAGTTTGTGAGCAGGCAGTGACACAAAGTTTGTGTGCCGAGAGAGGCAAGATGAATATCTCACCAAGGTCCCCGAATTCCATGATATATCTGACGCTCTAAGGAAAGATTCAATACAATCACTTCTCATAATCTTCTGGTAATGAAGGATCCAGGGCTATGAAGATATTGACTGCGGCTTCTCGGCAAGCATATGAGTGAGACGCGGAGGATTCCGTAATCAAAAGACGGGCGATGCCAGTGGATGAGAACTTTGGTCAGACTCTGTCTAAATTTATCTGTGGTATAATATAGGGCTGAATAAGCTTGACTTGTTCATCCAACCTCTTCTCTTGGATGTCAGACTAGTGTCAGTCCGTTTGATCGTGCTGTTACTCGGTCCACATGACATGATTAAAGTATTTGTCTTAATCAAAACCAAGAACTTGGCCAGAACATTGCCAAAATGGAAGAGACCCAGATTAGGCTTACCCTTTATCACAGTGAGTCTCGTTTTCACTCGCACCTCAAGATTAAGCTTTCCGGCGGGAGTGGAGAGAAGTCGCGAAATTGAGGGCATCACCTCTCATTGGATTAGAAGGTAGGCAGCCCTGTATTAAGTTCTCATACACTCTATTGATCCATTGTAAATGACATGATTATCCAGTAACCAAGATACGGGAAACAACAAAACCTAGGCTATCTATCCAAATACAGACTTAGTTAATGTCGGTATAACTTAAGGGACTTTAGACTATACGGTCAGAAGTTTTCCGAAACTTTTATTGTAAGGCAAGGAACTTTCTATCATGGTTTGTACGCATCACGCCTCTGATTCGACTCTCTCTACGAAGTCTATATTAAACTTTTCCTTTCACAGCCTTGAGATGTTTTCACTTTACCGAAGGGCCTCAAGAAACATATAAAAGGGACGATAGGCCTCATTAATGAACCCACAGACTTCGACCTTTTCCTTCTCAAGCTGGTTCAGTACGACACTTTATTCAGAAACACTAAACATCAGTCGTTTGCTATCCTCCAACCACGATCCTCAAGATGAGTGTACAGTTAAAGATCACCGTCGCTGTACTTTCTGTATTGAGTCGGTTGATAGGCATCTACGCCACACCCTTTCTCAAGCATACAGGGGATCCAGGGCCGCATGCATTGTTGGCATTTGCTCGAAATCCGTCCTACTTACTCGTTGAGCTGATGATGCTCGATTACTCAGTGCCAGCCATACCCTCTGACACTTGGCCAATCCCCCGCATCTTTTACTACTTATTCCACAAGCAATGCATCATCCTCTATCTACAAGAGTTGGCCGTTCGTCTCACGGTTAACGGGATCCGGGCATTGCGAAAGAGGAGCTGGTCGCCATTTGTCAACACAAGTCGGCCATTGGACAAGATGACGCGAAAGGAGATTGCAAAAGTTGTTATCTTCGACGAAGTTCTCCTCTGGGTCTTGACTGTTTTATGTATCTCTAAACTCCCATATCGTGTTGAGGGCGCCATGGAATAAAACAATAAGACACCATAGAGAATAAGATGGAAGGCCAACAGAGCAACAAAGAGGACATAAGATGGCTTCTGCAATATACCTTAAATTTAGGTGCTAAAATAAATAAAGAATTCCTCAATATCTGATGACCTCGTGTAATTCTTTTCATCAGTTAGGATAGAGATCTTAAGCCTCTTACCCATATTGGGGCTCTAGTTGACGTACCCCTCGGATGAGGCTTCGTTGTCCCATTTGTCTGGTAACTACCTAAGGTAGGTACTTTACAGGACTGGAACGTAGTTGCTGGGCATCAAACTGTGAATCGTGAAGTCTCCTTCTTCGGTAACTTACTTACCTCCGTAGTTGTTGCAAGTTTTATTACTCATTTTGGGTACTTGCGACTCCCGTGGGAAGGACTCTTTCCAGTTCTGGAGGTAAGAATTGCAGGTGGAAGGGTTACCTTAGTTACTGCTAACTGGGTGACCTCGTTGCTTCCCTTTCCTACCTTATCTACCTAGATGCGAAAGGAAGTCGCTCAAGTCCAACGAACATGTTTATGTTCGTTGGACTGTGTGATTTTCTTCTCTTCATACAACTCTCACCCTACTCCATCTCTAAGTTCTATCTGCCGGAATAAGCTCTCAAACATCTCTCAACCTACCCAACATCCATCGAGCGATATATCTCTCCTCAGCGATACACCATTTTTGTACGTATATCCCTATCTGTTACTATGCATCGCCTGCGGTGTCAATGATTGAGTTCTAACACTTGAATAGAACCAACATATTATCAACATGGGGCGTTCACAAGGGTACCGTAGGCAACGCGTTGGAAGAGGTTTCGTGGAATCGAACACGTCACGTGGCCACATCACGAAGAAAATGTTTTCTTTTGTTGGTTGTTTCAGAATTGCGAACAAGCTTTGGCAGTTCGACGGGCCACTCGGCACATAAAACGTGAGATATTTTTTGGGTTGGGGACTTTGGATTTCCCGATTTGACACGATTTGGTTTCCCAGTTGCGATCGGGTTGCGTGTCGATATGTCATTGAGCATGAACTATTTTACGGGCTTGTAAGTGGCGAGTCACGGCGGGTAAAAGTCCTTGGTACTGGCAAGACTGGGCATCGATCAAGATCCATTTGGTTTTTGTTTTGTGACGGGAATAGGGCATGAGAATGAGAATGAGCGAGATTCAATAAATGAATAAATGGTAAGGCGGTTGAGGCGCAAGTGTCAGAAACTGCAAGATTAATTAATTGTTTATTACCATTCATGCCACTCAATCCATGTCAGGAACCAACAATGCATGACATGTCCTTCAAAGGCCGCCTTGAAAGTCAGCAACAAAGAGTCCAGAGCAAAAAAAAAGATCGACGTCGTAGAAAGAAAGCGTTGTAACGCACGTAGATCGATCGCCAAAACTTTGACATCAACCACCGTTTAGCCAGCAAAGTGCCAGTGCCAGCAGAGGGCATCCCATCACTTTCCCCTTCTGGAAGAGCAAGTCTGTTGGAATGTTCGTATTCTCAGTGTCTTTCGAGACGCCAAAAAATTCACGTCCCGGTGTCCAGGGGTTCCATCCAATGCAGGGGCAAAGACCGAGAGGCGTGGCGTACCCAGAAGCTTGAGGGAGGGAGGCGATTGGCTGACAGGGGTCTCCCGGCCCGTGCTACGGTTGGAGAGGGTCCCCACTGCAGCGGGTCGAGGGGCGTCAAAAATAGAACTTGAGACTCTGAAGCTGGGTCTTGGTCTTGGTCTTGGTGAGGTCGGGTCTTATCCCCACGGAGGCCGCGTGCCAGGGTAAACAGTTGTACGGAGATGGTATGAAGACTTCAAAAAGTAGAATCAGCAATGTTTCTAGGAATGAGGATGATGGTGCTGTTGGCATTTTTTTAAGTGGTCATTAACTGACACTGTTGATCACAGGTCTCGATCATTCTATCATGACTAGCGCTTGGTTGAGAATCTCTAAAACAGGGGACTTTTTATTGGCTTCATTCACCCGCTCACTCACCCTCACGCTGCCACATTGATCCATTGCATGCATAATGGCTGCCAAGCTTTATCTTTTGATGGCTTCCCCCAAAAGAAAAAAAATATTGTCGAGAGTCTACTAACCCCCATGATAACAGGATCCATCCCATGTCATTGTCATGGCTCCTTAGTTCTTAGTCTTGTCTTAGTCCGCGAATAGAACCTCCACCCCCAGCCCTACTTTTACCCTTCTTTACCTTTACCTCCTTCTTTACGTACTCTACTTTGCTCAACCTTAACATCGCATCTCTCCGTATCATCGGACCTCCTTTGTTTCTTTCTTTATAATCTTATCCCCATCGTCGTCGCCTGTTCCTGAGTGACGCCATATCCCGTTCGCTTCGCCCCTTTTGGCGCCTCGTCCTTTCGCTCACGGGCCTTCCCGACCAAGCTTCTTTAACGACACAGCGACTCTCGTTTACCAAGGGCTCTTTGTTTACGACGATTGATCTGTCAAGTGGCGCCTGACCTCGAGTATCTACATCTCTCCAGTCGCCCCTATAGTCCCGTCCTCTTCAGCTCTTATCTTGTCTGCGATCCATCCTCTGAACCCCTGCGAATACGAGACCATCCCCAATTCGAGCCAGTCAATCTCGACTTTACACACGTGGCCGACAACAATAAATTCGGAGAGCTCGGAGAAACGTCGTCGCGCCATCGACTGCAGTGCCGTTAGACATTCGAGATAAGCCCCAACGTCTTCGCCTGTTGGCGGAGCTCGCGCGCCCGATATGGATTATACAACCCACCTCTACGGTCGGCAGGAAGAAGAGGACACTGGCAAGCAATTGCTCGATCTTCTTCAAGAACCCTTCAGTCAACAGGTATGTCCCGATGCATGATATCGCAAGTATATATCCATGCTAACGCCGCCCTTCAGCTCCAAGCTGCCTCGCTGTATTCAGCTTTAGCTACGTCGATCCCTGTCACAATCGGCATCGCCATCATCTTTTCGATTCTGCGACCATACCACCAAGCCATTTATGCCCCCAAGTTAAAACATGCCGACGAGAAACACGTACCGCCACCTATCGGAAAGGCCCCGTGGTCGTGGATCACGACATTATGGCGGACCAAAGAAGAGCAACTTGTACCATTGATCGGTATGGACGCCACTGTCTTCCTGCGCTTCGTTCGCATGTGCCGTAATATGTTCCTTACCTTGTGTGTCACTGGTGTTGGTATCTTGCTCCCAATCAACTATACTAGGTGGAAAGAGTACAAGGGTGATAAAACAGCCAACTGGGTACTGAACATCACTCCCCTCAATGTATTTGCTCCGGCAATTTGGTCCCAGGTCATTATCGCCTGGTGCTTCAATTTAATCGTCATGGGTTTCCTTTGGTTTAACTACAACAAGGTTCTCCAGCTCCGGCGCAAGTATTTTGAGAGCGAGGATTACCAGAAGAGTCTTCACTCTCGAACTCTAATGGTAAGATCAGAAAAAGCTATCACCAGAAAACGGTTACTCACACTCAATTGCAGGTATTCGACATCCCCAAGAAGGGCTGCTCCGACGAGGGTATCGCAAGAATTATCGATCAGATCGCCCCCAACTCATCTTTTGCTCGAACCGCTGTTGCCCGAAATGTTAAGGAACTTCCGGAGCTTATCGCGCAGCACGACCACGCTGTTCGCAAGCTTGAGAAGGTCTTGGCCAAGTACCTCAAGGACCCCAAGAACGTCCCAGCTGCTCGACCCATGTGCAAGCCCTCCAAGAAGGACCGATCTTACGGAACGTATCCCCGAGGCCAAAAGGTGGATGCTATAGAATACTACACCCAGCGAATTCGTGATCTCGAGATTCAAATCAAGGAAGTACGCGCCACGGTCGACAAGCGAGGCTCGATGCCTTACGGTTTCGCCAGTTACGCGGATATTGCAGAGGCTCACGGCATCGCCTACGCTTGTCGGAAGAAGAAGCCTGTCGGTGCCACAGTCAGACTCGCACCTCGACCCAATGATATCATCTGGGAGAACATGCCTCTCTACAGCAGCACTCGAGGACGAAGACGGTGGATCAACAACTTCTGGATCACTCTCCTGACTCTTATCTGGATTGTTCCTAACCTTGGCATTGCCATCTTTCTCGTCAACTTGCAGAATCTGGGCAAGGTCTGGCCTGCTTTCAGAACCGAGCTCGCTGCCCATCCCAAGGTGTGGGGTGCTGTTCAGGGTGTTCTCTCTCCGGCGATCATGTCCCTGACGTACCTCGTTCTGCCTATGATCTTCCGTCGACTCTCAGTCAAGGCTGGTGACCAGACCAAGACTGGACGAGAAAGGCACGTTTTGGCCAAGCTTTACTTCTTCTTCGTCTTCAACAACCTTCTTATCTTCTCCATCTTCAGTGTTATCTGGAGTTTCGTCTCCAACGTTGTCAAGGATACGACGGGAAGTGTCAAGCAGGATGTGTGGGAGTCCATCAAGAAGAACGACATTGCGTCTTCCATGTTCATAGCTTTGTGCAACACCAGCCCGTTCTGGGTGACGTATCTGCTCCAGCGTCAACTTGGTGCGGCTATTGACCTTGCCCAACTGTGGCCGCTCGTGCAAGCGTTCTTCCTCAAGAAGTTCTCAAGCCCAACACCCCGAGAGCTTATTGAGCTCACTGCCCCGCCGCCTTTCGAGTACGCCAGTTACTACAACTACTTCCTTTACTACGCTACAGTCACCATGTGCTTTGCCGGTATCCAGCCTCTGGTCCTACCAGCAACGGCTCTTTACTTCCTCATTGACTCGTGGCTGAAGAAGTACCTTCTCCTCTACCGCTTTGTCACCAAGACTGAATCCGGTGGAATGTTCTGGCGAGTCATCTTCAATCGTTTCATCTTCGCGACGATGCTTTCCAACCTGGTTGTCATGTTGACTTGCTGGGTTCGTGGCAATTCAGGGTCGCATATCGAATTTTACAGTCTGATACCGCTGCCATTTATCTTGATCATCTTCAAGATTTACTGCAACCGCGCCTTTAACAACAAGATCACCTACTATAGTATTGTGGACATCACCAAGACACCCGAGAACGGCGTCGACCCCAAGGAGAACCGTATGCGCAGTGAGCGATTGGCGAACCGTTTTGGCCACCCTGCACTTTACCGACCTCTGATTACTCCCATGGTACATTCGAGCGCACAGAACCTTTTGCCTGCTATCTACAAGGGTCGCCTGAGTGATGGCAGAGATGTCGATTCCGGTGATATGATGACAGTTAGTGGTTACTCGGATATGGTTTCTCTCGATCCTATGCAGAAAGGACGACCAGGCAAGAGTGCCAACAACGTCCCTGGTTTCGAGTTCGTGTCAGACAGCCAGATGGACTTTGAGTATTACAAGAACCGAGCCGAGTTCGCAGAGGACCATGGTGGAGGCGAGATCTACGGCCGACCTGGAGAAATCGCTCGCCCTGGTACACCTGGATCAGTCGATGGTAGCGATTACTCACGACCCGGCACACCTGTAGGCCGAACTGGTTCTCCATTTGCAGGTGGAGCAGCTCAGCAGCAACGTCTCATGTCTCTTGCCAGCAACACGAGCGGCGATACTAGCTATTCAGCATACCGACCAGGTGGCGCGCCCAACACTGGATTTACACAGCAAATGACGCTAGGCACAGAGCCCCCCGCCCGTGGTCGCAGTCCCTTGTACTCGCAAAACAACGGAAGCTCATCGGGTCTTGGATTAATCTCGAACGCCGCGGCTCCCGCATACAGCAATCTCAGCACGCCAGGCCGCATGACGCCTGTGCAATCACCTGGGCCTTCAGTCGGCGCTATGGGCGGCGGTCCTCAAGGTTACAGCGGTCTTGCACAGAACGAAGAGCCTTCATACGATTACTTCCGCGGCAATAACCGCGCGAGGAGAAACCCCGGCGAGGGATGGTAGAGACGTTCCGAAAAGGAGACGATTTCATTGCATAAAATTTGCGAGGCGTTTGGGTAGATTGGGAATAGGGTCCTTAACGACCTCTTTTGAATTGAATTCTGGCATGAGGTGGACTGATGTGAGATGATCTGGGCACACCTCCAAGAAGAATAGAATACTTTGGATTATAGCTTTTAATGCACAATAGCCCTTAACATTTCATAACGGGAATATGAATACTTTTCTGAAGAAACATGAACTTCGTATCGATCATTATGTTAGAGGCTAGAGACTTGGCTTTGCGCTGATCTTAAGCTTCAAGTGACATGGGCATGTCCCAGATCTTGTTTCATCCCTAAAGGGTCTTCGGGGTCTCCTAGAGGTCCGGCATTTTCGGGATCCGACTTGGCCGTCCGGAGAACCGTGGAACCCGGGCTCACTCTCTCGCCGAGTTGCCGTCCACAACCTCGAGTCTCACTTACCATGGGCGGGCTTGAGCTCATGAGACCCTTACCAAGCTCCTATGCATGACCCATCTCTACCTCCGTACAGTGGCTAGCATCATAGACTTTCAGGCTACGACTCATCAGTAATTATCCCCGTCTCATGTAGCCGCCTTAGATACATCGCCAAATCGTCTCTCAGCCCCTCAATGATCTCGTCTTCCACAATACCATCATTCCATGTAATTCCCATCGTCAAGGGGCCGTTCTTGACACTTGCTACACTAACACTCATGGGGTCGCTTGCAACCATGACGCCATTTGTAAAAAGCATGCGATGGATACTCCTCTTACCCGGCTCTTCGGTCGGGGCTGGAAGAGTACCGACGTTGCTAACTTCCCATGATCGAGGTCGCGGTTGGCCATCCTTCTTCCGTAGAAGTGCTTTCCAATCAGAGATGGTGGCGAGTACCAACATGTCATCATCCACTGGGATTGTAGATGTCTTTTTCTTGAGCTCGTCTTTTACTTTCCATGCGTGGCTCCAAATAAGGTCATGGATCCCATCACCCCTTGCAGCTTGCAAGGCAGCCACTGCTGATGAGGAGTGTTCATGTGACATACCGGTCACAGCACCGAATAGTGCGTCCTTGATAGCAGGGTCAGCATTAGTTGATATGTAGGGACGCATGCTTATGGGTGTTGATGAAATGAAGGCTGGTGCGGTAGGAATGCGTCTTGATAGTGATGCAAGGACAAGCGCATGCAAAAGACCTGTTATAGAAGTCCCGTGAGCGCGCGTCTCTTTGAGGGCAGTCGATACAACTGCTGGTGGGACATCCACGGTAATCAAGCGAGCCTTGTGACGATCGAAGTCAACAGGTCCACCAGCCCATATCTTTGGCGGACCGGGAGTGAGGAACCAGGGTCGGTATCGTTTCCATAGAAGAGTAGCTCGGCCAGATAACGTCGACGTATAGTCTATGACCTTTTCCTGTGGTTCAGGAAGTACTGGTGGTTCGGGAAAGAAGAGAGCTTCGGGGGCCGCTGGGTTCGCGGGTAGAGAGTTCAGTTGGGCAAGTAGTTTCTCATGAAACAGCCTTCCGCCCATGCCGTCCATAAGAGAGTGGTGAAAGGCAAATGAAATGTCCTCAAAGAGAGGAACTCCGTTATCTTCTCTGACGCCGGACGGTCTGCCAACGACGACCCGCCAGGGAGGCCTCGTTTCAATGTTCTGCCAGTACTGGTCATGCAGCTCGCAATGTAAGTCGTTCAAACACTTGTCATGGTCTTTCCCAGGACCCCAGGTACGAAATTCGACGAAATCACCCAGTCTCATCTCAGGTACGTGTGTGAAATAGGCTTCCATGTCGCCTTCGCCCTGGATGCCTACACGTAGCATAGGATTCTCATTGATGAGATTCGCTACGGCAGCGAGAATGGCTTCATTTGGAGATGTATTTGGTGGGACATCATAACGCGCTGATATTATTACACAACGATACAAGCCGAACAAGTGATAAGCTGCAGAGCCAGTCTCTCTGGTAGTTGATAAGCAAGTGTTGATAAAGGTAGTGTGGTTGACTTACAGGATACCTAGACGGCGGGCAGTGCGGATCTCAGGGTTGTTTGTCATTTTGACAGTTGATTTGGACGAAGTTTAGATTCATCAGCTGTAGTGGTTTGCGGCAACTCTGTATCTTATGCCCAGTTTGACAGCAACCAACAACCAACAAGTATCTAGCACGATATCATGTGTCGTCATATCACTGATAGATTAGGAAGGAGGAGCGAAACAAGAAGAGTTGGGATGAACTAGGGTAGTTTCTACCTAGCTACTTGATTCCGTCTCACATCAGCTGTTGGGTTGCATTCATATTTGTTTGGCCAGATACCCATCTTATCAAAACCCTCAAACGCATTAAAGAAACAAGAGGCACTCAGATTCTGCTGAGCTGCCAGTAAGGTAAGTCAAGGAGATTGTGCCAAATTGCCCCGGTTGGTATAACAATGATGTTTTAGAGTTAACCAAGCTTAAGCTATTGGTGATAGGGCTGAGCTGACAGCAAGCCGCCCAACCATGCTACACAAGCAGATTGGAGGGAATTTTACAAGTGTCAGCGGATATTAAGACGGATAAGTTTCTTATCTGGGCCAGTTCATAACCGTAAAGGTCTTTAATAAAGTGTATATTATGACACTTGCGGTAGCTGTAGGTTAAATTGGTTGGTGATGCCGCAGTAACGGTGAGACGTGGTCGGTGGAACGGTGACCCCACCTCCGTTAATGACGGGACGGGGACACTAGACTACCGATGACAGGCCCCCCCATGCTCGGCCACTTCTGGAGCCTCCAACGCGTTTAAACCACGACTCGACAAAAACATTTGGGCAATTAATTTATCTTTTGCGCGCGCTGTTGATATTTTGATTCGCGACTGTACAAGATACCCGACCTTCAGCTGTACGAACATCCACTCGACATAACCAGACATATAGTTACGACTATCAAATCACATCCGAGCGACCATATTTCCATATACAAATACTTTTAGTCGCCATCGCGATGCAATGAACGCGCTGTCCACGACGACAAATAATGTGCTATCGACCTCACCATAACCTCATATAATCACACCCAATTGTATCCCCGATGGATCGCGACAAGAGCTCGCTGGCCGAGCGGCCCAGTCAGCTTATCGTGAAGCAGTCCGGAAGGAAACCTCTTTTCGCAAGCAACATCCCGCGGGGAACCGACAGGAACAAAGAGAACGATCAAGCGCAGCAGAACAATTCAAGGCTTAGCTCTAGTATACAAAGCAATGGATTCGCGCGATCGACAAATTCGGATCTTGACAGGCGAGCGAGCATCGGTAGTCTTGGCTCGCGCGACAGCAAATTACCTACGCCAGGATTTTCCTCCTCCACTCGAAAACGACTCTCCATGACCGATGCTTTCCGTCTCGCTGCAAAGGAAATTGAGGATGACAGCGATGGAACACAGCCAGTTGATGCATCGCCTAGTCCAGCACCTCGGGTTTGGCGCGAGAAACACGAAGGAGAAGGAAACCAGATGCGGCAGATGTTAAGTCATGATCACCTGGACACGAAGGCACCGAGTCGCCCCTTTTCCCGAGGGTCAATTGCTTCAAGAATACCCGAAATAAAGAAAACGCCAGACAAGGCCGAATCGCCGCGACGACGGAACTTTTATGGCAAGTCCAGGGTAGGACTTTCCTTCACGCCTAGAGAGCCGACCCAGGAGAGTACTACGCCTGCGCATGCACCGCCAACTACGACCGTCAATGGGATTAGACCAGATAGCCGGCCTGGGAGTGCTGCTGGGCTACGAATAGGCTCGCACTCGTTGAGGCAAATGCCTTCTAAAGACGACCTGACGAAGCAAGGACGAATTCCAGCTCTAGTTCCTGGTATTGAGGAGTTGTACCCGTCGATTGAGGGCCCAGAAGCTCAAAACGAGGCACCTGGCCCAGCATCCCCCGAAAAGAGTTTCGCATGGCAGGTGGACGACGACTTTACGGCTGGAGAATTGCAAGTTTCAGATAGTCCAAGGCTTCGCATGGGCGCGCGTCCGTTTGCAAATCGCATTCACTTCGATGAAGGCAGTGAAATTGACATCAACTCACGGACGAGGGTGGCGCCGCCTGGAGCGAGAAACACCAAGCTTGATGAGATTCGGTCACGGGAGGTCAAGACAGGAAGCGATATTCCTCTCGAGCCGCCGCGACCACATAATACAAAGATAGACGAGATACGGGAGCGTGAGGAAAAGGTCGAACACCAAATACCCATACCTGATCGAAACGCTCCAAGACCAAGAAATACCAAATTGGACGACATACGACAGCGGGAGGTTAACGGCTTGCCCAGGAGGTCAATGGCATCAATTAAGTTAGAAGAGATTCGTGAGCATAATGCAATGAGTCGCTCACGCTCTCCAGAAGATCGACCTAGGACGAGCCGAGGAATGCTCCCAGAGACAAAAACGACAAGTGAACTCGAGCCGAAAGAGCCGTCGCCCCGGCCTAGGTCTGCTTTTGAAGGGGCCGGTGTCAGTGTCCCTGATACGCCGGTGACAATATTCAAGTCGCGACGCGAGAGCGCAGAGTCGGACCACCCTAGGGAGGATGGTGACTCAAAAGACGAGACAAGTCGTGCGCTACCAGGTCTGTCGCACACACGTACTGATTCCCGAGACTTACTGCGACGCCTGGCGCGGGCTGCCAGTTCCAGTCCTGCGCCAGAACCTGAGCCTCGACAGGTGGCCGACAGTGACAAACCCGCTCCGCTGCCTGTAGAACCCAAGCCTGACACTGCTTCTGCAATTCCTCAACCTTCAACCAACAATGGCTACAGAAATCGTCAACATCGCTCTAACAGAGATTTCAGTCCCAAACCTAGTGTCGCATTTGCTGGCCTCTCTCGAACTCGTTCAACGGAATCTGTTAAGAGTAAGAAATCCATGAATTCGGAGGCGGACCCCACGGACCGCATTGAGGCGGAGGCCAGTCTGTTTGCGCCTGGCGATAATCACTCTGAGAAGGGCTCTATGAAGGCTCCATCTCCAGAGCCTGATGTCGACGATGACAAGGACCTCGATGCGACACCGCGACCGACAAAGCCGGATCCATTGACTATGCCCACGCTAAAGGTCACAGGCGCATACGTGGAAACACCAGCGACAGTCAAGGTGGAGAAGATTGAAATAAAAGACAAACAGGAAAAGCCAAAGAGGGAAGAAAGGCCATTGCGACAAAGATCTGCATCGTTCCGTGATAAAAGGACGGATCATGCTATGAATGGTAGCGATAGGGACACTGCATCAGACCCGGGGACAGACGACAAACTGAGCACCAAGACCTCGACGAGTGGGGTGAGAAGACGGCGCACTCGATCTCTTTCACGGCGCCGAGGAACACTGAAAAACTCGGCCAAGCTTCCTACAGTCAAAGACGACCTGAAAGAACTTCAACGTACACATCACATTGATGACTCGACGTTAGATGATCTCGAAGAGGTTATTCTCGGCCGCAAAGCTCCATCTCAAGAAGTTGAGGCTCTCCTTGATAAACTACCTGAGAACTCATCACTTGATGACGATTTCGACTTCGACTTGGAACTTGACACCAAACTGAACACTCGAACCAACCAAATCGATCCACAGAGCAACGACAACTCTGATCTGGATCGAATGACTCGCATGAACAATACCCTCAAGAACAGCCTGTTCGGAATCCATACCGCAGCAAGGGGCATTGAACGTCTTTCTGATCAAGTCAGCACCAAGAATAAAGCTGCCGAAAACAAGGCCACTGAAGAGAAGTCAACTGAGCTCAAGACACCTAAAGAGGAGCCAACTGAGAAGAACCTCCTTGACATCGCTAAGCCCGAGCCGCTGCCTGAAAAGATGGCCACACTCCACGACAACCACGGCGCTAGCACCGCCTTCATCACGCACTCCGACGGCAAGACGGTGTCTTACGTTTCACTGCCTCTTCCACCACTCTTCCACCGCAAACCATCCTTCCGCTTCACAGCCCTTGGCTTAATTCTTTTCCTCCTTGGCCTTTGGTATGCTCTCGAATCTACTATGTGCTCCGCCTTCTGTCGTCCTGTCACCTGCAGCAATCCTCCCTGCGTCTGGTCCGTCGACGATCCTACCTTTGGAAATGCCATTCCTGTGAAGCTGGACCAGTGGGTTACTGGTGGCCGTGGTCGCACCCTAGCTGGACAACTCATGGAAGAAGCGGTTGACTGGTATGCCGACATGAAGGACGTCTGGTACGATCGCGAAATCACCGACATTGACATTCACGGGCTCTCATTTGACAAGAAGCGTCAGCATCGCCGTCGTCTTCGCAAGAAGGGCCTCTTGAAGCGTCGCGTACCAACATCTGAGGAGCGAGCAAGGCTGGAAGCTTGGAAACGAGCCCAGGAGGAGGAACAACGACAGCAGGCAGCGAGAGAGATGGGCTATGAGATTCGAGTCGACGATGATGAGACTGTCGGAGGAGATACCAGGGTTTGGTGAATTAACCGTCTACAATGGTCAGAGTGGTGATTCTATACGGGGACAATGGGCAGTTTACTTTGCTATTAAATGCATATCGTAGCGGGCGTTCAAACATACATTATTGCACTCTTCAAGTAGTAATGATAATAGATGGTGGTGATATTCTCAGATGGTATCAACCTCATGCCCATATATAAAGAAGTCGGGCATATCCG
The DNA here is from genome assembly GCA_001262555.1 of Fusarium nygamai. NCBI lineage: Eukaryota > Fungi > Ascomycota > Sordariomycetes > Hypocreales > Nectriaceae > Fusarium > Fusarium nygamai. Next base: position 2,444,480 of record LBNR01000006.1, read on the forward strand.
CAATACATTTTCCCTATCCCAACGCCATGCGCCTGCAAATACCGGCTCTTAATCGTCAATACCACCCCATTCCTCATCTTCCTCCATCTCATCACCACTGGCAGCCTTAACCCACGGCAACCTCTCATCCTCATAACTCTCAACACAACGCGCCCTCACAGGTTTGACAGGACATGTCTTCAGCGCAATAACAAGATCACCCACGCTCTTGACAAACTTCTCAGCCTCGGGCTGCTCCAGCGCCTCCTCACGCTCCAACTCATCAACCCAGATATCCAGCGCATGCAATCTAATACCCACAGGGCTCTTTCGCAGATCACCCTCCTTCTCAAAAGGATACTCCTCCAGCACAGCCACGATAGCCTCTACATCGCCGTCCTTCCAGCCCCGCTCGCGAGCAAGTCGTACGTGGGAAGCGAAAACGCGACGGACGAGGAGGAGGAACTTTTCGAGACGGTAGACGTCGATGCCCGTCCACTGGGCGCCGACGACGGCCCAGAAGGCGCGCAGCCAGGGGATGGCGCAGGCGGGCTTGAGGGTGAAGAGGAGGTTGGCGAGATCTGTGGCGAGACGTTGCTGGGGGATGGGTCGGTCGGTCATCCATAAGGCGTAGAAGAGGCCTTTCCATAGCTTCTGTGCGTCGACGTCGGAGAGGCTTGAGCGAGACGCGAGGAATGTTGAGAGGGATTCTAGGGAGGACATTCGAAGTTTGCGATCTGGAAAAGTTAGTCGAGCTCATAAGAAGAGAGGATTGGGGAGGACGAACCACTTGAAGCGAGATTGCGAATAAAGGGCATTTGGGATTCATGCTCGGCCATTTTGGAGGGTAGAGCGTCAATGGCTCTGTTGGACAGGTTATGGTGATCGTGATAATTGGGTGGTTAGGTTGGGGTTGTGGAAGGAAAAGTGTTGGCGATAGTTTAATTGGTGTTGAAAAATGTCAAAGATGCTATGCGAGCGATGCTGGGCAACTTTTTTTCTGGCATGGATGTCGGATCTAGTGGGGGCCTCACCGAGAAGTGGGGCCGGCTCTTGTAAGGGACTTTCAGATGTAAAAGTTGATATCAAGACTGAAGGGTCATGATCACGACTACAGCACAAGGTGCCAGTTTTTGCACGAAATCATCAGTCAAACTCGATCTAAAAAATCAATGTAGCTGTAAATCCCACGAATATTTATGTTTCCAGCTCCGGTAGCAGATAGATACCATTTTGATACAGCCAGCCTACAGACTTCAGCTCTTGGTTTGAGTTTTCTATATTATTTCACAACTCAAGGAAGACCAAATATAATTTATGTTATATCCCAATATCTAATTAGAATGAATACAGACTTAGATTTAACAAGCATCAATATCGGGCTTATTCAGCTTCATTTTATGTCGGCAGACTCTCTCAACGAATGACCCCGCGCGGGGCATCCACCTTGACTTGACCGCGCCCAAAATTTTGAGGTCTCCATTTCGTCACTTTTCATTCCTTCCATACCCTTCTAACCACCACGCTCTGCCTCACCGTCAGCCCAGTAGTTCCCTCTATCAACCTCACTCTTCAGCAATAGAGGCAAATAATTGAATATGGCATCTGCCTCCACAGACGAAGCCTCCAAGGCGTCTTCGCCTCCCGTCGCTATTGTCGTGGTCGGCATGGCAGGTAAGTTTCAGTGCTGATCGTTGCGCAACCTTATATCTAACCCTCTCTTAGGGTCTGGAAAGACTACTTTCATGCGACGTATCAACGCTCACCTCCATCAGAATGATCAACCTCCATATGTCATCAACCTCGATCCCGCTGTGTTGTCGGTACCATTCGAGTCCAACATCGATATTCGAGACTCGGTCAACTATGAGGAGGTCATGAAGCAGTACAACCTTGGCCCCAACGGTGGAATTCTCACCTCGCTCAACCTCTTCGCTACAAAGGTTGATCAGGTCGTCAACCTCCTCGAGAAGCGCACCCAGCCCGATCCCGAGAAGCCCGATCGCAAGCCCATCGATAGAATTCTAGTCGACACGCCCGGTCAGATCGAAGTTTTTGTCTGGTCAGCCTCTGGAACCATTCTTCTCGAGTCGCTTGCGTCTTCTTTCCCTACAGTCATCGCCTACGTTATTGATACCCCGCGAACTGCTTCCACTTCGACATTCATGTCCAACATGCTCTACGCCTGCTCCATTCTCTACAAGACCAAGCTTCCCATGATTCTCGTCTTTAACAAGACAGATGTCAAGGATGCGGCGTTTGCTAAGGAGTGGATGACCGACTTTGAAGCATTCCAGGAAGCGCTACGAAAGGATGAGGAATCAGATGAGCTGGGTGGTGCAGAGGGTGGTGGCCATGGTGGAAGCGGATACATGGGCAGTCTGCTCAACTCCATGAGTCTCATGTTGGAGGAATTCTACGCACATCTCAGTGTCGTCGGTGTGAGTTCACGACTAGGTACTGGTGTGGACGAGTTCTTCGAGGCCGTTGAGGAGAAGAAGCAAGAGTTTCTGCGCGACTACCTGCCAGAGCTTGAGAAGAAGAGAGCAGAGCGTGAGGAGGCAAAGAAGGCCGCACGAGAGAAGGAGCTGGACAAGATGATGAAGGGCATGTCAGTCGGTGGTCTACCAGTCGCACAGAAAGAAGAAGACGAGGTGGATGTTGCCAGCGACGACGACGACGATACCGACTCTGACGAAGAGGCTCAGAAGCAGAGTCTCCAAGATCGATACTCAGCCGCCATGGACGATAACGAGGACTCTGTGATGAAGGATGCCAGTTTCGCCAAGTATCTTTACAACCAGCAGAAGCACCAATAAGGAAAAAATAGCATAAATCGGCGTTTGGGGTTTACATAAGGATTTTGTCTAGGTAGTTCACGGATTAAGTTATGCAGGGTAGATATCGTAAGGCGACTCTTTGAAGGAAACAAAGAAGTAATCAATCAATCACGCAGACTGTAACTCGCCATGCGCAAAATCGTGTCGTATTGTCTATTAATTCCCAGACCCCTAAACTCCCATCTCAAAATATCAAAGTTGCCACAACACCTCTCGTCTTTCGTTATTCTTTGCAAGCTTTTTTTCTTTGGTATAAAAAATCATCGTCGGTATGTCTATCGGGCCTCGAACTGGACCATTCTACAACACCGTTAGTCTCAACCTCTCTTGAAAAGCTGAATCGAGCGCATAACGTACCGCTTGGTGCGCTCCTTGTAGAGAACACGGCCTGCGCAGTGAGGGCACGCGACGGTGGCATCCTTTCCGAGGGTGACGCTGCCACCGCAGTCGCCGCAGATATAAGACATGACGTGACGGACTTGGTGGTCGTCGCGGGTGCCGCCGCGCTGGCCGGCGTTGGCGGTGGGGACTTGGTATTCTTCGCGGGGCATTTTGAGGCTGTTGTTTGGGTGGTGGTTTGGGTTATGGATGGTCTTTTTGGTAGTGGAGGAAAAAGGTTGGATGTTGAATTGGTCATGAAGGCGGTGATGGGAAAGTTTGGACGGCAGAATTGGGCGGTGAGTGCCCTGGTGGGAGGCGCATGGGTACGTACCGTTTTGATAAGCACGGCGTTTTTGATGATCTGGGCCTTGAATGCTCGGCTTTATTTGTTGGGCTGCTAAGGTCTAATGAGACTTGAAGTGGTACTGCTGAGTGGTATCTTCTTATTGTTTCTCCTCATATGTTGTCGCTTTTGATCACCGCCCTTGTAGCAAGGTTGTGTTGTAACCAAAGCGTGACTATTTCACGGCGATGCATGGTTATAGGATGTGCTTAGATCTCCCTAGCATGGCTAAGATAAGGATCTCTTTATCTTGTTCCCATCTATAGATAGTATGCAATGCATGCTACTCCGTATTCTGTAAGCGCAGGCCAGTGACTGTATCAGAGTGCAAGCTACCCTCAACGATAAGCAAATACATCTCAAGCTCTCCCATAGTTCAATCTTTACACACAATGCCCACGCAGTTTATGATAAGTAGATAGCTCAACACATCTCTCATGCTGACCTCAGGTCCACGAGCTAATGTTGAATAAGAAGCAAACGTTAGCGGGCGGTTGAAGTACCCCACAGAGATTAACCTCCACTAAATGCACTAAATTAAACACCCCAGTTCCCGATCTCCAGTTCCTGGCAAGCCCCGGTCCATCATCTCAACCTCGGTACCATCTCTTTACGCTCATGAACTTGGAACATCATCAACCTCAACATCGACGTCATTAATTTCACTCAATCTTTTCACTCTTCACCCAAATATACTCAGGCTCACATCAACTCATACATCACAACTCGAGGAGATCATCGACCATGTTTGATCCTTCAGCTCCCCCGACTTCATCATGCCCCTTCTGCATAATCTCATCCACCTTTGAACCATTCGACCCCTTAAATCCACCACCATCAACATCCTCACTCATCAACCCAGAGCTCGTATCACCCGCCTCATTCATCGTTCTCTCAACGCCAATCCTCGTCGCCTTCCTCGACATTCTACCGCTAAGTCGTGGCCATCTTCTTCTCTGCACACGGCCTCACCGTCCTAAACTCAGCGACGTGACGGCCTCTGAATCCGCGCATCTGGGTCGCTATCTGCGCGTTCTATCAAAAGCCATGGCTCGTGCGACGGGCATTGAAGATTGGAACGTGGTGCAGAACAACGGGGCTGCTGCTGCGCAGGTCGTACCGCATATGCACTTTCACATCATCCCGCGGCCGGAGATCAGAGCTAGTGGGAGGTTTAGTGAGAGCTTTACTATGTTTGGGAGGGGGAGGAGAGAGGAGTTGGATGATGATGAGGCGGTGGTTTTGGCGGAGGAGTTTAGGCAGAGTGTTGCTGCTGTGATGAGGGAGGAAGAGGAAGAGGAGAAGCAAAAAGAAAGCAAGGCTAAGCTATGAGAGTTGAAGCTGCATTTCTTGTTACCTTATTGGCGTTTAGTAATCTCGGAGAGGAGGTGGTTTGCCAAGTACTTGGCGTTCAAGAGATTCATAGATTTCTATACTTCCCGATATAATACCCTTTGATGAAGACATGTCTTCATCGAATTATCACATACCTTTGCTCGTCATTTCCAAAGAATTCCTTGTTCAGAAAAAAGGCCACACTCAGTACTTCTGAGCCTCTTCTTAGGCTCGTTCAGTACCTCTATCCCATAATCTTGCGCCTGCGCCATTCATCCAAGGTCTGGTTGGACTCTCGAGACCTGACACTCTTCGGAACGACCCTCTTCCCTTGTTGCAACAGTACTTACAGTATCTTCTGTAGTGTTTTTCAATTTCCAATTGCCATATAGAGTTGATCAAGCTCCTCCAGCCGCGGAAAGCCCTGCTACGTATGCCTTGGCAATAGGTATACACCATCGTTGTCTCGAACTCGATACCAGCCTTACCAAAAATTGCGGCCCGGCGCCTCTTGAGTATGATTATGGGGTCGACTAAGCTCGGCCATCGGGTGTCTGCGGTCTCTTCTCGAGATGTCATCAAGCTTGTTGAGAATGAGTCCTTGGACAATACGCAAGGCAGTGAGTGAGATATCATCCTTGAACATCATGTTTGAACAAAAATGGAAAAAGCAGCTGAGATTAAGTATCTAACCAATCGCACCGGGCATATAATTGCACATTCAACAAAACAACATAAAGATATCCTCCTATGCGTAAGCTTCAGTTCTGGTACCGATGTCAAAGCAACTCCTAAACCCATTAACCGGTGACCGCTAACCTTTAACCATCCGATCCAAGCATTTTGTTTTTGTGTTTTTCTAGTACTTCTTAAAAAAATAAAGATCCGATCCGCAGTTTTTTTGTTTTGTTGTTCCATATTCGCCATCATGTCCGATCATTTGCCTAGGTACCTTACGCCAACCCCTTTTTTTCCATATCCTTTAACCATCCAGTACCTAAGAGAACTACTTGAACATTTCTAAACCAAACATCTTCGTGTATCAGGAGCAATTCGTCCCCGGAGCTCTCGTCTTTCTCTTTCTAACCTCGCCGTCTGCTTCTCCAGCGCGCGAATTCTCTCGCGTGCGAGATCAAGCACCTCGGCTTTGCTCACGCGGCGATCATTGGCGATACCGCCTTCTGTGCCGGGAGCAGGGAGGACAGCGAGAAGACGCTCAAAGTGGGTGTTGAGACGCTTGCGGTATTGCTGCTCAACTTGGTTGTGCGCAGCCCTCGCCTTGACTTCCTCAGTAGTCTCGCTGGGATGTCTGGGCTGAGCAACAGCGCGCTTCTTGGGAGCACGCGATGCAGTGCGGAGCTGGGTGGGATTACGTTTAGGTCCGTCTTTACCCTTTGCCCTTGTCTTTGTTGCCGTTGAGCGCTTGCGCTTCTTGCTGGCTGGCTCCGAGTCATCGTCGTAGTCCTCATCGTCATCCTGGTTATCTTCCTCAGGCTCAGACTCAGCTGGTGATAGCTCGTCTGCCATAGGCGGCGTGGGTAGGAATGTTGCCGCCGGCGAGACGTGAGCTGGCCAGACGGCGCCGAGGGATGGGCTGCCTGTGGAGAGGTCGTAGCCTTCTGAGAAGGCCGATGAGGTGCGATGAGGAGGATGGACGGGGAATTGACCCGGTGTCGTGGAATGGAGTGCGTAGCCGTTGGGGGAGAAGTCTCCAAAGGAACGGTCAAGGTAGGCAAGGTCTGTTAGAGGGGAGGGGAAGACGGTGTTATCGAGACTGGGCGTCTCAGGAGACTGAAGAGGGTTCTGCTGCTGAGGAGTGAGTTAGACATGTTTCTTGTGAGTTGGGTAGTCGAGAGTGACTTACTGTAGAAGCCTCGTAGGGGGCATCTAAGCTGGAGAAAGGCATGGCGGTAGTATCGATACCGCTCATCCAATCATCGGGCATGCGTCCGAAGCGCGCAGCTCCGTCTCCGTCGCCGGCGGGCTCGAGGAAAGTCGAGCTCATCATCATTGTAGGCCGCGTTTTTGTTTTAACGGTTATCCGCAAATACTAGATCTAGCACGAGGTTGTCCTTGAACCCCGTCATCACGAGAAGGGAGTGGAACAACGATCCCGAAGAGTGTTTTCGGTTTCTCTCTTCTCTATGCTTTTTCTGTATTTTTGCTGGCTTTTAAGAAAGAAGGGGGGGGTTCTTGTTATAGGCAGTTAAGAAGGCGGCAGACTCGTAGTCGCGAGGCTGGTCGGATGTCTTTTGCTGTCGACAAGCCGCAAGCCATAACGTAGCTACTCTGTTTTCTGTTCCTTGTGATTTCTTCCGTTTCTCTCGTCTAGCTTTTTTCTGTGTGATGGGGGAGAGAGAGCAGCAGACGGGAAGACCGTGTGTATACAGAGAAGGATAAAGATTCACAACTACAAACTTGGGCTGAACAGGTCTCCTTTTATAACAGAATGTCTAGGGCACAAAAAACTCGAAAAGAGTGCCAAGACCCAAGGCTCGTTCGCAAAAAGAGAAAAAAAAATACCACCATGCATAACTACCACCAACTAATCCATCGAGGGTGGTGCCAAAGTATGAAAAGAAGCGGAGGATGGGCCAAGGGGGCATGGCATGGCATTACGACATGGAGACAAGAGGCACGGAATAATACCATACATACATAGTAGTATGCACAGTCTAGCACAGACACAGGCGGCCTCGGACCTGAGGAGCCGTGACCGGAGTGAGAGGATGAGGGAGGGACGGGCCAATGTGATGCATCACAAGTTCAGGTGCTCGTTATCCTTCGCTTAAAGCATGGGCGTGAAGCTTGGAAGGGAAAAGATGCAATGGGTAACCAACCAATGTAAAGATTGATAACTTACACGCCTGAGTCAAGAGTATTCCGCAAAGGCCAATGGTCTACACGAGATGGGCTTGGCACCTGTCAAGGATGGGCATTCTGTTAGTAAATCCGGGCCCTTGGCTACCTAACAGCCACGTAAGAGCGTTTCTGAACGAGTTTCGTCACAGCCTGGCTGTGTCTCTGTTATAAACAACAAGAGAGACGATACTATTATACTATAAGTCTCACCGAGTCAGAAGAATATAATCAACCATATCGTCCAAAGTCATGTCGTCGCGATAAACTAGGAACATGACAGGATAAAAAAAACCTTGGGGTGGCCTGAGTTTATCCCCAGACGCTACAGGCGGGGCTGATCCCTGTAGGATGGGGTATCGTTGACTAACCTCAATCTCGTTTGCCTTGGAACAAGTCGTGGGGAATAGCCTCCTTCGCAAAGGCCATGTTTAGTTTTGCTTTGCGCCCTGTGAAGTTTTGAAGCAAGTGGTCACGAGCCGGCCTCAGACTCTGACAAATTCCGAAGCCCCGAGTCGAATCGAATAGAATCCACTGTCTTTTTTGTTTGTGTTGGGTTGGTTCTTGGGTAATGAGATCCGGTTGTTGAGTCACCGTGTAGTATTGATGCCATCATTCAGAGGTAATTCAGACTTTTACTGTTGTATTTTTTGTTTTACAGAACCAATGGCCCGAGGTTATCATGAAAGTGAAAAGCGAGATCCTGCTCTTCAGGCTTGGCCTTGTTAGGTCTGCCGCATGCCGCGTGGTACAGACATTGGCATGCAGCAACCGATGATCGTATCAGACCACCCTGCAACGGCTAATGTTGCTGTATTCGTTGATGATCTTACGGTACTGTACTCTACTCTGGGTACATGTTCAGTCTTGTCAGTTCTTGGAAACTAAAAGAATCTGGGGTAATGGATGGACAAACGTGGCCCCCGTTATTTGGTGGTGTTGGCACTCGTCAGCTAAGATCAACGTCTTGACAGTTCAACCCCCGAGTGTTGTGCTGTACCCTCGACAACTGGCCAGCAGCCATTGAGAAGATATTGTCTCTTTCGAATAGTTGGTGACTCTGTTCGTTTCATACACTTCCATTCTCGCTCAAGTCACGAATCCTTCATGTCACTGCTCAATCCTCTCCTTCACAAGGCTTCACAAGCCCATCCTACCTACGTACCATAAACACCCAAGAAAATATACGTCTCCTACGACAACACCCCCTATCAACCCCAAGAATAAACATCATGACCGTCAGCCAAACCCTCAATCTTCCCTCAGCCCTACCCGTTGCGGAGTCCCCCATGCCTTCTGAACCAATTACAACACCATGGCAGGGGTTTTGCGTCTTTTTTTCATGACATCCCCCTGGGGAAAAAGAGAACGTCTCTATGTTTATTTCCAAAAACTTTATCTAAATGGGTAGATCGGTAAGTGGACACTGCGTGCGTGGGTAGATCAAGATTAGGATCAAGATCTGATCTGCCTTGGCTAGATCTGTGTGTGCTCGGGTGCATGATCATGAATATGATACTAACTTATTAGTAAAGGGGATAATGAAGGAGAGGTACACAGGAGGAGGACGGTATCACGAATAAGTGACTTCACAAACACCATCACCCAAATCAACCTACACTCAACCATGGCACAGCTCAGAGATAGTGACACTCCCAAGCAACAATATCCAGAAATAATTCAATGTGTTGAAAGATATATGGAGTAAAAAGGAACGGATTGCTATACGATACACGAGTCGCCTCGTAGGTATTACTCGTCACCACCAGCTGTAACCGCCTTGGGCTCTGGGGTCTCAGTAGCAGCAGCAGGCGCCTCAGCAGTCTTGACGCCGTCCTTGGCCGGAGCGGAGACATCAGCAGTATCTTCATCGCCCTCAGCGTCCTCCTCGTCTCCTTCAGCTTCGGCATCATCGTCGCCTTCCTCCTCATCTTCTTCCTCCTCCTCGGCGTCGCCATTGGTTTCTTTGGTGTCTGCCTCGGCTGTCTTGCGCTTCTTTACAGGAGGCTCGGCTGAAATGATATGGTCAGTATATTGGCTCGGTATCATAAGCTGGTTGCCAGGCTCTTGGAAGAGACCATGTAACTGGTAAACTGGAACATGAAGGGATGGAAGTATGTACTGGTGGCGAGCTCTTCCAGAGCATCAATGATCACTTACCCTGTGCCTCAGCTTCGTCGTCTTCCTCATCTTCCTCCTCCTCCTCAGCGTCCTCGTCTTCTTCGCTTTGCTCTTCTTCGTCTGCGGTGGAGACGTACCTATTCATATGTTGTCAGCCAATCGTCATCTCCAAAATGCAATCATCGACAACATGCTTCGATCGCGAAATCGCACAACAGGAAACAATACCAAATGCAAAGAGAAACACAATGCGATCGGAAAATATCGCAAATGACACGTGGGAATAGATTCAATCGCGAAATAGGTCGCATCGCATTGGATCGCATCTTGTGATGGCATGCGACGTCAGCCCTGCGCGCGCATCTTGGTAGGTCGCGCAACAGATAGCGCAACGATAAAATGCGCGCGATTGGACAATCGAAAGCTCCTCAAAAAAGACGATCGCAACAAGGTAACATGCAAAAGGAAGCAAATGGTACTCACTCTTCCTCCTCCTCACCATCATCGTCTTCAGGGAGGGAGACAAGCTCCTCCTCCTCGTCTTGCTTTCTCTTGCGGGACATGGTGATAGTTACTGGTCTGTGTGATGTATGGGAGTCTGTACAATGCGATTGACAAGTTCAGGAGATCAGGGCGCTTCTCTCGGGGGTAGAGGAGGGTTTTAAAGGTACACAAGGCACAGCACGAGATAGAGAAGCTAGGTAAAGCAAGAATAGAAGAGAGGAGAGAGAAAGAGGTCCAGGGGGAGTGGGAACGGCAAAGGGTGGGAGGCTACGCGTGCGCACTACACGAGAGAGGAGAGGAGCTGGAGCTGGAGGGCGAGAGCAACAGCTACAGTGACAATGGAGCGATAGACAGCCCGGGAGCTTGTGTGAGAGCTCTCAATCCAGCCAATTGCGGCTGTCACAGTCATCCCAATATCACTGGATACACTCCATGACACTATGTACGGACATCACTAACGAGACTCGTGTATGAATACATGGGAATGCAAGGAAACAATGCGACGCCCAGAGGTACAGTCCCATGAGCCTGTCATCGAAGGATGGATTGGGTGGCCCAGCTATGGTGTGGACAAGCTACCCGGAGGTAAGCTACCTACCTTGCCTTGCCATGCCATATTACGCTGCTGCAAGGCAAAAAGCTTTCTGGCCGCTTGCGAACCACCAGATCAGGTCCGATCAGGGCGACCAAGACGCGCAACAGACGTGCGTCCAATCAAGAGAGAGCTAGCCGAGTTTATCTGCTATGTACCCGGAAAGCATCGATGGCTGTTGGCTTCTCGGGTTTGGGTTTTGCCTCTCCCGTCTTAGTACCAAGGAACAAGAGGAGAAGGAACTGACTGTAAAGAAACGCGAAAGGCGGGGGAATGGCCGCAGGCTTGAGGACAGAGTGAGGGAGGCAGAGAGCTTGGGGGACGCCAGTTGACTTCCGTCCAAGTGGCTGGGCAAACAAACAGCTTTGCCGGATATGTGACGTAGGACTTTCACATTGTAGCCAGAGCTGGGTGGAAGTGTCTCGGAAATTCATTCTCGCCGGGAACGAACTGGGTCCTTTTGTTTGTTTGCTTGCCTTTCTTCCGCCCTTGTTTCGTTTATTAATGAGGTGCTGTACAGAGTAAATTCATAGAACCAACGTGAGGAAAGCACAGTGCAATGATTTTCCATTCTGGTTTCTGTCCTCGAGGGGCTGATACCTGCCCTGGTCAGCAGCTGTCGAGTCAACAACAAGGACGAACGGAGCTCTCTTTCAAGCTCTGTAACATCTCACTTCTCCAAGAGCTTGGGGGAAGCTTGGACCTCGTTCACTCTGGGAATACCCAGTAAGTAAAACCGGGAGCGGATGACGGCGCAGGTTTCTCCGGCTCGTAATGCCTCAAGGATGATGCGCAGGTGAGACGAATGCCCCTTGAACCGAACCGACGTCGGCTTCGGAGGGTTCGGTGGTGCAGCCGAAACACAGTTGGCGTCATTGAAGAGTGATATGATGAGGAGCTTGATGTCCGGTCACGTGCTGTGTTGGTCCATGCTTCGAGATGATCTACCCTGGAGCCACGAGCCATCATGAGCATTCTGGGTTGCGTTCATGGCTGCGCTCAAAATTGACGGCCTTTGGTGACAAGTTCTTTTTGGTATTTACTTTCTGCCTTTTGCTTTTGTTTTGATAACAATTGTTGCGCGCCCTGACACGTGAGTTTGACGCCGCTCAGCTGCATGACATTACGATTTGCCCTTCAGAGCCCACAGCCATGTGCTTGATTCCGCGCCTCTCGATGGCTGGACGACGAGACCAAAATCCTGATATTACTTAAAGAAGAGTATTAAGATGACCAATGCGAGAGTTTGATATCGGAATAAGGGAAGGGAAGGCAAAAAGCAAAGAGACACGGACAGTCTCAGGTCTGAGCGGAGACAATGTCTTGTTCTCCCTGCTTCCGTCCCGTGTTTCCGCCTGCTCTTTACTCGCTGGCGTTATTTCCAGTTGATGCCGATCTCAAGATTGCATGAATAGTCTATTTGGAAGATTACAGTGGCTTGAAGACCAATTGGCTCTGGCATTGCAGTTGTGTCAAGTCACGGGTTAATCGATGCATGATATCCATATCATGAGGTCCCGGGTAGGCCACCAGGTCGCTCAACATGCAACCAGGAATCCCAGAATCCTGGACTCAGGGCTTACAATGGTGCTACCAAGCCCACGATAATCAAAGTAAATTGAAGACCCTTCATTTGAATTTCGGACTGAAAGACATTTGCCATTTGACGGCTGAAACGTCCGTTCCCGAGCGAATCGGGGTCGCACGGAATTCAGCTGAAATACCTTGAACTCGGCCACGACCCTTTTGCATTCAGTTCGAGTCTAGCTTCACCTCAACTGTCTCTACTATCGAGAGGCCAAGACGGCAACCATTGTCTTTGCCTGCGCATTCTGGATCTCTTGAGCGAGACCAGACCCTTTAGTATTGAACGAGGCGTGATCCGTTGGATTGCTAGTTCGGGGTGGCTGCGCCTCGGTCATCATATCAAGACACGACACGGACGCGCGTGGTAGAGTGTTTTGTTTGTATTTGCATAAACAGAATATGTCACTCTTTCCTGGACGACGGACGGGTGATGACGACGGGGGAACAGATCATGACCCGGTGGTTCGGAGTGGGCATGTGTAATTTGGACGTTACCGAGATGAGCTTCGGCATCTAGTATGGATCTTAGAATCATGCATGATTTCTTGTACACTTCACCACGCTGTCTCACGCGCTATTAACGCATGTCTTGTATAGTCTCTGAACTGGAATGTGAAATCTCATATCATGAGGACATCTGATTACATCTCGATCGATGGAATACGCAACTCTGATGAGCTACTGTCTAAGCCTCGCGATCCTTCAATTAATCTGTGCTCAGCAATTGTCAGCATACGTATGTACTCGAATGCTAGCAAGCCTCCTTCGCCTAAAAGATGCACTTGTCGATGGATGCCTCGTGCTTGACGGTCCAGCTCATCCCATTGACAAGGTTTCCACCCAAAAAGCGGGGAGTCTTAGCCGACTTCTTCAAAGGATTCCAGAAGAAACGCGCTCTGTTGATGACCAAGTCACGTCAAGGTCAGTCTTGTTTCCGATCTCAGCACACAAGCTTAGGTTAATGTTATGTTTACTTTTTAGACTTTGTAGCTGCAGAACAGAGAGATTAGCAGAGGCTTAGATGCCCCGCATGAGTGGTATTTCTTCGCTGAGTCTGCACTAAAGCAGTGAGATGGAGTTTGTAAAACGTTGAGGTTTCCTTTTTGTCAGGCTATTTCGCCACGCTGAAGTCATTCTTACACTGAAGATTCCCCTGAAGCCAGTGGAGATTGTCAAGAAATCGCCGAGCGCAAGGCAGACGCAGAGATTCTTCCGTTGACGAGACGAAATAATCACGGAGCACGGAGCGAGACGAGTTGACAGTTACATAATCCCTGCGTGTCATCTCGATTCCATGTAGATCCAAGAATTCGAACTTGACCAGAAGCTCACCGGAAGCAACAAGGGTCGGAATTGGATCCCACAAGAGCTGATCGGTCTTCCCTCCGCATAAAATCGATTTCAAATCGCTGGGAACACTGTTGTAGTAATGCAATCGTGATAAAATCGAGATTTGGACAGGTAACCCGCGCGGACTCATCCATCCATCCATTCATATTATTACGGTACGTCAGCAGCGCTATGCAACACAACACGGCCCCAGGAACATGGACTCGGTGCACTTGGGTTAACTTAGTCTGGTTAAGTTCACTGGGATCATGGATGGATGAATAAACGGCTAAATGTTTCTTTGTTTTGTGCCTTGGAAGTTGTTCTCTCATCGACGTAATAGCTGATGGATAATATCGTGGATACGACCTGAAGCCATTTCATTAATTTCCAAATGTTTGGCTTAGCTAAAATGCATGGGGATAGAAAAGAAAAAACAGGGTTGCATGGTGTCCCTGCAGCGGAATAAGATCCAGGTACCAAATCGTTGTAATTGGCTGCCTTTTTTCTCACCCCATCCACTCTTGATCTGTCTTTTTGACGCCACCAAATGGTCTGCTCTCTGATGCTGCCTCCAAGGCAGAATAAGCCTAAGCAGAGCCTTTTTCCACACTAGCAGAAGAAAAAAAGGGAGATGACTACCCGATGTGGGTAATCTACCAGTCGGGCATCCAGTCCGCGACGCCGCTTGTGTTCCTTTGGGACTGACGGAGAGACGTTTAACGTGGACGGGAGGAACCCGTTGAGACGGTGCAGCGCCTTTGGGTCGGGCCCCTTTGCCGGAGGATGGGCTAACGAGAATTAGAGAGACGGGCTTGAGACGGTGGTTTTCAAAAACCCTCTACGCGAACAGATGCATATTATTCGGATTGCCTACTATGAATATTTTTTGTCTGATCTACCTGTGAGAAACCCCTTTCGTCCAATGAATTGTTGAGGTGGTGGTGCCGTCGCATCTCAATTACTTCAACTTGTGTTCAGAGGCTGTTTTGGTGAGAGGGGCAAGTTTAATTTGCATCTCATAGTCAGGAGGGGAAGGTACTTTAGACCCCAATGAGGCTTGAGTGAATGAGACGAACATAAGGGATGAAAAGTATGTAGTATATGTTGCGTGATATTATATGCTGCCTCTAAGATATAGTCGATGCAGGCCATCATCATAGCAGCGCTATAGTGCAGATGATATGGACTGCGGGATGTGAGAAGTGACAATCTATGGCTGCTTTGCTGATGATCTCCTGCTCGTATCAGCCAACCCTGTACCGCTTTTTAAGATTCATCACAAACACCAGATCGTCTGGATTGCCTCTCTGCCTTTCGGTGTGGTTCATGTTGCGTTGGCTAAGACTGTTCTATCCAGAAACGCGTTCCCTCCCTTGTTTGAACATCCTCGGATTCACAAGCACCGTTTTCGCATATGACATGAGCCGTTAGAACCCCTGTTTCTCACAAGCCTCTCAGTATCACAACCAACACCACTAAGCATACCAGTATTCCTCCATGATTACGCCCTTGAACCAACAATTCGATCGTGACTGACTGACTGACTAATTGTTTCTCTCTCTATTCTCCCAAACCTGGTTTCATGAAATCATCATCCTTGCTCTCATTCCCAGACCCAGACCCCCCGCCATCCCATCCAGGCCTGTTTAGGTCAACTGACTCGATATTGGGGCCCCCTCTCACCAGCAATTTAGCGTGCCAAAAAAGAGACCTTCCCAGCTGAAAGGGACCCAGCAAAAGAACCAGAGATGCTTCCCCGGGGACACCATTCGGCCAATGGGTGTTGTCTGTGACCTCTTGGTCGACTCATTATCGTCTTGGTCATAGATGGGGATAGAGTTGAGAGAAGAAGGAGGGCGACCAACGGGATAGACCAAACGGAAAAGACGCCGCAGAGGCAGGGTGAGAGTGAAAGCGAAAGCGAAAGCCACGAGGCGTGCATGTGCCGCAGACCATCCATACAAGCCAACGGTCACAGTCGTACAGATCACATTGAATTTTAGCTTGGAGGGCCTCGTTCGATCTTTTTTGTCAACCTGGCGCCCCTTTGCTCCCAGGGCTCCCTTTTTGTGGTACAGTAGATGGCGGATAGAACCACCATTGGCCATTGGATTTTTACTTTTGATGTGCTTCTTGGGTCTCGTCTCGTTTCTTCTTTTCCCCGCGCCACCTGCTACTGTACGGCTACTGCAACTGCGACTTTGTGGCTCTTCTGAGTGAGTCCAGTCGCTCTCCCTTGTCTCATTTCTCCGTCGGGGGCTGTCCACTCCGCCCAAGACAAGACTTTTTGTCTGATATACTACTATACTCCCCCGTTTGAACAAACAACAACAAAATAAATGCACGATCCGAGCTTCCTCCCTCCCTCCAACTTAGCTTCTCGACTTCCAAGTTTGCAAATCGATTCAACCTCCGATTCTCGGTTCGATCACTCGTTTGGGTACATCTCGTCTCCCTTTAGAGCCGGAGTTCTCATTACAGCGGCGCCCAAGCTCCCCTGCTGGTGCTGTTAGCGACGAATTAACCCCCCTGTCGGCTGGTTTTTGGGCCTGGGCTGGGGCTGCGGAATTATCCTTGTCGTCGAAATTCAACCTACCCGCCCTGCCAATCCAATCCGGCTTCCCCGTCCCTGTACAGAAAGTTAACGCTCCGTGCAGGGTGCTGGCTGTGCTTTCTTTGCGTATTTGCGAGTTTTTCGCTCTTAATGTGCTCTTGGACCTGGACTTGGACTTGGACCTGAGCACAGGCTGAAGCCATTCATTTGTTCTTCTCATCACTTTCGAAGCTGGAACTGGATGCCGGCTGGGTTGTTTTGTCTGTGTCAAGACGAAATTCGGCGTCCTTTCTTTTAACCTAACCGTGGGGTCTATCGCTTGACGCCCATCATTTTCCACAGGAATCATATTACAGCCCACACCGAATCCGCCTTTTCTCTAAAGACCGACTCTTTCTCACATTCATTCTTCCAACACCGGATCGACTTCTTGGTTAGATAGCTGTGCTTGTGACTTAGGTTCTCGCCATCATTTTTTGTGCGGCTTGTTTGGAAACTCTGGAACGATACTCGAACCCTCGCTCACGAACCGCCGAAACCTTCACTATCAAAGCAACCGCCTCTTTTGCTTCTGGCCCGGCCTTTGCCCAAATTCCAGTTGCAGATCGAATACCTTGTTCTAGAACCGACAGCAATGGCCAAGAGCTACTGCTGCATTTTCTCAAATACGATCTCTTCATCTTCAGATATCTGCGCTGCTACGGTCGGCGCACCTTGCCGGAGGACGCAGTACAGTGACTAACTGAACGTTACCAACCGCATCACCGACGAAACGACGAACACGACCAAAAAAAAATTCGATACCCTTGCACACAAAACGAAACCTCGTTTTGTATAGCAAATCTATACCTGCCCGCTGGGCGACCATAGTTTTTGCCAGCCTCTGGCGCCCAGCAGCAGCATCCAAGCCTGATCCCACGACTGCCAAGTGCATCACACCATGACTCCCCTCGCTATTTCTGTACCCGACGCTCCGGGTTCACCACATGCAACCCGAGGCAAGTTTCCCTTATATGGTAATCGACAGCGGGATAGTGAGAACAGTAGCCTTGCACCAGGGACCTCGACAAGTGATGCATCACCTTATGCATCGCCTATGACTTCACCATCAATGTCTCCGTTAGCATCTCCTCGGGTTCAGATAGTGCCTTTTGGATCCGCCTACCGACATACTCGCCAACCCTCTGATGAGTCTCTGTCACATTTACCTCCTCTGCCAGTTTCACCACGATGGGATTCAATGTCAAACCCTTCAAGATTTATTCTTGGACAGTCAATATCACAACGAGCAGGATCACCATTTGACTCTCCTCACTCACCGTCACCTTTAAGCTACGATACTGCGGCAAGCACTCCTGTGGAATCTCGAAACACGTCTCCGACATTTCTGACATCCAAATCGTCACTGGCTGACCTGCGCGCCTACGACAGCCTGCCACCCACCGTGGAGAACTTCTCGCGGCCGCGGAAGCAAAGTATCCGCCAGCCAATGACAGACGCGGCTAAGCCACGTCCAGTCCACAGCACCCTGGCTACCGCTACCGCTACCGCGACTGCGACCGCTACATCGCCCTCTACCCCCGGTCTCAATCCCGCCGACCAGTACCTCGAGCTTGTATCACCTTCGCAACATCCCTTATGGCCTGCTCCTCCACGTCCCCGCGGTCCTTCAGTTTCATCTTGTCAGTCTTCATCTACTTACCACTCGGCCCTATCTCCACCTTCCAACGACTTTTATGAGCCTCGAGCGCCCCGTGCTCGGACGGCCAATGGTGCGACAGCTTCCGCCGCACGGCCACCATTAAGCTACTCCAACCCAGGGTCGGCCTCACCGAGCCCTGTCGTCGCCCCGTGGATGAGTGGTGAAGAATTTAGATCGAGCTTTCGCTCTCAATTCACTGAATCTACTGCTCCAGGAACTGCAGTAACTGAGAGAAGTAGCGTCCTTACAAAGGACAGCTCCGTTACATCGTTATATCCGAGCCCTGAAGGCGAAGGGGAGCAAGAAGCCAACCCTGAAAACGACAACGACAACGACAACGACAACGACAACGACAACGACCCCGAGCACGACGAACCGAGCCTTGAGGATGTTATGGGCATGTACGAGCAAGGTTTCGACGACGACGAAGACGACGTGCACTACCCTGATTATCACAACAGGAATTCTCGCCCCGTGACATCAACCTCAGACATGGATCAGCGACACAGCATCAGAGACGATGCAGATGACGAGGACTTCCCTCAACGCAAGGTACAAGAGTCCAACTCGACCCTTGACATGGAGATTCGAATGTCCAAGATGATCTTCACCCACCCAGCCTTCACATCATCAGTACCTCATATCGCGGAAAACTACGGTCGCGGAATGAACGAAAAGCGAGATTCAGCCAAGTCATTGGACTCTGAGCCTTCTCTTAATGAGCAACCCTCTTCTGCTGTCGAACCAACACCTACAAGCGCACCACCCGTCTCTGCGCCCCTCTCACTTGTTCGTGAGCCTTCCGAGCGACCCGAAACCCCTGAATCTGGACGCAATATGGGCTACGCTTCGGAGCCCGCACCTGAACCAACACCGACAGCAGTACCCGCACCCATTTCTGAGCCTCAGCCTGTACCTGAGCCAGTATCCGCCCCTCCACCACCTGTTGTTGCACCCGAACCCGTCGAGCCTGAGGACCCTGGCGCTCGTGACCGATACGGCTTCAAGAAGGAGAACCAGTACGTGACGCGGCAGCAATACGATGCCTGGAATGCTGGATACACCGAGTACCTGGCACGCCGTCGGAAGAAGTGGAATGCCTACCTCAAGGATAATGCTCTCATGACAGATCACCCCAACCGATTCCCTGCTCCCAACGCAAAGACAAAACGCTTTGTTCGCAAGGGCATTCCTCCCGAATGGCGTGGTGCAGCTTGGTTCTACTACGCTGGTGGTCCCGCCATTCTGGCTAAGCATTCGGGGCTTTACGATAAGCTAACAACTAAGCGAGCTAAGGACGTTGATGCTGAGGCTATCGAGCGAGATTTGCATCGGACATTCCCTGACAACATTAAGTTCAAGCCTCCCGGCGGGATGGACACGGCATCGAGCAGCGCTAGAGAAAGCCAGTCAACAATGTCGGACTCTACTCGGGGATCCAGCCCAGCGCCTCCCAATGTGGACGGAGAGACACCAATCATCACTTCTCTCCGCCGCGTGCTTCATGCCTTTGCTGTCTACAACCCTCGGATCGGATACTGCCAGAGCTTGAATTTCCTTGCTGGTCTTCTCCTTCTGTTTGTTGACACCGAGGAGCAGTGCTTTTGGCTTCTCAATGTCATCACACGGATTTACCTTCCTGGCACCCATGAGATGAGTCTCGAGGGCTCCAAGATTGATCTGGGCGTTCTCATGACTGAGATGCGTACCTCCATGCCTGCCGTCTGGGACAAGGTCGGTGGCGAGCTTGAGGCTGATCCCAACTCACGACCCTCAACAAGCAAGTCGATTCGCCTCACTCGCTCGCGTCGTAAGGAACTCGCACGCATGTCAACACCAACTGACCGACTCCCACCAATCACTCTTTGCATGACGGCTTGGTTTATGAGTTGCTTCATCGGAACGCTCCCAATTGAGACTACTCTGCGGGTATGGGATGTCTTCTTCTACGAGGGCTCCAAGACTCTGTTCCGCATTGCACTGGCCATTTTCAAGCTAGGCGAGAGCGAGATTCGGGCTGTAGCCGATCCTATGGAAATGTTTGGTGTTGTGCAATCGATGCCACGCCGGCTGATCGATGCCAACGCCCTTATGGAGGCTTGCTTCAAACGACGGAATGGCTTCGGGCACCTCAGCCAGGTCCAGATTGACGAGAAGCGCCAGCAGCGACGAGCTAAGGCGCAGCTGGATCGAGTCCGTCAGGGCAAGACATGGAACGTCGGATAGGCGGAGTTGGAGGACAGCCACCACTGTCTACCCCGACCCGAAACACCAGGAAATTAAATATCTGAGCCGCGTCAACATCATCACATCATCTCGATCCCTTCAACACTCCTTCAATATCTCCTTTTACTACCTCACTTCTTTCTCATCTCGGTACACCCTGGCTCGCACTGAAACAGGTCTGAGCCACCGAACCTTATCATGGAATGGCGTTTCAATGGAAGGCATGGTCTATTTCTCGATTTAGCCGGCATTGTGTCTTCGTTTTTTTCTTTATTCACTTTCATATTCAACCTTCCTTTCAAAATTTTCTTTATTTCCTTTTCAGCTTACCCCAACATCTGGGGGAGCTCATTTACAATGTCTCAAAGCAGCGGGGAGGGATCAGCGTTGGGCGGCTGGAATGTACAGGATGGAATGGAACCTAAAAAAAGGAACACTGTTTTATACTTGATGACGATGGTTTACGGCTGCATTGCGACAAGACAAAAAAAGCACCACCAACCTCACAGCACTCTTGTAGGGAAGAAAAAAGACTTCCTACCGAGGGAGGTATGGCTAGGATGCAAAGGACTGGCAAGGCCAGGCGGTGTCTGGTTTTCATATAGATGGGGGGGGAAATTACGTATGAACTGGGTAGAACCTTATTGTCGAGGAGTAGATTTGGGGGATAACCTTTTTTGATACCCTAATGGAATGAAAGATAATTAAATGACTGTTCGTTCTCTTTGCCTACGCGGGTGGTCTATTGATGTCTCACCTTTGTCCACACGCTTCGATCTGTCTGAGACAAAGATGATCGGGGTATTTAATCGTGATGACTGATAATGTCTCATGATGAGTCTTGTGAGCATGGCCAAAGTGAGACAAACATCAGCCATGTTGCGCTGAAATAACTGAGAAGCGGAGAATAGGTATGCTGACACTTACACTGATCTTGAGAATGGAGTCTTGTAGGAAGGACGCAAAAAATAAAGCGTTAAAAGTTAGCGTTCACTACAGGGAACGCATCTGATCTGGATTTCTGTCATTTGGGATTAAAGGTCTTAAGCTTCCATCATCCATCTTGAGCTAAGGTAGTTTCAATTCTCAGCCAGTTTCAATGACAAACAACGTTCCTTGCCAGGCTCGCCCTTGAGAAATTCTACGTATACAATAGCGCGTCTTTTGCCATGATACCAAAGGATTGGCAAAGATTACCTGATATGCACGAGTCCACGATGATCTGGAGGACTTTGTGATGAGAGAGTAGTCGTCTTTCGTCGCTGTAGTTCATGTGTATTTCCCTTTTCAATAATGATATACTGATAGAAAGCCCGGAGAGGCATCAAGATAGATCCTGTGCGTTCGCTATTCCATTTAGCTCATCTCGCCCTTTTCAAGCATTCGCTATAAAATTCACAAGAACCTAGCAAGACGCCTCCTGATGCAACGCAACCAGTTTCTGAACATTCCTCGCTGTTGTTGCTCCCCCTGCGCCTGGCCAGCCGAGCTGAAGATATCTTCCACTACACCAGCCCGGAGTTGTTCATATTCTCGTTGTCTTAGTATTGATTCCCCCATTCTTTCCCATGCCTCTACTCCTTGCTCTAGACTTAGATGGTCCAAAGGCACTCCGGGGTGTACCATTCTAGGGTGTGTAACGTGTATCAGACTTGCTACGACTGGTGCATGTGGTCTGAAATACAATTGAGGTGCAGGAGCGGTAGGCGCAGGCGTACTGGAAAGTCCTTGTACTACGACGCCGCGCCCGTTGTTTCCAAGACTGTCATTCTAGGCAACCGGAGGGAAGTCAGGCGAACCCATTGCATACAGCTCAACATGTTTCTTGGCGTTTTTATTAAACTCAGCACGGTTGTTCTGATACTCTTGAGCAATTCGCTCCTCGAGGGGGTCGCCGATCTGGGGCTCCTCTAGGAGGTTGCGAAGGCCCTCGAGAACAGCGCGGAGCTGCGTGCTAGGTTTCCAAGCTTCGGGCTTGAGGAGGCCAAGGCAGATGTTGCCCTGGCCGTCGTTTGTGACGTTGGGGTGATAGATTCGAGTGATGAACTTGACGACAGGCGGCTTGAAGGGGTATTCAGTTGGTAGGGTCAGGACGATACCGAATTTGCCTGGGTGGTAGGGAGTTGACTCAGGTGCCGTGAGCGTTACATGCCAGGTGTAGATGGTCTCATCAGGAGGGAGGGAGACGGAGAAACCCTCAGGTGGGTTTTGGGAAATCTCACCGAATTCCTGGAATATGTTAATCGGTGGTAATGAGCATGGAAAGGAGGAGGGTCTACCTTTGTGATACGTTTGGACATTGTCGGACGATGTAGCTATTAGCTAGCTTATGGATGGGGGATGATGTTGTGTCTCTTCTTCACTTGCGGAGCTATTCTCTTGACGGTGTCGATATTGAGATGATGAAGAGTTGAGCGATAGACTGTTTGCGTGATGTAGATGCTGATGTTGAAGTTGGAAGCAGGAGGTAGAAGGAAAGGAAAGGTAAGGTATGACGATGGTGGGGTACTGTTAGTACCTTGCTGTTGGAGGCAACAGCTCTCGATGTACCTACGAAGCTTAGCGTACCTTACCTGTAATCCATCCCCCGAGAAGCAAAAAGACTTCTGATGCTAAGTCCAGGCTGCCAAGAATAATTGGTCTTAATAACTGCTAAAATATACTAAATTTGCCTAATTCTTTTCCAACTGAGGATAAAGATCCTACGGGTTTTGCCCCCTCAAGCTTCTGTGGGGCTGCCTTCTTGGTGAAACGCAGTGGAGCAGTCAAGCCATGAGCAAGAACTTCTATGTTGCTTCAAGGAGGCACTTCCGTTACCATGGATATAAACGGGACCCTGGAAGGAATGAACGATTTGAAAGGTGCGATGTATTGTGTTACTTGCTAGGTAGGTAGTGTATAGATCAAAATAAAATACCTAAGATGTGCTGTCTTACTCTATCACGCCAAGATATTGGACAAGATTCAGACAGACTCGAGTTGAGAGAATGTAAGTAATCGGATAGAGAATTGAACATATGCACATTAGTAGAGCCTGGCTGCCGGAGCACAGCATATGAAGACACTCTGCTTCTCGAGAGGAGACTACTTTCACCCATGGATGAGAAGGGATCCAGCCTAATCAAGTCACAGGAGCTTTAAACCGAGAACAACCCAATGACTGAGGGACATGCTGCTCATACAAATACAAATCGCATTACTATTCTTCAAACACTGGGTCACACATCACCCAGAAACTCCCTGAACGAAACTTTTACCCTACCAAGGACTTGAATCGTCAATTAGCTTGCTTCCTATACCACGCACGCATCTCCCCAATGTATATCTAAACATCCATCATCCACAAACATCCTTTTGAAACAGACCATATCGCTCAATTCTAACCGTCGGTACCGCTGCTCCTGAATGTTGCGCACAGCGCAGCATAGTGATGTGTGAGATCCAGCACATTCTGCGGCAAGCTAGTAGCTTGAATGATGCTCCTGACCTTCACAGCTCCCTCGTCCTCGATCAGAGTCCGTATCGTGTGCAGCAGCTCGGGGCTGAACTCGCTGTACCATCGGTACTGCCATGTCACTAGTCGGATCACGGATGCCACTGTCTCTCTTGTGCTCTTAGTTTTCTCAAAGACACGTAGGATACCGGCGAGGGCCTTGGGGCTGAATCGGATTGATAGGCATGCGCGATACGCCTCGACAGCTTCGTCGACGTGCTGAAGACGCTCGGCGAGAGAACCGAGGATCTCCCACTCCTCTGCCGACTTCTTGTACTGCATCTGCTGGGCGCGGTACTGGGCCATCTGGGTACGCCAAATTGTGTAGACACGCAGGTCTTCGTAGAGAACCATGAAGAGGCTGTCTAGCCAGCGCTCACAAAGGCGCTTGGTGTTGAGCTTGGACAGATGCTCGTCATTCTTGGTTGTCTGTGGAATGTTAGCTTTGTTCCTGCCTGGTGTGAAGATAAAGCCTACCTCGCTGTCCGCCTTTGCCTCGCCTGGGTCGATGACATTAGAAGGCTTCTCGATCTTGTCCTGTTCGCTGGTACCGTTGGTGGCAGGGACCTCCTCGCCAGCTTCCTCAGCTTTGGAAGCGGCCTCATCAAGCTTCTCTGCCTCTTCGTCCTCAGTCTCTTCATCTTGGTTGACAGTCTGATCAGGTGTACCCCGCAGACCATCTGTGCTAGGAGTTCGCTTTGCTGAAGAGGCTGGCTGAGTAGCCTCCTGCTTCTCTGTGCGGTACTCATCCTCCATCACAAACACATTGCTCCTGATCTTCAGCAGCTGGTCCCAACCAATCTTGGCCGTCATCTCGGTCAGAATATCGTACGCTTTCTTAAAAGTGCCTCTGTAGGATGCCGCTCGCAGGTTGAGCAAGCTAGGGTCGACCTGTTCTGAGTATCGCGATTCAGGCTCGCTGTCGATCTCATCGAGGCGAGTTTCAGGGAGAGTTGGCAAGTGAACTTCCTTTGGTTCTGGCATCAGAGGCGTGTCCTTGTCTTGGTAAGTGAACATAGGGCATGAGTTGAGAATGGTGAGCGCATTGTCCCAATCTTCCATAGCTACGTATACCTGGGCCAGTCTCGCCCAGGTGCTGAACTCGGTTGGGGCGGCGACAGTAGCGCGATCCGCACAACCAAGAGACATCTTCAGTCTTTCGTCTCTGAGCTCAGGCGTAGGGGCACTCTTGGCCTTGTGCAACAAGAATTCTGCTTGAGTGTCGAGCATGACATAGTCCATTGGAGTCTCTTGCAAGGACTGGTGGAGCGTTCGGACCCCAGCAACCTCCTCGTGTCCCATGAACATGACCTTCGCTAGTAGAGATGATACCTCAACGCTTTGCGTTCGCAGCTTCTCAAACAAGTTGATTCCAGAGGCATAGCGCCCGGTTGTCTCGAGGTACTTGAGCAGACCCGTAGTTAGGTGATTCGACACGTTGGTAGGCACCTGAACCACAGAATCGGAACCCAGTTGCCATCCTAGAAAGTTGGTTAGCCTACGTAGAGTAGCTAGTTTGGGGTGGCATACCCCTGAAGAAGAGCTGTTCTGCGGCATAGAGGAAACGATGCTCGGTTTCAGTGTTTGTAACAGGATTGAATCTTCGAACACCCATGATCTTTCGAATGGTATCGCCGCTACCATCGTCTGCGTACGAGTAAGCTCGAAGAACACTGCATAGATAAGTCTCCAGCCAAAGGTCCTCCGATGCTTTCCTCTTCTCGCCTCGTTCGTCAACGCAGTAGCTTTCTACGGTTCCGGGGATCGATACGTGTACGCGCATGTCGAGTCGAGAGAAGGCATTGTAGCAGCTATTCAGAATTAGGACCTACAATCGCGAATGCAGGGGCGCATAGGCGTAATAACGTACCAGTAGACACCCTCGACAATCTTGTTTGTCGCATTTGGCCCAGATTCTTTGTAGGTCAGGGTATTAATATATGCTGCGAGACTCGCAGAAGAGGACGCATCGACACCGGTGACATGGTGGTAGACGCCAGTCTTTAATTAAAAAGTCAGTTCCTGGTCTCCCTTGCGCCGAGGAGCTTGCATACCTGTTTAGCTGGGTTTCGCACGGCATGCTTGAGTAAATGAACAAGATCGGGAGGACCAAGTTCTCTTAGACCAGAGAGGGATTCGGTTCGTGCATCGATCGACTCGTGGAGGATCTCCTCGGTGATTCTATCTCGAGATTAGCTATTTGAACGCCAAGAATATCGATGGTGTTGCGCACTCCGGGACCGCTGGCGCGACCATGACGACGAGCTCCTCGTGAACCGCCAATGGAAATCAGAGTCGAAATTGAAGCGAGGATTGTCGAAATTGACTCGTCTAGGGAATAAAGAGGGGAAAAGTCGAGGTCGGTTGCGATCTCTTTGTTCTCGAATCGAGAACGAGAACTGCGGAGCTGGCGTAAGATGTTGAAGCCAACCGTTGGTTGCTGGTCCCTAAGATCTGGCCTTGCTCCTTGCTCCTTGCTCTCCTTGATACCTTAGCTGGACCGGGAGCTACGTACTGAGTTAGTCCAGGCCACGTTAGGGGCCGTGCAGCTCTAAACACCGCCACATCCACGTGCTCCTACCGCAACAAACCGAGTCTCTGTGTGGCGTAATGGGGCTGAAATGATCCGCGTCTTAGAACGCGCTTTCGTCAGGGCAATTAATGAGGTGGACGTCCGCCAAGCATGCCGAATTGACCCCAAACTCTCATCAAAATAGCCAACTTGTTAGGGAATATCCTTTGTCGCACACACGAATGTCGGCTGTTGCTCTAGAAGTATTGCGACCGCCAATATGGTACGATTTCCAGATGTTGGAGAGAATCTCTGCTAATTAAATATTTAAAGCCGGCATTCCAAGCAATCAACCTTGAGCCAGAGGACAATATCGACGAGCAAATCGATACCACAAAGGAGATTCATGTGAGATTGACAGTTCAAGAAGCAATCGCGCACACCTACTGACCTGTTCCAGGTCGACGAAGCTCTAAAAAGGTTCCAGAATGCCTTGAAACTCCATGCACAAGGACCCCGATCGCGCGAAGCTGCCGAAACCGCCTACAACGAGCTATTCGAATCTGAGATCTTCAAGTACCGAGAAGCCAAAACCGACTACGAACGAGCAGAGCGACATGCAGACGGTCAACCAGATGTGTCCACCTTGGACCATTCGCTTACAGACGGAGGATTAGATGTCGATGCCGGAGGGGCAGATGGTGTTGCAGCTAGTCTTTCTCAAGCGCTCTACTTATCGTACAAAAACTACGGACAGTTCTTTGTCGACAAGTACAAGGACGAATCGACCTCAAATCCGGCATTCAAGGAAAAGACCCGACTGAAATATCATGACGACCATGCAAACAAAGTTTTGGATAGCTGGATGACTGCTTTGGACCAGGACCCATCCGACCCAGAGCTCTGGAGAAGGGCTGCTCGATTCGCCGGCGCCATGAATAGCCACCGTCTCAAGCGATTTTGTCTTGAGGCTGCGATTGAGTTGGATGACGACCCTGCTGTGGTGGAAGTTGAGCCTCCCTCCTTAGCAGAAGGCATGGCGGGTGAGCAGTTGAAAGACCAACTGAAGCTGCTTGGCGACGAGATGGCTCTATCACATCCAATAATGGCCCCCTGGCTCAAGAAGAAAATGCCTGCTCTTCTCAAGCGTCACCTTGATCCCATCCCCTTTCTACCCGACCCGACTAAGTCATTAATACCACCCAAAGACCCCGTTACTCAGGACCAGCTTGCAGAAGACACAGAAATGAGAGATGCCGAGAATGCCAGCCGCAACGATCCTAAGACAGTGTCGTCCTGGGCAAGTCTTGGTGATGAAATCATAAATCGTCTTACAGATTATACCGAGATATTTAAGATATTTGATGAAATCTTGGACAGCAGCGTGGACGAGGTTGTCGTAGAAACACCCTCGAACGATTCTGAGAGCATCAGTTCAGAAATTCAAGTTGCGATAGGAAGGCCGATGCAGCTAGCGGAACCGTCTGAGAAGAGTAGCCCTGAAGCAGAACCCAAGGATCAAAAAGCTGCATCTGAGGCCACCGAAGACAGCCAAAAGGCTGGTGACCAACCCAAAAAAGAAGCCAACGGAGTATCATCAAGAAAACGATCGCAATCTGCAGCGGGACTGCCAGACGGCGCAGAAGAAGAGAATGCAACTGAGAAACGCAGTAAACGAGTCCGACGAAGAGAAACACTACAAGCTGAGGAATCAACTGATCCCAGTACATTAATTGCTAATCAATTACAGCCTTATCAAGGCGCTGACCAAAACCTATTCCAAATGACCAAGAGCGTCCTGGAAAATCTGGGCGTGGACGACAAGTCGACCTTCGATTTCATCACTGAACTCATCGATTCATGTGCTGTTGAAGACCGACCAGGCAAGATCGCAAATCTGGCCGCAGGGGATTTGAGCAGTGCCATTGTTGACTTTCGCGAGGAGGTCGCCAAGGTGTTCTTGCACAAGAATGAACAAGCTCCCCTAGGTCCATCATCTTTCTTGGAGCATGCGAAGACAAGTTCGCAAGACCAGAACTCAACGCCGACTTTCAATGAGACACAGGGCTTAAGGTCGTTTGCTACAAAGATCGGAGAATCTCGATCGTGGATGACCCCTGAAGATGTCGCATATGAATGGGTCAGAGCTGTTAGCGAGAGCTATGCAACAACCAAGTGGTCCGACCAGATGAAGCTATCTGTAGTCCAGATGCTCAATAATTCGGACGCCGCGTTGTATCAAAGAATCAATGAAAAAATGGACTTGGCTGCTGGTTCACCCGAGAAGCTGGCCGAGCTCGAAACCATTGTCCCTATGATCTATGAACTTCATATCGACATATACGAACTCATCACCAATCCTAACAGCGTTGTGGATTATGCAACTCGTATGAAGACCAAATACCGACTCGGGCGCTGGCTTAATGTTGCTTCTGCTTACATCCAGGCACTTCATCGCCCTTCGAATGATGAACTTTCAGCACGATTCTTATGGACCTCAGTTCTTGTGTCTTCACATTCTGAGCGTCCTGTGCGCGAACACATCCTTCTCATGTGGACATCTCTACGGGACCACCTGGCGGATGAGAAGATTCCGACGATTTCGCTGCCAAACAACGTGGTCATGCCAACGATCTCCCCAGAAGCCGCGGATCGCGAAATCTCCAAGCTCACTACAATGGACTTTTTCCTCGGATTATTTCAGGATAACATGGAGGATCCTGTCTCTGTCATCGAGACTCTAGAGCCTGTTCTCAATCCTTCTTCAGTCTGCGTCCCCGACCAGGAGGCAGACTCCGAGAGTCCGGGTACTGAAGATGATAATTCAAGTTCAAGCTCAAGCTCAAGCTCAAGCGACAAGCAAAAGAAGTCACTCTCGGACTGTGCAAGTCAGAGCCTGCAAGATTTGTGGAAATTTCTTCATAACAGTAGTACAGAGCTTAGGTTGTTTCTGTGGTCACGTTTGGGAACGGCTTACCATGCTATCGGTTATCCTACCAAGCAATTCTCTTGTTATCTGAAGAGCATTGAGTTGATCGTGTCAGATCTGGAAGGTGAAACATATGCCAATACTCCGGCCGACTCCAGGAAGTTGCTCTTTATGCGCACTCTGAAATCGCTGGATGAGCTCCTCATTAGCGCGCTGTATTCTGCGCTCAATGATAACACCGCTTTTGAGATTATTGACGACGCTCACATCAAATCTACCACTGCCGCGCTCGCCAAGGTCAACTGTTTACTGCACGTGTCGAGCCTCTGTGAAGATGAGGTCCGTATTGGCCTCAAGACAGACCGGCCTGGCAACGCTGCTTCGAAAGCAGCTCTCCAATCACTCAAGAACAGATTGAAAGAGATGCAGATTCGTGCATGGTGCCTCCAATACACCATGTTCAGGGCTGGCATCAATGAGGACAATTGCATAATCGGGCCCGAAAAGGACCTGGCCGACTTCCTCGCCGCCATCCACCAGGTTATTGGCATTCGCAAGTTCTGCAAAGCTTCAAACAAAATCTTCCTCAAGGTTATGCGTGTCGAACTTCTCAAGCTTAAGAACATTGAGAACTGGGAAGACTATCTTGGACAAGTGCTTTACGATCTACATGGCCTCAAACTTGGGGCAGGCGTTTGGGAGGTCCAGGATCACGCCTGTCCTCCCGAGAAGCTTGAGAAGCGACAGACCATGCAACTCGTGGAGAGGGTTACCATCCTCGCGAACCGCATGCCGATGAAAGATCTTCTCAAGTCAGATCTCAAGACAACAATCGACCACATGCAGCAGACTCTTGGCCAAGCAAAGTCGACGTCTCAGATGTACCACAATCTCCGCAACTTTACCGAATACTTGAAGAGGCCCATACACCCACTGCGTCTGTACCGAGCCCTTACTGGGGAAGTTTCAGTCGACGCTGTGTCTGTGAACACGCCGGAGACCATCCTCGCGACTCATGGCTGGTTCTTTTTGCTCGGCATGATGGCTCTAACTAAGTTCAAGGGTGTCGACTTGAATCGCAGACAGACTCCTGGCGCAACCGACGATTTGCGTATTGGTGCGACTTTCTTGAGACTACAACTTCAGTTCACTGCAGACAGATGGGATGCCTGGTTCCGGTTGGCCGAATGCTTTGACTACGAGCTGGATGAGTCGGTTCTCTGGACTGCTGATAAGATGAACAAGGACCGACCTGAGTTGGTAAAGTTCCAGCGAAATGCTATCCATTGCTATACCCTCGCGCTTTCACACTCCCGTAACGTGGAAGTCGAAACGCACGATGGAGACCCTTTGCATGATCTATATCACAAATTTGCCATGCGAATGTATGCCTCGAGCCGTGAGCCATTCGCTATGGAACCGTTCCATCACTCTGATCAAGAAAGGTACTTTATCGAGGATATGGGAGCGGGAACCTTCAAGAAGATTTTGCATCCGCAAATGAATGAGTACAAAGTCTGGAAATTTGCAGCCAAGCTGTTCAGGATGGCAATGCAACGAAAGCCAACCGATTGGAAGTAAGTTGGGCCCCCCCGCATGTGTATGTCGAGTCTAACAGTGACAGGAACCCGTACATGCTCTCCAAGTGCTATTGGAAGATGTACCAGACATCTGATGACCAACTTGATGTCAAAGACATGAAGTCCAAGATCAGCATTGAACTACTGATCCAAACACTTCAGAAAGCAGTCACGGTAGCGCACAATGCTCGACGAGGTCGGAACAGTGATCCTATCCTCGAGCCACATTACAAGATAGTTTCCATCTTACACAAGCTGGTGATTCGAGGTGACTTACCGTCTAAAGACGCTGCTGCGATCTTAGCTGAGCAGCCATTTGGCCTACCTGTCAACCCTGATGACCACTTTGCTTCCTTCACGGAGCCTGAAGATTGGGAGGAGTACATTATTCGCAATCTCACCAAGCTCAGAGACAAGGATAAGTCTAACTGGCAGCATCGCATCATCATCAGGCACGCCAGAATCCTGTTCGATGAGGCCAACGAGGCGCAGGGCAGCGATAGATTGGTCGAAGCAAAGGCTGCTTTCCGCATTCTTCGGGACAGTATGGTCACTAAAACGATGGTTATGAACGTCTGGAAGTGCGATGCCGAGCGACCCGGTCGACATCACGTTTACACAGAGCAATACGTCCGCTTCATGACCAAGCTGTTGGTCATTATGTCAGATCGTAATAATCTGGAGCAACTTCTGAGGCGTCTTCGAAAGAAGGGTGCAGACTATTACCACTTCACCGATTTATGGCAGTCTTGCTGCATGGCTTACCTAAAGCTCTTACGAGAAGGTTACCATGTGTCACCAGTCTCGGACGACGTGTTCAAGTCTCTTTCCAGCGAGGAGTTCGAGGTTATTGGAGAGAGAATCGCAGACTGGGCCGCAAGCGACGGTGCTGACATCCCATTGTTCAACTGCATGAAAGAAACTATCGAGCTGAAAAAGCTCAATGCCAATCTTATGAAAGTGGCACCCATTGATGATCTTCTGAACGACTGTTACTCCAGGATCTACTCTGAGATAGCTAAGACGCTGCCTGGCCCAGACCCTAGCAAGGTTGTGGAGGAGCGACACCATGCTAAAGAGGTCGCGGCCCAGCTCGAAGCAGCGCAAGCAGAGGCAAAAGCCACCAGCTCGCTTGCAAATATTCTCAATGCGCCCAATGGACAGGAGAGCATCACAGGCACAGCAACTCCCATGGAAACGGAGAAGCATGAGGCTGCACCACGGGCACGAAAGCTTGGCGTCAGACGACCCGATGTCTTGCGCAAGGCTGAGCAAGCAGTTGTCCGAGCTCTGGAGGCGCCCAAGTCAAGTAAGAGCAGAGTTGGCAGTGTCTCGAGCGGTAAGCGTGGTAGCCACACGCCTATTCAGCATGCAAGCGATGCTGGCAGCGACGAGGAAGCTGATGCTCAGATTCGGCGAGAAGCTGGCCACGACGTTGATGTTGATATGAAGGATGCTGGAGATGAGCATGAAGACGAACACGAAGAGGACCACGAAGACCATGAGGAAGAGCATGATGAGGATCACGAAGATGGTGCGGATGATGACAACGGCGAAGAGCACGCCGATGACAAGGCTGAGAGCGAGCCAGGCAGCATTCATGATTCAGCCGATGATGAGAGTGACCTTAGCGATGTCCCTGAGGACTACGATGAGGAGGTCCCTCCCGGGCTTATCTTCCCCAATCTGAGACACCATACCGACGAGTCTAGCGGTGAAGACGCTGATAGTGAAAGCGAGGGAGACGATGAAGCCGAGGAGAGCGATGGTGAGGAAGAGGCTGAGGAGGTAGCAGAGGAAGAAGAGGAACACGACGAGAGTCGCGAGGACGGTGAAGAGACTCTGGGCAACGAGGATACAGAGTTGGTGGATGGTGAAGAGGAAGAAGATGAGGTTGACGGCGATGAACGACGAGAGGATTGGGACGCCGACGATTCTGTAAGGGCTGAAGCGTGGTGATTATGTTTTGTGTACGGCGAATTGGCGTCTCAGGGCAGTTCTACTGGGTATTATTATAGATAGAGGCTGGGATTGGACTAACTATTTGCTGTATCATTATTATACTTGGAATTGCCAAAGAAACGATTCGTTATTGTCAAGAGCATGACTCAAAGGATGCTGTCACACGCTTTTGATCTCGATACAAGTACTTAGGTGGGACTCGATGAGGTTGATGAAGAATACAATTTAAATCCTAGGGTTAGACCATATGGATAATAGAAGAGAAAGCCAGTCCTTCCGGAAGGACTTGGTCACTACTCGTACAATGCTCTTCCCAAACTACTCTTCGACAAAGATATCGTCCTGAGCGCCATCCATGAAACCCATTCGCTGGTTGTAAGTGGGAGTCTTACCATTGGGAGGGTTGACGTTGTTGCCTTCAGCCTCTGCAAGATATTAGTCACTGGCAGGCACAAACCTCATCGAGATAAACTTACGGTTCCATGCCATCATCTGCTTGGGTCCAGGGACACACTTGGTAGGATTGTCACGGCAGTAGACAGGAGGCTTAGGCTTGCCGAGCTTCTTGGTGGAAGTACTTCCAGTGACCTTGCAGCGATGGTTCTGCATGTACATGTTTGGCTGGCCACCTGTTCATGGCGTCAGTTATGCTTTTCGTATACAAGAGGAGTGACTCACAGCCATCGGGGATCCAAAGCCACGCGCAGTAGCAGCCTTCTTCAGGACATGCAGGCATATCGGCTGGGACGTCGTACCAAGTCTCGCGAAAGAAAGGGGAACTGCTTCGTCAGTTTTGAATCATGAGTCTTGGGCTGGAGTCTTACTAGTATCGTACAGAGAAAACAACAAGGTTATCCATGGTGACCTTGCTGATATCGCTCTCGTACGAGATGGCCCAGGCTGTTCCACCAGTTGACTCAATGTTCTTGGTGTGCAACTCTCCACCCGAGCCATCACCACCATCCATGAGACAACCACCCTCAGGACCTCTCCACGGCATAGAGCGGTTCTTGCCATCCTGCCATTCTGTAGTCAACTCTCCCTTGTAAGAGAGTGTCGTGAAGGCACGGTTGTTGGCGAGCTCCGTCATGAAGGATTTACCGGCTGGAAGCTCGAGGAACTCGCCTTTAGGAGGGGGTACAGCATCGCAGCCGCGGTCGGCTTGCATCCACCATTTGGACTTGGGGAGATCGTAGAGAGGGT
This sequence comes from Fusarium nygamai, assembly GCA_001262555.1. NCBI lineage: Eukaryota > Fungi > Ascomycota > Sordariomycetes > Hypocreales > Nectriaceae > Fusarium > Fusarium nygamai. The sequence continues at coordinate 2,478,514 of LBNR01000006.1, forward strand.
TCACGGCGAGGTTGGTGTTGGCGTTGTCGACAGAAGAGTCATTGCCGCCCTAAAGAGTCAGAATTGGATGATAGATTGCTAGGGGAGGTTTACTTTGCAGTACATGCCCTTGTTCCAAGAAGCAATGTGAGCATTCGCCGAAACGACGAGAGTGAGAAGAAGAGTAGAAGTATACATGATGAAAAGAACGTGACGATATCAAGATCAAGGAATGAATGGACAGTGTAATCAATACACCTATAACGAACGAAACTACAGATCAAAGCATTTCTCATCCTACATTTCTTCGACTTATATATGCATAGCTACACGAAACAATTACACCAAAACTCCTTTCATCTCAAGATAGTGCAACTTCTGGGAGCGGCCGCCTTTAAAACAACAGGGATAATAAGAGATGGAGTTTGGCGCTGGCGAAACAAAAGCTGACCTGCCACCAAACCGATTCTCGCGTTTTTGTAACCGCGGGGCCTGCGCGAAGCCATTCGGGGTTAAAGCACGAGCGTTGAAACTTGTGAAGATCTTCGTGATCCCTGCGCAGAGCGGCCGCTTTACTGGGACGGGGTTGTTTCAGACTTTGCTTGGCTGGGGAAGGACAGGATGATTTTTGGGATGATTCATAAGGCTGAAGAGTGAGAAGTTGTCATTATAATTGAGAATATCAGAGGTACAAGGGCTGAAGTCAACGAGAGGTTGCCTAAAGCCCAGTCAATTGGGTTTCATCGAGTTGGACTCATGATCTTTGAAGCTTTGACAAGGAGAATGTAAGCGGGCTTGGCAGGCTGGGCTGATGAAATGTGATTAAAGTGGGAGAGCTGAGTGCAACTTTGAAACACGAAATATCTTTAGTGATAGTAAGTAAATGAATTAACTCGTCATCTAAATTAGAGGATCCTTCGTCGACGTACTCATCGTAAACCTCAAGCAATCCACAGCTACTCCAGGTGACTTGAGCTATCCACATCTCCTGGCCAAGATAGACATTGAAACACTGAAGCCAGCATCGAAGAATCCTTCGACTTTGACACTTTTTCCCCGAACAAAACAACGCCGAACTGCCGAAACTCCAGTCCAGGCACCAGCTCTTAACCCTCCTCCTTGTCCATGTCGTCTCTCCCCCGCTTGCCGCCCTTCTTGCGTCCGCCTTTCAATGTGCTGCCCTTCTTGCCCCTCTCTTCGGTGAAGGACTTCATCTCGACTCTTGCGTGGCGTTGAGCCTCCTCAACTCGGGTCTGGAAAGTGAAGACCTCCTCCTTCTCGGTAGGATACTCAGTGAGCTTCTTGCCGAGAGCAGCCTCGATTCGTGTGAAGATCTCGACGTCGTACTGCGTCACAACGCTGATGGCTATACCAGACTTACCAGCACGGGCTGTTCGTCCGACTCTGTGAATATATGTCTTGGAGTCCTGGGGGAGATCGTAGTTGAGAACAACATCGACCGAGGGAATATCCAGACCACGGGCGGCGACATCGGTAGCGACGAGGATATCTCGCGTGCCGGAGCGGAACTTGTTGAGGGCGCCTAGACGGGAAGTTTGAGAGAGCTGGCCGTGCAGAGGAATAGCGCCAAATCCAAGGGTCCTTAGCAGGATGGAAATGCGCTGTGTCTCCCAGACGGTTCGAGTGAAGATGATCGTGGACTTTCCAACATGCTCGTTGATTAGGTAGATAAGATAAACATCCTTGCGGACATGAGGAATAAAGATGTAGTGTTGGAGCAGAGTCGAGACGGTCTGGTACTTGTTGGAGCTGATGCTCACACGAACGGGATCTCTCAAACTGGCACGCTGCAGACTCTCAATCTTTGAGCTGATTGTCGCAGAGAAAAGGTATGTGCGTCGCTCGCGGGGAATGAACTTGAGAATCTTGTCGATACTAGGTCCAAAGTCCATATCCAGAAGTCGATCGGCCTCGTCCATGATCAAGTACTTGAGGGTTCGGAGCGAAAAGCCCTTGGTCTTTTCAAGATGATCTACAAGACGACCAGGTGTCGCAACAATAATATGAGGCTTCTTTCCGAGGGCAATGGCCTGGGGAACCATGTCCAGACCACCGACAATCACAGCACATCGTAGAGAAATGAGCGATCCGAGAGCTTCGAAGGCTTGACCGATCTGGGTTGCCAATTCACGAGTCGGGGCGAGGACGAGACCGAATAGAGGCTGAGGCTTGTCGAGAAGAGCCTGGAGAACGGGGAGAGCAAAGGCAGCTGTCTTTCCACTACCTGTTTCGGCGAGACCGATAATGTCACGGCCTTCGAGAGCGACGGGGATGGACTTTTCTTGGATGGGCGTGGGGTACTTGTAGTTGAGCTTTTCGCAAGCTTCGCAGAGAGCGTCGACGATACCCTGACAGTTGTTAGACGCAGAAAGTCAATTAGTAGTCATCAAGACATACCAGATCCTTGAAGGTTTTCTTGGGGGCATCCTCAACTGCTTCCTCAGCAGAAGGCTCCTCTAGAGTAGCGGACTCTTCCTCAGATTGCTCTTCGTCAGAAGACTCGGGCTCAGCTTGAGGAGGTTTCTCCGCAACGACCTGTTTCTTCTTCTTGGGCGCATCGTGCGCGACCTTTCTTCGTTTTGCGCCGAACATTTTGTACGATGTGTAAGTAAAAGATAGTTCCCAACTCAAAAAAAGATCATCTTTTGTCAAGACTTCACATAAAACTTTAGTGGGGATGGCTTATCGCACGTGCGCTAATCTTATCGCAGTCCCCGCCAAACTTTTTTTCTTTTCTGCCATTTGCGACAGAGAGCAGCTCCAAAGCAACTTTTCGACGAGTACACTCCGAAACAAGAACAAATTTCTTCACAATGGCGCGCAAACGAACAAAGAAGAGAACCCACTTGGGTGCCAGCAATCCCGATGTTGACTCTGCCGGCCATGCATCCGCGAAGGATCCCAAGAGCATGGTTATTCGAATTGGCGCTGGTGAAGTCGGTTCCAGCGTTAGCCAGCTTGCGGCCGATGTGCGAAAGGTCATGGAGCCTGGTACTGCCGCTCGATTGAAGGAGAGACGTGGGAACAGATTAAAGGATTACGCTTCAATGTGTGGTCCTTTGGGTGTTACGCACTTGATGCTGTTTTCGAGGTCGGAGAGTGGAAACACCAATTTGCGAATGGCCTTGACGCCTCGAGGACCTACGATGAACTTTCGCGTGGAGAAATACTCGCTGTGCAAGGATGTTCAAAGAGCTCAGAAGCATCCCAAGGGTGGCGGCAAGGAATTCATCACTCCTCCTTTGGTAAGAAATCGTCAATTGTTGTTGACAAGCCTTGGTGCTAACCATCTACAGCTGGTCATGAACAACTTTACCCGCCCAGACTCGACTAGCAAGTCGAAAGTTCCTAAGCACCTTGAATCGCTTGCCACGACCGTCTTCCAATCCCTCTTCCCTCCCATCAACCCCCAAGCTACACCGCTCAAGTCGATCCGACGAGTCCTGCTGCTGAACCGCGAGCAATCGGAGGAAGACGACGGTACATTCGTCATTAACTTCCGACACTATGCTATCACAACAAAGTCCACCACGGTATCCAAGCCTTTACGGAGATTGAACGCTGCTGAGCAATTCGTCACTACAAAGACAAGCCGGAAGGGCAAGATGCCCAATCTGGGTAAACTTGAGGATGTAGCGGATTTCTTGATTGGTGGTGAGAATGGCGATGGATACATGACGGATGCGACTAGCGGTAGTGAGATGGATACGGATGCTGAGGTTGAGATCCTGGATTCTACAACTCGAAAGGTCTTGTCTGCAAAGGCTCGACAAGCAGCCGCCCAGAACGAAGCCGAGCCCGAGGCGGAAGAGGAGAACGTAGAGCGCCGCGCCGTCAAGCTCGTCGAGCTCGGACCTCGAATGCGCCTCCGCTTAACCAAGGTCGAAGAGGGTCTCGCCGACGGCAAGGTCATGTGGCACGAGTACGTCCACAAGAGCAAGGAAGAGATCAAGGAGCTCGAGAAGCGATGGGAGAAGCGCCACCAAGAGAAGGAGGCGCGAAAGAAGGAGCAAAAGGCCAACGTTGAGCGCAAGAAGGCAGCCAAGGCCAAAGACGGCAAGAAGGATGACGACAAGGAGGACGAGTTTGAGTATGAGTACGATAGCGATATGGATGTGGATGAGTTTGACAGTGAGGGTCTGGCAGGCGATGCCGAGTTCAAGGTCAATGAAAAGATGGAGGAGGATGGAGAGTGGGAGGATGAGCAGGAGGAGATTGCCAATAGCTGAGTGGGAGACTGTTAGAAGGTCGAGGATTGTATTGGATGCTTTGGTTTGGCGTTGTGTATAATGGATTGGGCAATGAATACCTTTGTGATTCTTTGTGATTACATGACGTCTCGTGGTTTATGAAGTTTGCCAAACCTTTGTGCATTTTAGAGCTGCTCATGATTGTACAGATGGTATCGTATCGTACCTTCTGCTGTCGCATCTCATTGAACTTGAAACGTGAAAGTGCAGCACATCGATCGCCCTTGCATGACTGGTTTAGGGTAAGCATGAGGCCAGAAACACCATGTGAACCATTTGCAAAAGACAAGGTATTCACTCTTCAACTATCAACAATTGATCATCGAATTCGTCAGTTTGTTTACTGGATATTCTCACTTCATTCGTACCTTTGGGGATTAGAGACAGCAATATCTGCCCACTACAGCCTCACCTTCGCCCAAAGACCAGGATCAAGTTGTCGTGCCAACTGTGTTCCACGAAGAGTCTCATCACGCGCCTCACCATTCAACACATCGTCGTCAACTACACCAGGAAACATGTTTCGCATACCGGCTCGAACTCTAAGGACTTTCGGTCCATCGCTCAAGCGAGCACCGGCCCGCGTGCGCTTCTCGTCAACGCAGACATCAACGTCTAGTAACGCTCGTTATGTCTGGGCATCCGCGGCCGTTATTGGCACTGGCACCGGTATTTATCTCTTCAGCGGCAAAGACACGGCAATATCTTTGACAAATGAAGTCCCCAGCCTGAAGGAGTTCTCTTCGGAGAATCAAATCCCAATCAATTCACCTGTCAAAGAGTTGATGATGGAAGATGCAGATGCAAAGCTGCGTGAAGATGCCCACACTTTTGTCTTTGACGGGAACGGAGGTGTCAAAGGACGAGTGGACTTTGCTCGTCTTGGCAGCAATCATCCGATGGAAGATGAATGGGATCTCAAGATAGCCAAGGGCGTCGGCGGAACGAACACGCTGTATGCTGGAGTTTACGATGGACATGCGTGAGTGACCTGGAAGCATTGGATGTGAGCGATTCTAACACAGACGAAAGAGGATGGGCAACATCTAAAGTGTTGAGAGCTGCTCTTGTCCCATACGTGTCGAGCGCCTTGTCAAGCATCACACCCACCAGCTCAAATGAGCTAGTAGACGATGCAATCAAGAAGGCATTCGTCCGTCTTGACGACCGCATCTTCAGCAACGCACAAAAAGCGCTCGAATCAGGCCATGACCAAGGCTCTGCCGCCGTCATCATCGCCGTTGCACCCGCCATAGCTGGATCTTGTGCTCTCCTAACCATGTACGAACCCAGGACTTCTACTCTACGCACCGCTGTCGCAGGCGACTCCCGTGCTGTTCGCGGCATGTGGTCTCCCAACACAAGCAAATACGCAGTCGATGTTCTGAGCAAAGACCAAACTGGCTTCAACCAGGATGAGGTTGAAAGGCTCGACAAGGAGCATCCTGGAGAGATCAAGGACATGATTAACCCCGCGTCCGGTCGACTCTTTGGAATGGCAATCACGAGAGCGTTTGGCGATCACAGATGGAAGTGGCCTGAAGAACTCATTCGCAAAGTTAAGGACGATTTCTACGGTACTGCACCGCGACCAAGTGCCAAGACGCCGCCTTACATGACAGCCCGACCGGAAGTAACAACGCGAAAGATCCAGACAGAAGACTTTGTCATTCTCGCGTCCGACGGTCTTTGGGATATGATGAGCAACGAGGACGCCGTGTCGTGCGTCTCACGCTGGCTAGTCGCCAAGAAGAACGGCAAGCCCGAGCCCTTCAAGGAGACCAAGTTTGAGGGAAGACTGGAAGATGGATGGGTAGCTACGCCAGAGCATCAGGTCATTGAGGATCTGGACAACGCAGCTGTTTGCTTGGTCAAGAATGCTCTTGGAGGATCAAGACGGGGATTGTTTCTGGGAGCGATGACGACGTATCCGCCCATGAGCCGGAATGTGAGGGATGACATGACTGTGCAGGTCATCTTCTTTAAGGACCCTTATGAGAAGAAGTAGATAGAGTGTACGGAGTATTGTGAGTGAGTGATTGGTCTCGCTGTTGGGTGGGAGTACAAAAAGAAAGGTCTCAGAGGGAGTCGAACCCTCGCTGGCGGAATCAGAATCCGCAGTCATAACCGTTAGACCATGAAACCTTGGATCTTCGGGTAGCAGCGGCATTGCAAGGTGTTCTCAGATTCTGCTCTGCTCGCGAGCGACTCGATCAATTGTATAATGCTCAAGGCACTTCGATTCTACTTGTGTGTTTCATTGTAGACATGAGCTGTGCATCTTGAATGAAGGTCTAGCTGCGCAGATACATAACGTCAGCATGACCGGGCGTCAAACTACCAGAGAGCCGAGTCTCAATACCAGCAAGATTGACGGCGCTCGTCTTCAACTTGGGAACGGGGAAGACTTCGCAAAGCGCGGGATTCTCGACATCGATATCGGACCGCGCCTGAACGTCAGTTCTCGTCTTGTAGACTTTGTCGAGGGCGTTCCAATGGAAGACGGACCAACCTACGATCCATACTACAGAACTCTGGGGCTCGAACATCCATCAATGTCCAAAAACGACTTGGGGTATGATGCCACCAGCACAGGAAGTTGAACAAGGATGGTCAGCGAATCAAGCACATATCTCGCTCTTCCAGAGTATTATACAGAAGACGGAAGATCCTGCCGTGGCGGTTCAAGGTCTGATGACTCGATTGTATCAGATGGTCTATTACAACTGGCTCGAAGAATATGATCTCAAATACCCTGTGAGCACTACACATACGAAGGATCGACTTATACCGACAAGATGGACTGGACTTATCATTGTTCTCGTTCTTGTCGCAGTACATCTTGGGCTTGTCTTTACAACGATTATTCTCTTTGTGCTCAAGACAAAGGCTTCGGCGCTTGGGAACACTTGGCATACTCTTGCGCAGACAGCTCAAATGACTGACGGTGTCGATGGAGTTGCTATGATGTTGGATGATGAGGTTGAGAAATGGGCGAAGGTGACTGGTAGGAACACCGACATTTGTGGTTTAAAGAGGTCGGGCGAGGATGGCAAGGTTGAAGTCCAATTAGGATAAACTTAGAATACCTTTTGCTGAGTTTATTTTAACACACTTATGGTCTGATATTTTCTTACTCCCTGAGGGCGGCGTCGCAACTGTATATCATTTACCACTTCTATCTTAACTTAGTAGAAACAAAACTTATTCTCAGGCATCAAGAACTTCCGGCTTCCTGGGGCTTTCCAATCATGACAGAATTTGGTAGGACTCCATAATGACGATTATATGATACACTGGGGTAGAAGGATTTGGCTGTTATGTGTAGTATTTCATCCGGTGATGCCTACTTCTTTGGATTATTGACAGGTGTTATGGGCGATCCGGTCTTGAAAAAAGCCTTGATATTCTCAAACGCCTCACGTTCTCCTCTTTGGAACGCTACATCCGTCAGACCACCAGCATGAGGCTGAACAACGACTTTATCACTTGTTTTGAAGTAATCGTTCAGATCAGGCTCGTTCAAAAAGACATCCAGTCCAGCACGTGTAATCTTTCCACTTTCCAAGGCCTCGATAAGAGCCTGTTCGTCGATGATAGCCCCACGTGCTGTGTTGACGATGAAAGCACCGTCTTTCATGGCTGCAAATTCTTTTGTTGAGATGAGGTTCTCTGTTTCCTTGTTCAGGGGACAGTTGACCGAGACGACATCCGACTGGGAGAGTAAGTCGTGCAAAGATGAGCAATACGTAGCGCTGTACTTTGCTTCTTCACCTGCGTTCAACTGCCGACGGTTGTAGTACTTAATACGCATGTTGAAAGCAACAGCTCGCTTGGCAAGATACTTCCCGATGGCGCCCATGCCTATGATCCCGAGTGTCTTGCCTGAAGGATCTCTACTCGGAACAACAGGGCCTCTCCAGTTCCCCTCACGAACTGAGCGCTCACCGCGGTATGTGTCTCTGACAACAGCCAAGATGAGAAAGAGAGCCATGTCAGCGGTAGCTTCAGCGACGGCATCAACGCTGTTGCAGAGCCATATTCCCTCTTGAGTCAACCAGTCGACATGTAAATCATCGTAGCCGGCTGCTGCCGAGGCGATGATCTTGCAATGAGGAGTGAGAAGTTTGAAGATATCTTGAAAGGGACGATAAGGAGCTCTACCCATTCTGACGATAAAGGCGTCAATTGGGCCGTATTGCTTGAGCATGAGAGGGAGCTTCTCTAAGGCTTCTTGGAGGTTACTAGCATCAAGGACCTGAGTTCAACTGATCAGTTTTCGGGGCATGTTTGAGCTGGCAGAAGTTTTGTGAGAATTGTTATGACTAACATCATAATCAAAATCCTTCTTGAAGTCTTCGATGTACTCATCACTAATGTATTCGGGTTTTCCTAGGGCGACGACGCGGGGTTTTCGCTCTGAGCTACTTTCGGATGCCATGGCTGTAAGGATTCTCTGACTAGGTAGTCAACCGTTTGAAAAGTAATCCAAAAATAAAGTCTGCACGTCCGCCAAAATTCTCGACGGGCATGACCTGCGAGCGCCGAGTTTGCAGGTGAGGAGTCACGAGGTTGTCCAAGTTGAGGCTGAAGTGGAGATGTAACCGGCATCCAGAATAGATGCCGACCCAAGTTACAGACTACTAACAGTACCAATTCTATTCTTTATTTACTTACTTATTTATTTATTTATTTATTTTTTAAAAAAGAGGAAGAGATATACGGGGTCCGAGGACTTATATAAGATAAGCTTCGCAACGGTCGTAAGCGTATATATAGGCTAAGTGATAACCGTCAGCCTCTTTGAAAGCTTAAAATGAATCCATCTGAACTTTTGATTACCAGCCGAATAGCCACCGCTCAACATGGCCATTTCCAAGTTACCCAGTTATTTCTATTTATTATGCATCTATCCCTTAGGTCTTATTACCTCTGTATAGTGGCTTTTGCACTTCACCTGCACAGCCCGATCAACGGTAGTACATGGTAACACCGAAACAGCCACATGAGGGAGTACTCGCCTCACTCTTGACATCTGGGCTATTTTGCGAAGCCCAACCGATTCAAAATCTCGACCATGCGGCCTATGGTCGCTGTTACCTTTACCAAAAATCTCATCTCTCATTCCGTTTTTACAAATGTCTCCTAGTGATGATTCTAGGCTATATGCACCTCTCAATCGGTCACGACGAGAGATCAGGGTCATCGAGATCCTCTCAACCAAACCAAGAATTGTCTGTAATCTCACTACCGTTTCGCTCGACCAAAGCCCTGAGTTCAGCGCAATATCCTACCTCTGGGGTGACAAAGGAAAATCCAAAGCAATTACTGTCAATGGCATTGAACAATTCATTACCCCAAGTCTGGCAAATGCACTAGAATATGTACCATATCACTGGAAGAACGCATTCCCAGAAAGACAATCCAAGTCATGTCGGGTTTGGGCCGATGCACTCTGTATCAACCAAAATGAAAAACTGGAGAAAAGTCATCAAGTCGAACTAATGAGGTTCATATACCCTGCTGCAGAGATTGTGTTCTCCTGTCTTGATATAGGAGCTCTACAGTCGGATGTTCGTATTGCTTTTGAGACCTGTGAAACCCTTGCCAAATCTGCTCTTGAGCGAGACCTTGTTCGTCCAGCATACAACGTCTATCCCAATATCGAAGAAAAGAATGCCCAAGATTTGGAATGGTTCCTGCAGCATCCGTTCTTGGACGGAAAGTACCCAATCAACTCACAGGAGTTTACAGACGCAGAGCAGGCCGTGTCCCGAACGTTTCGATTGAAATACTGGGAGCGAGCTTGGATTTTCCAAGAGCTGGTTCTCTCGAAGCGAGTCGTTGTAATTCATCAGCTTGAATTCGTTGATTTGAAGTCCCTGTTGGAAGCTCAATCCTGCACTCAGCTTCTGAAAGAAATGGCAGAATCAGAGTCGAAACAAGCCGGCCGTGGCTTCTGGGATTTGTGGCATTCTTTCTCAAAGATAAGAGAGGTCGACTGGGCACGAGCGTGTGTTCATGGAGGAAAAGATGCCGAGGAGTCTATCCTTCAAGACATGCGGAGCCTTCTTCCTCTTTTATACGGGAGGTACGGCACCAAGGACCCCAAAGATCACGTTTATGCTTTGCTGGGTGTGATACCTCTTAAGATCGAGCCAGATTATACTAGCAAAATGACTGTTGCGTCAGTATATGTTGCTGCATGTGAGGAAATCCTAAAATGGCATCACGTGCAGCACGGCGGTTGGCCTCTTTGCTTTCTTTCGAGAGCAGGCCTCGTGCATCAAAGCCATGATCAGTGCTATGAACTGCCATCTTGGGTAAATAACTTCGCCAAGAAGTCTGGCATGAACAGGTCACCCCAATCCTTTTTCGGAGTTCATGGTCGGGAAGACAACTACACGTGGCCAGAAAAGTGGAATAGCCTGGAACCAGCGAGTATTCATAGAGATACGGATACTTTGACCTGTTCTGCAGTCTTCTTTCATAATATCGTCGATGCAAGTCCGACTTTATTTGAGTCTCAGCATTCTTGGTTGAACTTCGTTTCAGCTATGTTCAGGATGATACATCAAGCTCTCAGGGATTCGGAAGACTCGCATCCACTTTGTTCACTTGCTCGAGTTTTCGGGGCCGAAGATCTTGACATGCATGGATGGGAGACACTTATGGTCACTCGACTGATTCGAGTGTTTCAATATCTCCTACTTCTCTGTCAAGTACCAATCAAAGATAATGGAAAACTTGATGCTTATGCATTTGGGAAAGCCGAAACTGTTGCAGAAGAAATTCTTGAAAGGTTGACCGAAAACGTGTTGAACCAAGACAGTCAACAATTGGATGAGAACTGCAACAAAAAGGAAAAGAACATACAGAGCTGTCGAGAATTCATCTCTCGGATAAGAGATAAGGAGTCTTTCTGGAAGGACATAAAAAACCAAGAGGTACAGTCAGATATCAACAAACTTCTCCAGCTAGAGCCAACGATCGGTCTCACAGAAAGTGGAGAGTTTATCGTACTTCCACGTGTAGCACAGATAGGCGACCAAGTGGCTCTGATTCCAGGACATTGGTGGCTTTCATTGGTACGGAAAGTGGACAATCACTTTGTGCATATCGGGGACTGCTGGTCTTCGAGACCAATGCAAGAAGTCGCGGAACTGGCCCGCGAAAAAGAAATGAAAGTGATAGAGATACGGTGATGCAAGACAGCCCAGATTGCAGAATGTTCTACAGTACCAGCAAGACGCGTGGACTGGACCCCTGAGCACACCATCTTCAGGCCTTGGACACGAATTGCCCTGCAAGGCTAAGCTATAATGGCATATTACACTAACGTTTAGATAGAGCCACTGGTTTCTTTAGCTTCACAATGATTGATAAGGGGGGAGCATTTCAGGATCAAATAGTTTCAAGGCTTAGATCACTCAGAGGCAAATGCCAGTTTTTGATATTAATTAAATCGTAACAAGCTTAGACCAGAATTCACATGAACAAACCCAACTCAACAAGGTGCTACGTAATGGGGCCACCCACTGACTGCTCATCCGGCCGTGCTTGCCGAAGTGTAGGACCCCTGTTTTGAAGCTTGTACGAGAAGAGCAGCTGTGTTTCCTAAGTCTAATGCGGCTGGAATTTTAGCATGAAGCTAGTGATTCAGGAGAACGAGAGGTTTTGTTCCAGGATGATGATCCCATTCAATCAGAGGCGTCAGCATTGGCATGCTTTTGTATGTATATCCGGATGGCCAAAGAAAGAGGTCGATATGATAATTGCTTTTTATTTCTTTTTCGTTGGTACGAGATCTGGATCAAAATCGAACGATTCAAAAGGTCAAAACTCCGAGCCAAGCTTCAATCGCGGGTGTGCGGGCGGGCGCCTTCGGGTTGCCGTTTGGCTAGAGAGCGGGAGCCCTGGGGAGGTTAGCCACTTCGGGGAGTACTACTGACGGGTTTACCTTTGGTGGCGGGAGGGAAATTTTCTGGTTCTGTCGTGTTATGTAAGGGAGAAAGAGATTTTAATAAAAAGGAATGGATTGTTACATGAAACATGTTTGGCTTGTGAAGTTACTCGACTCGTGAAACTGAAGATTGCAGGCACCTGGACTCGAGAAGCAAGTAAAGAATGTCGATGGTCTTGGAGGGCTGAGAAGAGGTCTTGGCAACTGCCAGGAACCATTTCGACGAACCAACAGAGTTACATACAGTCGCTGAACAGACTAGCCAATGGCATTGTTCAAGTCAAGACTCGACGATATGCAAATCGACGTCCCAGTGAGTTGGATGAATGGCCTGGCCGTGTTACCGAATATCCAGAGGCACAGCTTCCGCAGCGTTACATTGTGTAAGCGAGGTTTGATGACAGGGGCTCTGCAGAGGTAATGGTGCCGTAGCCACGGCTCAGGAACCAAGATATTTAAAGTTTCACAAATGAAAACGCGAGACTGACACCATCGATCGCATCGTCCATCTCAACAGAGAACAGCACAGCTCTCATCTCTGTTGTTGGTTCAGCTGAGATCAACAATGTAGATCACTTTCCAATTCTAACCAAGATACGAGAGATTTTTTCTTGATTGCGCCAGAAAACTAAATCTGCATCTTAAAACTCTTCCCAAGCCATGTGTGTCATTAACTCCCCTAGCTGCCAGGCCCCTCGCGCAAGCCACCACAGAAACTAAACCCCTTCTGCATTTCCCAACACACCACTTTTCCACTGCAGCTCCAAAGTGCCGAAACAAGTCCAGAGAGAGAAGTGGGTGGGATAATTTACGATTCCAGAAGAAAGAAAACTCTCTGTATCAGTGACAGTCACGATAATAATAATAATCTACTAACTGCGAACGTCCGTAGCTTCCGCACGGGTCAGTCGTTCCGTTTCCGAGCTGCACTTCTTCCACTCCTCTCCCACTCCCACTCGGTCGCCTTCACCCTGCGGAGTTGCATTACAGTCCGAAATCCTTTTTAGTTCGAAGGGGCAGAAAGCAGGAAAACGTTAGGTAGTAAATTAATAGCTTGGGCTCGGCTTTGTATAAGGACTTTAAGGCACCCGCGATCCAAGTTTATGGTTTCCCTCTAGTTTCTTGCTCTAAGGAAACAAAGATTTGATGGTGCAAAAAACCGTCTCTTTTCATGGAGAACACAAGAGTCTAAACCCTACGCTCCCATCTCGTTCGCTATGACGGACCCCAAAGTCGCCCAGGCTATTGCCGATGGACGAGTCCCCAAGGGAGTAACGGCGGCTTACCTCAACCAGTCCAAAGATGCACCAGCCATTGTGGGCATTATCTTGGTGACTTGTATAACGAGTATTATTGTGCTCGGCCGTCTTGCGTCGCGAGCATTCCTCATCCGACGATTTGGCCTTGATGATTCTCTGACTTTGGTATCATGGGTAAGTTCTTCTTTTTTTATTCTCCGGCCCCATCGCGGATGTCGATCCCTCCCCACTGGTGTACCATCGTCAAGAAAACTGACAGATCGGTTAGGTTTGCTTGGTAGTATTCGTTGGCCTGTGCATCAAGCTCATTCAGCTGGGTTCTGGACGACATTTCGCCTACATCGAATATGTTCTCGACATGCCGACGGTTGAATACACAGAAGTTCTCGATTTTGGCGCCCATATCGTTTATACCGTTGCGCTGTTGTTCTGCCGAATGTCCGGTTTAGCCTTCTACCATCGACTCTGCGCTGTACACGACCGTCTTCGACTCTCCATCAAGATCGTGTTTGGTATTTTGGTCGCTGGATTCTTACCGCAAGTTTTCCTTATCATCTTTCATTGCACGCCTGTTACGGGGCTCTGGCCGTATGAGTGGCAGCCTGATTTTGACAAGTATACCTGCTTGCAATGGGGATTGGTTTATAGCGTCAATTCTTCGGTGTCGCTGGTCTGTGACTTGTTGCTGTTTGGTATCCCAATTGTGATGCTTCGGGTATTGGAGATGCCAAGAAAGCGAAAGATTCAATTGGGATGCATTCTTTTGCCTGGTGTTAGTGTCATTGGCATCTCTATTACCCGACTGGTGTTTGTCATTGAAGGGCAATGGAACGCCGACATGTCTTGGGCTTGTAAGTCAATCACATATCTTCAAGAAAACCTGTCTAACATCTCGCAGATAACCCAATGCTGGCCATTGAAGTCAGTGAGATCGGCGCCACGCTCATCGCACTCTCAGTCCCAGGCGTCAAGCCCCTGTTCGACAAGTTCATCCTCCGACGAGACATCACCCAGGGCGAGAGCACAGGAAAGTCACGATACGCACAGCAACACAGCTCCAAGGGCGGCACAGCACTGCGATCACTCCACTTCCGCCCCGAACACGATGTCCTCTCCAGTCGCGACACGTCTGCTGAGGGGATCAAGACGTATCGCAGCACCAAGAATGTGTCGGCGGATAATACGAGTGAGAACAGTGCGGATGGCATTCTGGTGCAGGTGGATTTTAGGATAAAGGAGGATACGCAGGACTCTAAAAGTGGGAGCGATGCTGGACGGTCGTGGAAATAATGGAATGAAATGGTCTCTTTGATGTGTGTTACGTATAAGTAAAAGTTTTGGGATGGATTGCAAGCGATGACATTCAGGACGGAAATGATCGAGCGACTTTCTTCTGTTTCTTCTTCTTCACGAATACTCTTTATGAAACGGTGATATTGAATTGACTTGAACTGAATCATTTCTGTGCCTCATCTCTGCTTCTTATGAGGTTCGGTTCCTGAACCCTCCCTGCTTCTGTTCTAAATGATAAAAAGACTTAAGTAATTTTAGTACACCTTAACAAGCATTTAGACTAGGTTATTTTGGCACCCTGGTTTAATGTCAGAGGCTCTTGAGGCCTGTCTCCCAACATGCTGGAACACGATCTTCAATGCAAACTGTCACCATCCTTCCAACTTCAATGCACAATAATTTCATGCATGTCAAATCCCACTTCTAGAAGGATTCATCTCTTCTTTCGTAACAGAAACAAAGTCACCTTCCATATTCATTTCATCTTCTCCATCAGACACGGCATCAACGACCCGAATACTCCGTATGAAGAGCAATTATCAATCTGCGCGACTTTTCAGGCCTGATAATGCCTCGATCGAGTTTAGGCCTACCGTAAACCACAGTCCACTAAATTCTTTAGCGGCGCAGTCCGCTAAAAGCTTCTGTCAGGGTCCCCCTCCCCGGCTTGGCTTGTCCCCCGCCCATCCCGGCTTGACTGATCCGTTCCGTGGGTAATCTTTCCAAAAGATGGATGCGAGGGAACCAGTGACATGACATGGGCAATTGAATTTGAATGCAAGGCCATGACATGACATTTTCTGTTTAGTTCAGTTGACGTTGTCTAGCGGCCGAATGTGTTCCCACAGCCTCCCGTCTTCGCCGATTCCCAAGTTCGCCGCTGAGGCGGACACCCTTGTAGGAGTAGGTAATTAATGTGCATAGCTTACCTTGCCTGTCTAGGGAATAAACAAAACAGCTTCTATTCCCTCCCTCTCTTTGTTCTGAACACCACAGCCTTTCCGTTGCTCATCGAATCCTGTTCATCATGAAGCTTCTCGGGTTGTCGTTGGCTACAGGCCTCATCGCCCAGGGCGTGAGCGCTACACCTAAGCAGTCCAAGAATGAGCCTCTGTTCGCGATCCAGCCCAACATGATCCCCTTGGAGAAGAATGCTGGATCGCCTGATTTGTTCCCCATGCCTGATTGCAATGGCTTCAAGCTTGAGGAGGCTACTTTTACGGAGATGCAGGATGCTATGAAGGCTGGCAAGCTTACTTCTGTTCAACTTGTGACTTGCTACCTTATGCGCACGTATCAGACTAAGGAGTACCTCAAGTAAGTTTACTGAAATGGCCAATTGCATGGCCAATTGATGCAATTGATACTTTGAACATAGCTAATATTGAACAGCTCTGTTCTCCAGGTCAACCCCGATGCCTTCGCCATCGCAGCAGAGCGCGACGCCGAGCGCGCAAAGGGCAAATGCCGCGGTCCTCTGCACGGCATTCCCTTCACTGTCAAGGACAACATCGCCACCAAAGACAGCATGGAGACAACCGCCGGCAGCTGGGCGCTTCTCGGCAATGTCGTTCCCCGCGATGCGCACGTCGTCAAGAAGCTCCGCGACGCCGGCGCCGTCCTCTTCGGCAAAGCTGCTCTCAGCGAGTGGGCTGATATGCGCAGCAACGATTACTCGGAGGGTTACTCTGGGCGCGGTGGTCAGGTTCGCAGCGCTTATAACTTGACTGTTAACCCTGGTGGTAGCTCTTCTGGTAGTGGTGTTGGTGTTGGTGCTAATGTGATTGCGTTTTCGCTCGGTACTGAGACCGATGGTAGTGGTGAGTTTTGTGTTACTGAAGCTGTATGCTGTGGATTGCGCTGATGGTGTCGCAGTTATTAACCCCGCCAACCGCAATGCCCTCGTTGGTATTAAGCCCACTGTTGGTCTTACTTCTCGCGCCGGTGTCATTCCTGAGAGTGAGCACCAGGACTCCGTTGGTTGCTTTGCCAAGAACGTCAAGGATGCTACTCTTGTTCTTGACGCCATCTACGGCGTTGACAAGCGCGACAACTACACTGAGGGCCAGAAGACCCCCAAGGGCGGTTATGCGAAGTTCCTCACTGACAAGAAGGCTCTTAAGGGTGCTACCTTTGGTCTTCCCTGGAAGAGCTTCTGGGCCCTTGCCGATGAGGACATGCAGTCTCAGCTTCTCGAGCTCGTTGACCTGATCAAGTCTGCTGGCGCCACCATCATCAATGGCACTGAGATCACCAACTACGAGACCATTGTCAGCCCTGATGGATGGAACTGGGATTACGGTACTACTCGAGGATTCCCCAATGAGTCTGAGTATACCTACATCAAGGCCGACTTCTACCGCAACATCGAGACCTACCTCAGCGAGGTCAAGAACACCAATGTCCGCAACCTTGAGGACATCGTCAAGTAAGTGCGCTGGGTCTCAATTGTCTGAGTATAACTGACTGTTTTAGGTTCAATCAGAAGTACGACGGTGTTGAGGGTGGCTACCCATACAAGGACGGCAAGGGTATTCCCGCTTTCGCCTCCGGCCAAGACGGTTTCCTCGCCTCTCTCAAGTCCAAGGGCATTCGAGACGAGACATACTGGCAAGCCCTCGAGTTCTGCCAAACCTCTTGCCGCAAGGGTATCAACGACGCTCTCACCTACAAGGGCAAGAAGCTCTCCGGTCTTCTCGTCCCTCCCCAAGTCGCACAGGCTCCTCAGATCGCCGCCCAGGCCGGTTACCCCGTCATCACCATCCCCGGCGGTTATGCCAAGGACTCTGGAATGCCCTTTGGTCTCGGAATCATGCAGACTGCGTGGGCTGAAGCTGAGCTTGTCAAGTGGGCTAGCGCAATTGAGGATCTTCAGCGATCTACTGATGCTCCCTCAAAGCGTCGTCTCCCCAAGTTCCTTGGATACCTTGAGCGCAACGTTCCTGTGCCGTTTTAAGCTGTGAGCCAATTGATGCGCGTTTTGGATCGTATATAATAGTAGATAGCAATACGTAACTTTTAATGATATTATGGCTGAAGCCTCAATCAATGCTGTACGGTCGCAATCGGACTTGTGTAACAGAGGACATTCCATGACAGCGCCAAGTTGAGAACTCTCGATGACGCGCTCGAGTAGAACGTAAGTACCTATGTTTATGGAACGAGGGAATTCATCTTAGCAAAAAGACTTGGATGCGAAGCAAAAGAGATAGAGTGACAGAGGGCCAAAAGGTGAACGTGAGGTCCTACCCGGGTTCGAACCGGGGACTTCGGAAGAAATTTGAATGGTGATCAAAATCCAACGTCCTAACCACTAGACTATAGGACCTTCGGTAAGATGGCTTGCTCTAAATGAAGACTAACTGCCAAACTGCTCCACACTGGGACAATATGCAAAAAGCGAGGTCCTACCCGGGTTCGAACCGGGGTCTTCGGAAGGCTTCTGAGGGTATCAAAATCCGACGTCATTACCACTAAACTATAGGACCAGACGATGCAATGGCGTCAAGATGTGGTGTTTATATACGCCACCCGTGCGTTTTCGCGACGCCAGGCCAAGGGTCGCTGGTGTTGTTTACTTAGTTTTGATACATTTCAATTAGAAGCATATCATAAATGGTAAAATAGGGTTCAGTACGATAATTGCCAATTGTGCTCTCTGTCTACCAGTATAATCCACGGTCCAGAGTCCTACTCCAGATCTGTCTGTTCAGCATGTGGAAACTCCAAAAAAACGTCACTTACCGTTTCCTTTGTCCATCAAATGTCTCAAGCAATCCTTCTTAAGATGACCCGCCAAAAAGTAGTCCCTAGACGTCATCAACACTCACCTCCAACAACTTACCCTTAGTAAGGCTCCTCCTGATCATAAGGACGCATCTGGTACCAGCCGTTCGCCTTGATCTGATCCTTCACAGCCGGAGGCAGACGCTCGACTGGCTCGCGACGGAGAAAGCCCTCATCCTGAAGGCGCGCGACCAAGTTCTCAGGCATCGGAAGCTGGACCCGGACGGTAAGCTGCATGATGTCACCGAAGACAGTGAAGGCGTTGCGGCCATAGACGAGGTTGAGGCCATCGCGGAGGCGATCTAGACCGTAGATCAGAGTTGGGTTGATGTTGTGCTCGTAGGTCTCGCGGCCGCGAGGGATGTTTTTACGCTCAAGGCTGTCGCTGCGATTACGAGATTCACGGTAGTTTTCGTCGCGGTCGCGGTCGGGGCTGCGGTTGCGGTTGAACATCCCAAAGACCATGATTGCGGATGAAGTAGAAGAGGCGAGTCGAGATGATGATGAATGCTGGTGGTGAGTATATGCTGATGTTGACAGTTGTGTGATAGCAGTTGGTGGAAAGCTCGATGTGAGGGTTGAAAAAGGGGAAAGAGATGTTTGAGTTGGATGGGACGAAGAGGTGCATTATATATGATGATTGAACAATGGAATTTGACTCCATTTGTGTGACTATTCTTCAGCTTCACTGTTGTATTGACACTGGCGCCGCCCTTGGAATTCAATCAGAGACTCTGTTCCATGTACGGCTGTTTGTCCGCAGAACACTAGATACTTTTGATCATCCAAACAACAACCTGAAGTTCGTCCAACCATCAAGACATCCAATGCCATGACTCAAACTGGCAATGGAATAAAACATTAATATCATTGTCAGCTTTCAAGCCACCTTTCCCTTGTTCACACCGCCAACTCCAACCCCAGCCAAGAACAAAGCCCTCACAACAGCAACCCAACCAGTGTACAGATAGTTCCCCCAATCCTGCCATCTAAACATGGACAGATCCGAACGACCCTGTTGCTTCATGCTGACATAGACACTGACCAAGATGGAAATGTCGATGAGAAGCACGCCGCCAATGACGACTCTCCATACTTTGATATCAGAGCTAACTCGCAGAAGCACAGCGAGCATGATGGCGACAAACGCGAATAGTGCAGCGAGTTGGTGAAATAAGAAGGCCTGGTCTGGATTATACGCAGACATGCTCAGTGGGATGAGGCCATCGAGGATGAACTCGGGGGTGAAGATGAGAGCGTAGACGGTTGGGAGAAGGGTCAGTGGGTCGACCCAGGTGAACCAGATGCGGTAGAAACTGTGGACTTTGAGTTCAGACATGGTAGCTATTTCGGTGGTTTCTTTCTTTCTGCTAATATGAGACAAAAGAATGGTTTTGAAGAGAGAATTTATAGGATGTAAATCGTAATCTGTGGGGTAGCGTCAGCAAGGAAGCGAGACCAGATTACGCTTCGCGTCTTATGTCAGCTGACATTCAGGATTCGGAGCATTCCCATCCATATACGGTAAGTCTCCTACTCAAGAGGCGATAGGTTAAGAACTGTCTTTTTTATGTTTAAGTTCTTTCTAAGCCGTGGATTTCATCCGCGTATTCAAGGATATGCGTGATGCTAGTGTCCAAGTTATCAGGGTTGAACCACCACTCGAGTACTCCGGTCCAGGGCATCTCCATCCAAGTAAACTCTCCTTCGGCTTCTGGAGGCTTGATACCAACGGAAGCTACATGTGGAGGTATCTGCACAATCTTCCCTGGCTTTGTCCCAACAAATAGTCCCCTTGTCCCATCTCTTGCAAGCGGCGTCTCGGCCCAGTCAAACCGAAAGCACCCAACACTAGCCTCACTACCGTCGGCGTACCGAAACAATAGTCCAGCGATCTTCTTGTAGGGAGTTTCGACTAAACGGCTGTTTTCCAGGTCAAAGTGTCGAATTACGCCCGTATCCTTCTCGTTCTTGCTCTTGCAGACCAGAACTTGTGTGATGTTTTCCAAGGACGCAGAAGAGTAATGTAGAGTATGGAGCGGGTTGAAGCGTGGTATGGCACCAAACGGTGTCTGTCTCGGAGGAGGGGCTGCAGCATGGTTGTCTAGTAATTTTGGTACAGATATCAGAGGAATTCCATGGTCTGAGGGAGAGAAGAAGATTCGAAGTGGAGCGTTCGCGGGTGTTTTCGCTACCAAGTCCCAGTGACGATGTTTCGAATATGGCGAGTATTGTCCATGGTGGTCTGGGAAACTTCCGGCAACAATGTTTCGACCTTTGCTCGTAACAAGCTTGAGTATCATTAGCTGAGCGGCTTAATGATTTTGAGAGTGATGGGAAACCTTACCGCAAGAGCTATGTCACTGGGTCTCTTGTATTTCTTCAACCCCCATGGTGTCGACAGATGATATCGCAAACCGCCTTCACCTTGAGATGGGAGTGGTCGGGTCGTATCATATTTCTCGGACCCTCGTAGCCAGACCTCTTGAATGAACTCATCTTCTTGGACAGGATAGTAAGTCCACTTGAGGAGACTTCGATGGTCAAATTCAGAGTGCTCATCGATTAGTGTACGGTCGGATTCTCGATGTTCCATGTTGCGATGAGCATGAATTGAGACCATCTCATCCTTGGCCCAACATACGGAATATCCAGCTGTACTGGGTTCATTGAAAGTCAGTGTTCTTAACCTGGCCTCAAGATCCCCTTCGCCCCAGCCAGCATAGTAGAATGTCATTGAGTCGAGTTCAGACGGCATTACTGGACGAGGCCAAAGAACTCGAGGGTAAATCGAAGGAGTCAACAACTTTCGAAGCTTGAGGCCCTACGCATACTGAGTTAGCTTCTGGTACACTAAACGGTCTAGAGGACTTACGTCTCCATGGAAAGCTAAAGTTCGGCTGTTCGCTGATACTGTTTGCCAATAGGCTGGACACGCCGTGTTTGAAGTGGCTTCGTTTGGGACCATAATGACCTGCCTTATCCCCAGGTGGTCACTTGAGATGTAGAGGTTCCTGCAATCTAACGGAGTTATCAATTTCGTAGTCTGACGGTTTGCCATTCCTGGATAATTCGTCAGTGAACCGACGTACTCCACACCATCCATTCTGGCGGCTGTGATCAACACTGGGAGTGACAGGTCAATAGACCATTCAGTCTTGTGATGCTTCAGAGAAAGCTCTGCTATGGTGTAAAGTCTGATCAACTTGTCGTCTTCGGACACGATATGCCAAAGCTCTGGCGACAGCTTGCCATATGTTTTACGCAGGGCACTCTCTATCAGTTCCCGAACACGGCATCTCCGTCTTTCATGATTCAACGAGGCATGACGGTAAGAGTGCTCGGTGACAAGGCGGTACTCGTGGAGAGGAATTCCAAAAGGAGCGGCCATCTCAACGCATTCAGCGTGGAAAGCGATGGCGAGACCATTGTTATGGGTGCAATATGAATAGACGCAGTGAGGGAAGGAGATATTGAGAGACTTTTCGATGAAAATAGGCGTATAGCCTTTCTCGTGATAGATATTGAATGGGGATGAAACTTGATCATCTGGAGTCACTACAGTTGGTCAGCTAAGCCCGAGAGACACAACTCGATGCCGCAGACTTACAAGCAACAATCTCTTCTCCCTCCCTGCTTATAGGGAAACGGCAGAGTCGGCAGAGGCTCGCATCGAGACATACTGGGTTTTGAACTTGATTTTCGCCGGTCATGTTTGATGAAGGAACAAAACCGTCCTGTGATCCAACCTCTAGTACCCTAGAAACAAGAACTATGGAGTTTCAGACTGATTGTCATGAGTCCATGGTTGAGGGGATAGCGTTTGGAGGACTCCGAGGAGATAAGACATTTTGAGTGCTGAAGTGAGGAGAGCTAAGACATAAGCCGAAATGGTGACGTAGAACAACCTACCACGAGACGAGAAATCTGACAGCCAATCGGTACCTCCCTTCCTGGCAATCGAATCCAGCCTGTTGCTTTATTCTTATGCTCGAGAAAATTGTTGTATATCTGTACTGGTTTACTAGCCACAATTCGATGAAAAGAGAACAAATCTCGTTGGTCATGGTTTTTGACAATAATGTTTCATTTTCTGTAGCTATCTTGGCCGCTCGTCCAGCAGCGACACTTTACATTCTGTTCAGGCGCTCAACCTCTGCATCAATGTCCAACACTGGATAGTCCAAAGATGACTTAGGGCGTTCCAGTCGCGGCGCCCTCCACCGTCTTGGGGGAAGCTTCCTTTCCCAAATGTCTCTGTAGACTTTCTTAACTGGAATAGCATCTCCTGGGTCTATCCGAACTCTGTTTTCGGAGGTTGGTAAGATAGGGAGCGGGCAATTGGTATTAGCGTCCTCGGGGTCTGCAAGAAGGAAGGATATCAAGGCCGACTGTTGAGTATCGAGAAGCTGACACACACGGAATGTGACTCTTGCGCGAGTACACTGAAAGTACACGTTGGGCTCATCGTCACCTGTCCATGCTTGCGAATGGTCAAATAGTGCTACCCCGCCTAGGATACGATTCTCTGCCCAATATCCAACCATATCATCGACACCGTTTGGGTACCGGTCATGAGCGGTGAACTGAGTCGCAATGAACATTGTCGGCTTCGGTGGAATGCGGCACAAATCGTCGGGAGGTCGCTCCCACTTAATGGTAGACTCAACATCATGCCCGGCAGTTGTAGAAGGGTGATGGACATTCTCAAGCTTTGATAGTTGAACACCGATTTGATGTAGAGCGCACGCAGTCATCTCAATCAGTCGTAGCTGAAAGGAACGAGAGGAAGGTTTCGCCTTTTGATACACATTCAACTTCTGTAAGACGTCAACAGATAGAACAAATGATTACGAGTTACTGGGAAGCATACCTTCAGATCAACCATTGCATCAGCCATAGAGAACTGCGCACGGAAACCTTTGGCCTTCTCTAATGCTCCTTCGCAGAGCTTTTTATGATTGATTATAGGATGAGAAGGTTCATATGTGGCCGAATATCGGTCCCAGACAACATCGGCGGTTGGAAGACCGTCAATAATCTGAGCGTAGGTCATAAGCGCGATATCAGTGTTAAGAACATTGCGCAGGGCTAAAGACAAAGTATCGTAATGAT
This sequence comes from Fusarium nygamai, assembly GCA_001262555.1. NCBI lineage: Eukaryota > Fungi > Ascomycota > Sordariomycetes > Hypocreales > Nectriaceae > Fusarium > Fusarium nygamai. Next base: position 2,502,180 of record LBNR01000006.1, read on the forward strand.
ACTTCTCAAGTCGGTCGAGTCCAACGTATTCTGGAGATGGCATTTCGGTCCCTGAGAAAACAAAAGTGGTCCGTATGGTAGCAAACGAGGACAGATGGGCGCTGAAGTAGGATGGCGGAGGAGAGTTCCATTGAGTCAGGCAATTCCTAGAGCGCGCGGTTGCCTGCAGACCTGTAACAGTTGTTGGTGGGGCCGAGTGCCCGAGGCTCTCTTTTGGTCCGACCAACAGAAACTGACTATCATATCTAACTTGGATCAAGATAAACAGGGGTCGAACTGGAACATCTGTTGGGGGTTTTGGGTATCCAGAATACGATCCCTATGTCATCACTAGCTTCGAAGTTCGAATGCTGGAGGGCTCTATACACATGGGGCTTGAGATTCGTTGAGGATAAGTACCTCTATTGCGAAGACTATACAGCGGTCTTCCACTATCGCAGCTTCAATTCGGAAGCTCCAAATTGTTTGAGTACGGAAGTGTTCTGTGTTCAAGCATCGACGGGAAACAGGAGCGGATCCCTGATAAGCCGCTCCATATCTTCTGCCCTGATGTGAATAGAAACATCAACCCCATTATCCGTCCAGTACTTCCCCAGAGGACCCGATGCTTCTTTTATCAGCACATTCCCATCCATTTCCGGAACTACACCCTCCGCATAACGACACAAGGATCCAAACCCAAAGTCCACATCATATATCCCCGCTCGCGCCCAAGTCGTCACCAAAATATGCCGCCTACCCAAGAATGCTTGCCATATCCGTTGAGGAGACTTTTCAAAAGCTAGGCTGTGCAGATGGGCGGCCATGTTGGAAGGGTCAGAGATCGTCTTGAGTGTGTTGCGGACTTGTGTTGCTACCTGAGTCATGTTGAATGGGTTGGCAACTTCGCAGGCAGGGAGTTCAATATTCATCATCAAAACAGGAGATCCAAGGAAGTCTTCTTTGAGTTGAAAGGACGAGCGAACGCCGTAAACGAGATCGCAGTGAATTGGATCTGTATCGTTTTCGAGACCACGAGCGCGAGCGATGCAAGACCAAATGTGAGATAGTATTGCATCGTGTTGACTTAGCTTCTGTGAGGAGTTCTCGTTCGACCTTCTCCAAAGACATATCACCTGTTTCTGAGTCAAGTGAACAACGTAATTTGAAACAGGCTCGGCAACATTCCATCTGCCCAAGGCATTGATTTGCTGACGGGTTCAAGGTCCTGTTTGTCAAAAGGCGAAGGTATCTTGAACGGCCAAGGAGGTGTCGAGTCTGGATGCCACCAGTCAAATCTATGCATTGGTAAACTTCTTGCTCGTTGTATGATATCCAGGTCTGGTACGTCGGCATCGATGGCTCCGGCCGCTTGATTGTCGATAAGATCAGGGTAGAATACAGGCATTGAAGCAGGAAGAGTATTCCCAAAACCTTCACGGCTTTCTTGCGCCCAGTGTTTGATAAAAGCGAGAAGAGTCGTGGCGTCTGCGAGAGGATGCGCTCCATTGAGAGCAAGAGCAAAGCCGCCACAAGACAACTCGGTGATTTGAATGGCGAGTAGAGGATACAGTTGACCATTTTCGTCCTTCACGATATCCCTTAGTGGCTGAGCAATTGTGACAGGGGCCATGAACTTTTGAAACACACCAGAGTCGCACTTCCAGAAAGGCTGCTTTGAAGTCCTATCTGCGGGATATAAAGACTCAAGCGTAGCATCGCATTTGGCATGAACGAACTCCACGCCAGGATCGTTATCAGTTCCATAATGCGCGTAGAGACGTCCAAACCGCCGAGCATGAGGCGGAAACGACTGTGCTTCTGGTGGAACGGTGCCATCTGTTGATTTGACAGCCTTCAGATGGCCGCCCCATTGCGGATAGAACCGAAGAGTCCGAGCCAGCGATTCACGTAGATGGTAGGATAAGTTGAAGTCATCGCGAGTGGGCTTTTCAAAGAGCCATATGGCGCTGGCATTGGAGAAGTTGGCAGTTGTACTATCGAGGAGAGATAAAGGAATGGCTTGCTCTTGAGAAGTAGTAATGCTGAGGCGGTGAGTGTCGACGACTGATATGTAGATGGCGGTCATGATTGAACTCAGGGGCATCGCAAACTGTACTGGGTACTTGTACCAGGGAAGCGATTGGAACAATGGTCATTTTAAATATTTCGCAGATTGGTGATCCACTTTATCAGATCTGGAGCGTTCCGTATTGGGATGATGAGGGATGAATCATCTTGGCGAGCCTAATTGAGCAACTGGGTCGCATTGACGAGCTAATCCAAAGGCTGAACAAAATGCGATGGATTGCACCAACATAATCTATGTCGCTATCTCTAGTCGGTATCGCGTGCCACAATTTGTTTCAATTCCCAACCTCATCTTGACAGCCAGGAAAGAAGATTCCGGATCGAATGAACAGTCGCAACGTCGTGTTCTTGAAACACCCCGTCCAATGTCGCACCTGGATGATCCTCAATCTTGCACACCTTTCCTTCTGGCTTCTCATCTGACGGCGACCTCCAATGCTTCAGATCGGTGATGTTGTCGCATTCGTCTTTTGGGTCGAGTAACACCGGGTTCCAGCCTGCATTCGCTGACCCAAGTGCATCTTTGGAATAATCATCGCCAACATACACCTTTTGCCATCTACTGGTCTCTCCTTCAGATTCACTCAAGGCGTTTCCGCTGCGGGCGCTGATGACCTGGGCAAGCATGTGTTCTGCAGCGTTGAAAATGCGCTTGTCTGGTTTCTCAACGCCAACGTCGTAAGACATACAATGGAAGTCGATATCGTAGGTCTTGTCTTTTAGCTTGTTGAGATCAGAATCGGTGCCGTATCTCAATGGGCTCACGGCGAGTCCTAAAGATGAGAGAATGCTAGGAATGCGATCGTCTGAGTTTGTTATGACACCAATGACAAGACTATCGAGATTCCGAGGCGGATTTTGCTTCAAGTTCTTGAAAGCATCAACAAGACCGGGTTCCGTTTCATAGCCCTCTCTCGAGGCGAAGCGATGCAGCAGCCTCGGAGCCAGATCTTTTGGCAGAGGTTTGTCATCTTTTGCTAAAGACGTGAATGTATTATGAATAACCTGAGTGAAGTTAGCGTTGTTTTCTCTGATGCAGCTCCCGCATACGAACGTTAGTCCACCAATTTGTCGCGCCTAATCCTGTTTCTTTTCCATAATTCGGGTTCTTCTTGGACTCCTGTTTAAAGGACGATTTGAAGGCAGCTTGTAGCTCGTCGTCGTTGAAGTTGGTGAAACCGCATTGGCGAGCAACGTCAGCGTATTGCTGCGCAACCGGTCGGACAGGCCTGATGAGGGTTCCGAATGCATCGAAACATAGGAGCAGGTTTCGTTTTGACATGATTGGCTGGATCGTAAGGGTTATTGCTGGCGGAAAAGGATGAAGTTACAGGTTCAAGAATGGCATTGTTTTTAACTCCACAAGATGATTACGTCATCTCGCGACGTTGTTCAAGACGTGAACTGGATAAAACACGACATCCGAGTCGGAATTTAAGGGTAACAATCCCGCACATGTTGATAGTGAGCGCGCATCAATTGACATTCATAAGCTTCAATAAAATTTTCCATTCTTTCTAAAAATATGTGTCATGTCAGAGATGTCACCAGTGGAGTATTTCACAATTGCAAGTTGGGAACTAGTATGCCTGAATCTCGTGTATCTATTCAGGGGGGACTCTGAGTTTAAGATCTAGCTGTCTATCCGTGTACTTATCCAGCAGTCAAGAAGTTCCGAACCTAAAAGCCCAAACATCTACCCATGTCCAAGTACAAATCCTAAACTCCTGGTGCCGTGCTTGCGCATTTGTCTTGTGACTTCTTCATGTCTAGCCTAGACGCCGACCGGAAGCAATTCTGATAACAAAGGAAAGATGGTGGTTTGTTGGTTGCCCATGCCGTTTAGATGCGAGGCTGGATGATGTATTGGTGCATCCCGGAGTTGGGAGCCTTGCCCAGGGTCTTGATATCCAGGCCCTGAGCCTTAGCGATCGCATGGATCTCGTCCTCTCCACGCTTCCAAGAGGGAAACATAGTGTAGACAGTGCCCTTCTGGATGAAGAAGTCGTTGTAGCGGTGACAAACCATGTCGTGCTGAGCGACTACTTTGAAGTAGTGCATAGATTTGTCGAGCTTAGACTCATAGGTCCAGGCGATGCGAGGGTTGGCGTCAATGTCGGCGTGGGTCTGGATACCCTGGAGGTACGAGATGAAAAACGCATCGTAAGCCTTGGTCTGGTAGGCAGCATGAGTGGACGAGGCCTCAGTGCCCGAGGGTCCATCTTGACCAACGATCAGCTTCGAGTAAGGAGATCCAGAGAGATGCTTGGAGAACTCATTGCATCGGTCGACACACATCTGGTCCGGAGCATTGAAGAAGATAGAGCCCAGAGACAGGAAGATACGAGGGTTGGGGAGAGTAGCGAAGTACTTGTCACCCTGGATGAAATTACCCCACAAGCCAATGCAGGTGATTTGAGGGAAGTCGGCGGCAGACTTGTTGACATGGTCGGTCAAAGACTCCTTACAGAGGTCGAGGGCGATGTAGATACAAGGCTTGCCCTGCTGGATGAAAGCTTGGACATAGGGAATGAACTTTCGGGAGTTAGCAGCTCCAAGGTCGACGATGACCGCGCCGGTAGCTGGCATGTCGCTAACGACATCGGAGGCGGTTGACTTGATAATGCTGAGTTCATCCGTGGTCTGGTAGGACGTATCAGCAATCTCGCACCAGTGGTGCATGCCGGTAGTGTATGCAACCTCTTTTGGGAAGTAGCCCTCTCCCTTAAAGGCGCTGGGCAACTGAGTGTCGAAGGTGGTATCGAGGGTAGATCCACCGATGTCGATGATGGCCTTGTTAGCCGGAGCCCAGGACTTGGTGTACAGGGGAGACATGTCGTTGAGGTCGGATGGGATGAAATATCTGTTCAGTGTTCTGAGACAACAGGCTTTCTGTAGAGGGAAGATGAAAGGTTATTCTGATCAAGAGTAGTGTTGATAGAAGATTGGGTAAAGGATGGGATGGTTGATCGTTGTGGTGAGGAAAGGAAGAAGTCTAAGTTCCTGGAGACGAGATGGGAATTTATACGGTGGAATTTCTAGAGAATTTCAGGAATATTCAGTGGCTGTTCTGCAGCCTCTCTTCTGTTCTGCCAGTGCCAGATGCTTTGCGGCCGCATTGCTAGTGGTTACCGTGGTGTTCGAGCCGTTTGTTCAGAAGCAGTGGGGGCAGAGCCTCTGACACTTGCAGCTGGATTGCGCAGTACTCTTGGCACTGCAACCTGTCTGGCAGTGCCGTAACAGCTTGTGTTTTTCCATGAATTGTCAATCATTTGGAGGAGAAGCTCTTTGAAAGTGTCGGTGGCTTTGAAAGAAAGGCATTCAAGAGATGTGCATTGCTTGTGAACAGGTCAACTCTTTGAGATATCAGATAGACCACATCAATAAAATTAGAAATTAATTCTTTGAGGGTCATGGTCTATTCCTTTAGCTGCTCAACCCAGTAGCAAATATCTAAAATTGAGTACTGTTATACCCCAAGCCCCTGAACTAAGTCTCGTCACAATACTGGATGTAACTCGTAGATCGTTTATCCCACCAGGTCTCTATAGACACATGTACTTATAGAGACACGAAAAAGGGACTACGAAATTCTTATCAAATCATTTTATTAGATGTAGACTTAGAATATCACAGCAAGCTGTCTAGCTGCCCAGGAGGGTCACCCAAAGCCCCAACTCAAGAGAACGCCCTCAAGGCAAGGAAACATCAGACTTTAATATAGGATGTTAAAATAAACTCTAAGAAGGGTATTATAAAGATATCCTAAACTTATACATTTATCTAAGCATTTTTAGTATCTAGGATCAAGGTCCTGAGCTTTCCCTCGTCCACTAGAGAACCAGCTATTGAGAAGATTACTTTATCATAAAGATTTCTACGTTTCCGATGAAAACGAACAAGATTCAAGCCTATTTGAAATGGTTCTGAGTTGATTATTAGTGGTAGTCAAGGAAAAAAGATCATTGGCTTGGCAGACGTAGATCACAGTCCGCGCTTATCATTCTCTGAATACGGAAAGCTTCTGGAAACGCTGGATAAAAAGAAGTTGCTGATGAATTGGCTAATGCCCGTCCCCCTTCGAAGCTACCCGTGATCCGGTGTTCTTGGCAAGATGTCTTGACCAGGCTAAATGCCCAATATTCGTTGCAGGGTAGATGCACTCAGATGGAAGCCTTGGCATAGCGAAAATTGTCAAAGTCAAAATACGAATAATATGCGAGATCTAGGGGTCCTAAGTTACACGGTCGCATCGATTGTGGCGATCATCTGATCAACGTTAGCATTGGGCGGCCTGTGGACAAAACTGGTTTTGAAAGGCGATGACTTCGTTGAAAGGCTGTGATATAACCTTAACAGAGCCTCACCCAAAACGTCTTCTCGACTGTTAAGATCTTACTCCCAACCCTGCCGCCACTTGCGAAATACTCGTCACCAGAATGATGGATGTGTGGCTGGGTTCACCATCATGAAGCTCACGCCACAGGGCCTCGCAGCAAGATCAATGTGCTATTAAGTCATGGAGTAGTCATTGCGCGTTAGTGGCAGCTCCCAAGAGGTGATCAGCGGTGGCTGAAGGGTTCCAAGTTGCGACCAGATTAAATGACCTCATCACCCTTCGTCATATTGCAACGTCCATCCTTCGATAAGCCTGATTGACATTTGAACCGTTATCTCGCCGTTTCATCAATCCAAATTCCGTCAAACCACCAGTAATTGTTCACAGTTGTTCATCTTCACAATGTCGATACAGGATGATCACTCCTTTGGCAAAGACAAAGAGAAGCGCTCAAAATGGAAGATCTTTAGCTCCTCTAAAGACAAGGACAAGGAGAAGGACAAAGACAAGCGCAAAAGTCAAGAACTTCAGATCCCGGAAACAGCAGAGACTTCAGGCGATTCAACATATGGAAGCAGTGAACCAAACAATTCACTGACAACAGAGGGCGATCTGAGCAACACAAAGAGTAACAGTGGACTGAGCCCAGGGAAGACACCAGACAATGCGACGCCTACTCCAAACCTCAACCCAAATTCGGGACCAGATTCTTACACCAGCCCGACGATCAAAAGAGAGACGGTGACCAATCCAAATACCGGACAAACAATTACAACTACAACGACGACTACGACTACTACCACGACAGTCACAAACTCCAATGGCACGACCCAAACAATTGAGGAACCTCATCCAGTCATGGAGTTACCAACCGTCAGCAACCAAGACGTCACACCATCCCCGCATCCACCGCCTGCAACACAGCCCGAGCCCGTACAACACATAACGCCCACGCTCGTTGAACCATCCCCAATTACCCCAACAGCACGTCGCAAGAGTCTAGAGACTCCAGGCCGACGCCTAATTCCACCCCGCGATCCAATTCCCTCACAAATTTCCAGCTCAGATAACAATTCGCCCGCAATTCCAGAGCGAAACGTCAGACGCTCGGCGGAATTCGTTCCAGCGCCTTTACAAGTTGGCCAGGGCGCTTTTCCGCCCCCGCCTGCGCCTGGGGATAAACCTGCTGCTGTGAATTATTCCCGACCTGCTAATAAATCGACAATTGCGAATTTGAAGTCCGCCGCTGCTGGTATCCATGTAAGTGCCTCCATTTGGGCTATACCAATTGATACTGATGAAAGTTATAGGGCGCCGGCGAAACTCTTCGCGGAACACTCAACTCCAGCGTCGACAAACACTTCGGCGGCACCCCCCAGGCAATTGAGAAGAACCAAGCGGCCATCGACGCAGGCCGCTACGAGATCGACAACCGAACATTCTACCATCCAAACGAATACCGTCTAACACGGCCAGAAGGCTCCGGCCCGTCCCCCGAAAGACCGCCCGTTCCTGATGCTCAGTATGACGATCCGCCGTTCAACATGGGAAACACGACAGGAAGTCCTGCGGTGACGGATAAAGAGAGGGAGAAGAGACATAGCAGATTGGGAAATTTGTTTGGTAAGAATGGAGGACGGTCGGCGTCGCAACCGGGTGCTGATGCCACGCCGAGGGCGGAGAGGGGGAAGTTGAGAAAGAGGAGTAGTTCGGGGCCGGGGACGCCCAAGTTGAGTGTCGTGGGGGAATAGTAACGCGCCACGGGAGTTGAATCGTATATCTAGCTTAATAATGCCACATTACGTACTCACAACATTGCCATTGATGGCTGACATTCTGTGATGCTCACACGACTTGATGTTTTGGCGCATGTGTTGGTGTTGGTATCACAGCAAGACACAAATGTTCATAACGCCAAAGTTCATTATTGGTATCTGAAGATAAAAGAGATCGAAACTGTGAATGTCTGACTAGTTTGAAACATAATGAGCGACGTATTCAACCTCCATATGGTTTCCAATTCCATCCTTGGTGCTGGAGTTAGGAACGCCAGGCTATAATCTTGTTAGTCAACGTCTCATTTCTTCGGATTTTTCAACTTACCCAATCTCCACCAACGGCAACGTTGAAGATGACAAACATAGGACTATGGCACAGGCTCTTCCAAACCTTGGTATTGTTAACTTGAGCGCCTGTAACGCGATGAAAGACCCTTCCGTCGAGATACCAGGTGATAGACTGAGATCTCAGATTGCTGCTTCGTCGATCGAACTGGACCCGCCAGACGTGATACTTGCTATCAGGAAGCTGAACATTCGACGCAATACCATTAGGCTCATTGCAGATTCCGCCCGGTGCTTTGTCACAGTGAACAGCACCATAGCCAATCTTCTGCCCGTTGACATTCTCCATGATATCAACCTCTCCGCAAGCAGGCCACTCAACACCATTTCGGATCGCATCACCAAGGAGCCAAAAAGCCGGCCAGATTCCCTGCTTACTCCTCGCCGAGTTACCCCCCAGCCGCAAACTGGCTTCAACTCTAGTGATTTTTCCAAGCTTAGGCGTGAGGGTATACTTGCTCTCGATACGAGCAGACGTCCACTTTTTTGTCTTGCTTGAGAACTGGGGAATCAGCTGCAGTGTATTCTTGCCGGACTTTCGGAGAACACTTGTGCTTTTCACGTAGGCTTGGACTTCGTTGTTGTAGTTCTTTACGCGCTCGATGATGTTCCATGTGTTTGTACTGGGGAATGTGTTGGCTTGGCCTTCGAAGCCTTGCTGCCAGACGCGAGTGTAGCCGCTGTAGGTGGGTGGTGTGACTGCCGCTGCGATGGCGAACAGACATGTGAAGATGGTGAGGATCCAAGGAGAGAACATGGTGAGAAATTTAAAGATAAGGGGGAGATAAGGAAAGGAATGCTGCTGTGTTGCCGCGTAGAGGGGAAAGGGAAGATAGTGCAAAGCGCACTTTAAGGAGAGTCGTCACGAAGATGGTGAGAGTGAAATACCGTGAACACCATCTTTTTTTCAGGGAAATCCCCTTGAATATATAGATTCCCCATCTCCTTTAAGCTTACGAATGCCATATCGGTCTAGAATTGCCAGACGCCGTTCTGATAACAATAGCTTGGTGTCTGGAACATGTCTAAAGCTGGTTTCAATCCTTAGATCCAACGTGGGCTAACCCGGAACAGTGAGGCTAAGCCAAACGCAGCGCATTTCTCAACGCCACCATCTTCAATAGTCTCGTTTCTTTGATTGAAATATTGGAATTTTATGGAATTGTGGCTTAATGGCCCTGGGCTATTGTGCAATTAAGCTTTGGTCCCTGATTCCAGGGCAAAAAAGGTTAATGGATCTGGGTAAGCGCTGCTGCGCATGCAAGGAACGCGCCACTCTATTGGGTTCATGAGAATGATTGAGGAATTGGATGGGAGTCTGGGCTTTTGAGAGAGGGTTGGGAATGAAGGGATGGGGCTTTGGGGTGTCCCGCAACTTTGAGATAACCTTGGTTGTATTGGAAAAACCCTGAACATGGGATACTCTAAACTATACATCTTGTAAAGCATTCAAATAAAGGTTGTGCTGCGTCTCTCCTTGTTGACAATAGTCGTCGGCCCGAACACGCACATAACATGACGTGCCTCCATCACATCCCCTCAGGTGGTGGGCAATCTCGATAGATCCGTCAAAACAGCAGTTCTGACAAGAGTGAAGAAGCCCTTCATGTGTATAAGGAAACCAAAGACGCCGGCCACAGGGATCAGTAAGGGGATTATACCCCAGAGCAAATTCGGAGTCGTCGTCATCCGCATAACCAGAATCCCGAGCAACGCCCAAAAGCCAGGACCGATCATTTCTATTTCTGAAAATTTCTGCAGCGGGATATGTTCCACGTACGGGCCAACTTCGTAACTCATCACCACAAAGCACAAGGCGAAACTTGTAAAGAGGAGCATCGTGTCCAAGCCGAGAATTGCCGTGGTATAAGGGTGGCGTACTGCCCCAGTTCTGTAAATAACGTAGAATGATGCCGCGTTGGTGAGGATTGAGAGGATGAGGAACGCGACCAACAAGTGGTCGAGACTTTCTGCTGTATTGTAGTCGATAACAGGTTTTCTGATGCGATCTTTGCAATCCTGTTCCAAAGCCTCATTCCATTTCTAGGGTTCACAGTGCTTGAAATTGTCGATATCTTGGATTACAGCTTCTGTAAGGTTGAGCGCTCCGGGGAAATGGCCTGTGCAGGTCTTTTTCGCCGTCCCATTGATTCTGCATAGACCTGATAACGTGAGTTAGCGATTGAATGATGCAGATAGTAAATAAGGCTCAACCGAGCTTGTGATGCGTGGAGTGATCGCTTACCAGAGATCCCCAATTGGTACACGTCCGGTATGATATCTTTCATCGCGACCGCGCAATCTTCTTCCCAGACAAGGTCGATCGTTTCGCGTTTCCAGTTGACGAGGCTGTATTGCGGGGCTGTTGGCGAGTCGCCTGCTGATAGGAAGCATACCTCGAAGGCGAAAATGACTAGCACACGATGGTAAGGAGAGAGTACGATGGGGAGATGGGAGAAATGCCCTCACCTACATTCATAGTCATGACTATATAACGGCCTGCCATTGTAACGAATGTAAATATTGGATTGTGGACAAACAATGCGATACCGTCCGTGTTTGCGTTGGGTGTAGAAAGGAAATTGTTGCTTTGGTGGAAGTTAATGGTGGATGACTCGGAGTCTCAACAGTAAGGAGCGAGAAAGTCTCTTGCCGGCGGCGGTGCGGTTCTGAAGTGCTGGCAAGCAGGTGGCATGGAAACGCCACCCGTCGTATTACCCGTACACGTGTTGTTGGTTGCAATTTAATCATGCGGCTCTTCCAACTGATGCGAGTGGCCCATTCTCAGCTTAGACAATGCCTGACCAGGGGAGGAAAGAAAACTCAGGACCTCAATCCTAAATGATAAAAAGACTTAGGTAACTTAGTATAAGTTTAGTATAGGCTTAGGATAGGCCTAAGATAAGCTTAGGATAAGTTTAGGATAGCTTGCCCCTGACGCCTGGCGAGGTGTCAGTCTAGACGTGATTACCCCTGGTCTTACAACTGCCGATGCCGACGGGAGGGTAAGCTTACGAGAGAAGCTTAACTCAAATCTGCCGACCTCATACCGGACTCACATGAATGGAGTTAACGAGTCTTTTCCTGGTAGCAAAGTTGCGAACGGCTTCAAGTTTTTGTATATATCAAGCTATCATTCTATTCTAATTCGCTAAATCATATTTTTGCTAGTCATAAATCCAACTCTCCATAAGGTTGAGCCACCTGCGACAGAGCAGGCCACTTGTACAGCTTATGCTCCGTATCTTGAGCAGCTTGCTGGAAGTACTGCATAACGTCATTCCACAGACTATCAGCGTTCTCCTGCTTACTCAAATCAACAGGCTCCAAGTTATTAGCAATCTGTGAAATTTGGATTCCAGCTGCAGCAAGTCTCTTGAGAACGTCATCGTGATCGAATCTTTGCTCCATTGTTCCAGGGATGGAAACCTTCTTGAGTGTCTCGACGAATCTAGGCTCTTGGGCGCTTGCGCGACCGATACCCACACCGTCGATGACCTGAAGAGAATCAACCATCGCCTTGATGCTCTTGAAACCTCCGGTGGAAAAGATCTTGATATCGCGCTTCAAAACCTTGACGATCTCCTCGGCCTGGACAAGGAAATAGTTCTCTCGCTTCCTGTTCTCTTCCCGCTCATGAGCAAAGGCAAATTTCTCGTAGTTTCCTCCCGAAAGCTCAATAAAGTCAACCTCAGCGTTCTCGAGAGCGACGGCAAAGGCCTTGACATCTTCAATATCAATACCGCCAGGGGTGTACTCGACAGAGTTGGCCTTGATACCAACAATGAAGTTGGGGCTCACGCGACGCTTGATCTCAGCAAAGACCTCAAGAACAATGCGCATTCGGTTCTCGCGGCTACCGCCGTACTCATCAGTTCGTTTGTTGGTGCGGGGAGAAAGGAACTGAGCCAAGAGATAACCGTGCGCACCGTGGAGCTCAATGCCGTCGAAACCAGCCTTGTCAAGGAACTCAGCGGCGTGAGCGAAACCGTTGATGATGTTGGCGATATCCTCCTTGGTAGCGGGCCGAGGAGCAGCGAAAGTACGTCCAGACATGCCAGAGTTGACGAGCTGGACGTCTGAGGCACTAATGGGATGGGGGTTAACCCAATCCTCGACCTGACGACCAGCATGAGAGACCTGAGCGACCAAAAGACTGCCGTTCTTCTTGGCCTCGGTGGCCATCTCCTTGAAGCCGTCAAAGCGGCGGCCTTCAAAAGGCTCATCGGCGGGAATGACAAGGTTGCCGGGGGCTTCGAGATTAATGCCGTCAATGATAACGTTGCTGGTTAGAATGGTTCCCCAGCCACCAGCACCCCAGTTTCTGTAGAGGGTGATGAGCTCTGGTGTAGGATATCCTCGGGCAGAGACGTCTTTGGCATCCCATGTAGCGAGCTTCTCAGACATGGCTGCCTTGAGGAAGCGGTTGGGCGCTTGTCGCTTAGCGAAAACATAGTCGAGAGGTTGTAGTAGAGGCGCAGGGTCAACGACCTCGTTTCCGTATCTTGGAGGAGCCATTTTGGAATATTAATTATAAGTACTGTAAACAATTGGTATAATTCTGAAGAAGGCAGAGTTACATCACTATTTTAGACGCGGCGCAACAACTCTTTATATAAACTCTATAAAATTCAATGCAAATCTTGCGCCATAACAAAAAGAACAGACCACTCCGCAAGATCGCGACAAGGTTACAGCAAAAAGTCAGCAAGTGGAGTTGTTGATGGGGCCTTTGCCTCGGTACATGAATCGTTTAGTCCTAATGCGACGGCCGAGTTACTCAGCCGAGTATATGAGCCGTGCCCATCGAACATTCTGTGACGTTTTCGATAACGTTATGCGGCGCGCAGTTAATTCCGTTGAATCTATCCGTATTTATAAGCTAGTCAAAGCGTGTTGCTTTCAAAGGTTGTTGGTTGTTGCTCAAGCTTTTATTGGTCATATTTAGAGCAACGTGGATCTGTTATTGGACAATTATGTACATATTGGATGCTCTGATACCTCGACACTTTTGCTTCGAAATTGTCACATTTTTCTTATAAATGTTCGTATGGAAGTTCCTTACGAGGTTCTATACGTCGGGGCAATTGTTGCACCGAACAGTCACGGTCCCACAAGCATTGACGCTTTGGTAGAGATTGCCGCTCGTATCCACTTCACCGCCGTGAATTGAGTTCGAGGCGATGGGTGATCTACAATGCATGAAGCAGAATGGAATATGTAACAATTCGATGCTATAGAATCAATACCATAAGCAAAACCCTGTTAGATAAGGACTGACAGCAGTAACACAAATATCACACAACGCCTCTAAGATTTGTACTCAATTGGGTCAAAGAAGGCGTTATCATCGTTTGCTTCATGGTTCTTGATGATCTTCGTACCCTAGACTTCCCAAAGCTTCTTGATTATTTGGTGATTTACGAGTTCATGACTGAGATGTTCATGGAGAAACATCGTCCCGTGATGCATTGTATGCTGCAGTTAGGTGCCAAAAACTCGGCCGCGGTTTTATTTCAAAATCAGAGTCCTTTTGAGAGGGTAGTTTATACTAAACTATAAAACACACTAACAGCGATATCTTCCGCCCGCACAAGAGCTCATGCCTTACCTAGGGAGGAAAGAAAGCTTAAGACCTTGGCCCTGAGCAATACTTCAAGCTGCATCCCAAAGGGTCTTGTACAAGCATGTGCCCTGGCGTTGTTCACCAATGCAACTCGATCTTCTCACCAACAATATTTGCATTAAACCACTCCACAATCTCGATCTTGTCCTGAACAACCTTCGCGCCCCGAAGGACATCACTTCGAATCAAAGCCTCAGCCGCCCACCAAAGCCCAGCAGACGCAAGATTCCGCGCGATGCACTGTCGCGAACCAGCTCCGAAGTAGAAGCTGTCACGCAGCATCTCCTGAGATGGATTCAGCCATCGCTCTGGCATGAACTGATATGGCTCTGGAAAGACTTCGGGGTTATGGTGCAGCATGAATGCGCCGGCGCCAACGCTGGTACCGGCTGGAATGTTGGGAAGACCGGGAACCTGCATTCCACCGGGAGGGACAATACGAGGGAAGCGAGTTGGATTAGCCATGGAGAGACGTAGAGTTTCTTTGACGACACCTGTGAGATAAGGCAGGGATTGGGCGTCAAGTTCAGTGTTTTCGATAACTTCCTTGTAAACGTGGTCGTGATTCTGTACATCTGATGAAGTACTCTGCACTGTACCACGCATATGCAAGTGCACACCGGTCATCCATCGTCAGACCAATAACATCCAGCCTTCCACTGTAACATGAAATCTGCAGTCGTACCGAAACGTCTCATACGAGACATGCACGCCCGTAAGCCTGCCTGCGCTGCCACCAAGTTACGACTGCCCTGTGTAATACAGGCACTCCTACCGTGACGACACCTGTATAGGTAATCTTCTTGCCCTCCCCAATATCCACAATCTCTACACCTACATCCCATCATCGCTTTCATTTTAGCCGCTTCTCACGTTGCAACAAAATAACAATCTGCCTTGCATGCATCCACACACAATCCGACACTATGAGTTTTGGTTTCCCCGCGGGTGATATGCTTCACCTGATTGAGCTGGCCCAGAAGACCCGGCGATCGTTCATCGATGCGCCAGCTCAATTCAGACAAATATCCGAAGAGTATACCAGCCGTCGGACTGTATCAATAGAGGGTGTTTGACTGACACAGAAAACAGAGTTAGAACGCTCTCAAATGTCTTGCGCGACCTTGAAGACGTTATTCCCGAGCGTGCACTGGGCTCTATCCGAGTCCCTTAGGGACCATGTCGACGCTTGCACCCGCTTACTGGGGGAGATACAAGCGGCGTTACTCAAGTACCACGCTCTAGACGGCAAGAACGGTAAAACACGAAAAATATGGAAAAGAATTCGCTGGGAACCGGATGACATTAAAGATATGCGACAGCGATTAACCTCCAACATTGTCTTGTTAAGCACCATCAACGATACATTGAATGGGTACGTGGCCCGCTCATCCCAGAAGAGACAAGCTAACGAACCCGTAGACACTCTCTTGTCAAGGTACAGGAGGGCATTGATCGGATTCATGATTTTAATGAAGACCAGGAGTTCCCTGCTATTACGGCATAGCTCTCGTCACTACAAAACGCAGCGCAGCATAACGACGTATTAACCAGACGCCACTCCGGCACTGGGAAATGGTTCCTCACCTCTCAGCAATATGTACATTGGCGAGAGTCAACTCGAGGCACCCTGTTCTGCCCTGGTCTTCCAGGTGGAGGCAAGACCGTCATTGCTGCATCTATTATAGACGACTTACTGCATATGTTTGAGCTAGAGGACATAGTCGGTGTCGCATTCGTATACTGCAGTTACAAGCGACAACATGAGCAGAGTGTCGAAGCTTGTATGGCCAGTCTGCTCAAACAGCTTGTCCAGCAATTGCCCAAGATGCCCCCGACTATACGCAATTTGTATCACCGGCACAACAACAACCAGACAAGACCATCTTTGGATGAGATTGTTCAGGCACTTCAAGCTGTTATTGACTCTCGTGAACAGGTCTACTTGGTAGTAGATGCATTGGAAGAGTACTCCAAGACGGCTGGTGACTTGACGAACTTCTTGAATGGAATCTTCCAGCTACAGCCAGAGCGCAACGTTAACATTCTAGCGACATCGCGACCGAATATTGCCGGTATCAGGCGTTACTTCAATAATGGCATGGAATTGGAGATCAGCGCCCGGGAGGAAGACGTGCGCCAGGTGTTGGAGAACGCAATGCCTGGGATGCTGAGCTGTATCTCGAGCAAGCCACCTCTCCAGAAGCAGGTTGTTGAAGTAATTGTCAAAGCTGTCGATGGAATGTAAGTTTATAGCATATCGCCCGTTAGCCAAACTTCCATGCTCACCAGCCAGGTTCCTCCTCGCACGACTTCATCTTGATTCACTGCGCGATAAGCTGCAGCGAAAGGAAGTCCTCAAAGCACTCGAGAATCTTCCTACTGGAGCAGATGCTCTCAACATTGCATACACAGAAGCCATTGAGCGCATCGACTCGCAGCGACCGGGCTGTCGTGACCTGGCTAAGTCGGTCCTTACGTGGATCAGTATTGCTCGCAGACCTTTGACCACGCCGGAACTCAGACATGCGCTGGCTATCGAGCTTGACGAGACCGAACTCGACGTGTGTAATCTTCCCGAGCTTGAAGACATGTTGTCTTAATGCGAAGGGCTTGTTGTTGTCGACGAGAAAAGCAACATCATCAGCCTCGTACACTATACGACCCAAGAATACCTTGACCAAGTGAGACATAAGTGGCTTCCTAACTCCCACAAAGAGGTTGCTCTTAGCTCTCTTGCTTACCTGTCATATGACGACTTTGCCGAGGGTGCCTACCAGAGTGGCAGTGCGTTCGAGCATCGCTTGCATAAGTATATACTACTAGACTACTGTGCCGAGAACTGGGCTGACCATGTGCGCGATGCCCTCGATGAAGAAGTCGATGAAGCAGCTCTTGAGTTTCTTGAAGACGATCAGAGAATCGCTAATGCGGTACAGGTGCGAATGGTGACGGGCTACCATTTTCAACGCTACAGTGTCAAGGCCCCCATCAAGATTGGTGCTGTTCACATCGCGGCACAATTTGGGCTTACCAAGATTGTGTCCCAATTGCTTGACGGTGGCGCAGAGGCAGATGTCAAGGATGACTTGGGTAGCACACCACTGTGGTATGCTGCCGAGTATGGTCACAGAGAGACCGTGGAACTGCTGATGAAGCACGCAGACACGGATACAGATTCTACGGATGAACAAGGCCGTACGCCTTTACCGTGGGCCGCAGGGGGCGGACATGTCGATGTACTCAAGGTCCTGCTCAATTGCCCAACTGTCAATGCCAACTCGAAAGACGACAACGGACAAAGCCCACTCTCATTGGTAGCGCGCGAGGGCCATAGAGACGTGGTCGAGTTTCTCATGACTCTCGATGACGTCCAGATACATGCTGCAGATCGTCGTGGAAATACGGCATTGAAGTGGGCGGCGTGGAATGGGTATGGGGACATTGTGCTGGCCTTGGAGGCGAAGAGCCAACGGGGTGGTGCCGCAAGACGGATATCACTATTGGATACGGAGTTTGAGACTACAACGGAGCATATATATGACATGTCAGCGCCTCATGTGCAAGAGACAGTGTGAAGTAGCTGGGGTAGGATGTAGTTCGAATGATTGGGATTTGTATACAGACAGTGGCCTTTGGAACAGTTTCTAGGAAACAGTTTATCACGATTTAACGACATAATGAGTGTTTACATAGATGGCGGGAGAAGAAATAAAGTCTCCGAAGGCTTCCCATCAATCCTGAGCGCCTCCATCGAGGTGTCTGATGTCCAACGCTTAAGACACCGCCGCTAGCGGCTAGACTCGATAGAAAACGTTGGGGTCGTTTTCCTCCGCAGAGCCTCATCTCCCTCGCCCAGCTAATCGTAACAGATCTCGATTTCCTATGCTATACCCTGTTATTCATACTAGGTCGTGGTCTATATGTTTCTGGCTGGAGTCGGTGTGATAGAGACAAGGTATTGCTGTGGCACATTCAACACAAGCTGACCAATACCGTCGCTGGAGAACGGATCAGGCTCGGAATGCCTTGTATGACAAAGGGAGGGGGAACGACGGTGTGCAACCATTTCAAGCTGTACTACCCCAGTCTTTAGATAAATCCTGGATAAACAAAGAATAATGTTGCTTGGTAGTTTGAGTAAGACCAGGTGGCCGTGATGCATACCCATTGGCTTACATTGGTGTATGTGATCGTGCTTATGCTCTGAATTAAGCTGGAACATCGGGACCTTACTAAAGCCAGTTGAGTACCTACAGTAAATGACTGATAGATAGGCTTATCTTTGTTACAGGGCCCATCATGTGATCTGCCACGCATTCAATATGAGTCTCGGGTGGAGTAAAGTTTGCTGCCCAATATACGCGAGTGGCAACGATGCATCAAGGTTTAATCGACAGCGCTTGAATAATACAATTTATTAATATTTCAAATCAGATATCATTCAAAAGATTGGAGTGAAATCAAGCTTTATTATAAGACGGGAAAATGACGCCTCCTCAGAGTTTGTTGGGCATACACGCCGAGGCAAGACTCTTGATTGCGGGAATAATAATAGTTTTTATGGTCTTCTATGTGATAAATGTCATATTCCCAAAATGTTATAGACTTGGGATAGTGACAAGTAGCCTTTGGGCATGGTGACACGTCAAGCCTTGATACTACAATCGCCTCCTCCAAGCTCAAGGTTGAATGGCATGTCAAGCTTCAGGCTATATCAAGGAAGCTGCCGAGCCCTCGCTTCTTCCTAAGGTTGAACTTTATAGTAAAAGGTTGAGTGTTGAAATAACTTTCTCCGAGCCGTATTTAGAAGGTCTACCCCTCTTCTTTGCAAACAATCCGACCTGACCCTTCATCACACACATCGCGCCCTTGAGTCTTCCACCATGTCACCACGTACTACTAAAAGTCTAAAAACCCTTGTAGCCATTGCAAACGGCACGCGGTGGGCGACGAACGCCAGCTTTCATCCCAAGTCACCGTCAAGCCCAGCTCATCTCCCCGGCCTAAGACAGCATCTATTAGACTCTATGAGAGAGAACTTAGTAAGAATTAGACCACCAGCCGGCAGATCATTTAGGGGAGATGTGAACCAGTATAAATGCCCCTTCCCCCCAATGTGCCCTTGTCTACATGTTTCCCCCTCCCATTCCTGCATCGCGACACTACCTCCTCTTGGCCTATTCCACCATGCGGTCTCCCTCACCGAGCAAAAAGTCGTGGGATAGCTTGCCTAGCGAAATCCGCCTTCTCATCTTCCGAAGTTTGATGCAAGATGGCTCCACGCTAGCTTGCCTGGCCGCCGTATCCCGAGCGTGGCAGACTGACGTTGAGCGATACAATTTTGCTCGCATCAAATTAACCCCCTCGCGCCTCATGGACTTTCGTTCCATGATCCGTCGCAATCAGGGCCTCGTACGCTATATCTGGTTCTGCTTAGAACTAGATGGCTATGATTGCACGCAGTGTGCGCCTAGGGGTGATGTGCTCACAACCGAAGAGGTGATAGCGGCATTGACTGTTAGCGACACAGAACACTGTTCTATTACCACGGCCTTCTAGAGTTTATTCTCGATTCTCAGTGAATGGGATCAAGATAGCAAATTAATGCTTGACATTAGCATTTACTCGCCCAGTGACGCTCAACATTGGTTTCCCTACGTAACCTTTATGCCTGATAGCCCTTCCGATAGGCTAGAGGGTAGTGGCCTAGAGCTGACCACAATCAACCAAAGCTATCATGACCCTCCTCACGGTTGGGTTACTGGTTTTAGACACTCAGCTCCACCTCCGGCAGCGGTCCATAAAGCTTTCCATCGTATTATGGGAGAGGGAGCGCTTGATAGTGACCAGTCAGAGTTCCAATGGTGGAATCAGCTCCCTTCAGTCTCCTCGGTTACTAGTATACTTCTCCGGCAACAGAACCGCCGTAGATGGAAGCCAAGAGCGCTGACCCATATGCTGGCCCGTTTCCCCCGACTCCAGGAAATCCATTTTGAGCCCTGGGGGGGTGGGACATTTTCCAGCGCACTACAGATAAGGGTAAGTATTATTACACTTCATTCCTTCATATTTGTGTATAAGTCTTCGTTATAACTTATGGCTTACCACTTAAATTTATGGTCTAGAATATCTATCTCTTTTGAGTCGATCCAACGTGGCCACCATCTTCTTAAAAGGTTGGTAGTCTTTGAGAACTTTAACCAACAGTATCCAGTATTTATGCAACGATTTCTCGACGGGGAGGATTTGGCTGGCTGCGACAGTTTTCGTAATCCATCCCCAGCTGTTGGCCGAATGATTGCACTCACCAGCCTCCCGCTAGAGCATCTCGCCGCCTCCTTTATTATAGATGGTAGTCATTTCTTCGCCATCGACTCCTCGTGGGAGTGGCCTAACTTAAACTCGCTGGTATTAACTTCCCGACTCCTTAAGCCGGAAGAGGATTCCACCAAGATAGGCGCTCTACTTAAGGCGGCGGCGGTGGCGGCCCTCAGGATGCCACGGCTAGAAACCCTGGAGATTTGGAACGGACGAAAAGGGTTGGCGGCGCTCTTTCAGTATCGCGTGATCCGCGGTTCACGGCAAGGCAGGATTCTTTGGAGGGGCACATGGAAATATCACATCACAACCTCTGTCGTTCAGGCTTGGGAAGCCGTCGGACATCTACATACCAGTTGGAGACTCGATGTGGTCCAGGAACAGGTGGACGAAGCAGCCATCCAGTCACATGGCGATGCATTGCACCACCTAATGCTCTCTGGCCAAGCCATCCGGTCTGTCTCGTTGCAGCAGATCCGAGGTGAACAAAAGTCTCTGGCGGGCGTGGATATTGTGTCATGATTCTGGATACTACATCAATTGAAAGCGGAAGCAAGGGTATCCGCCGGCTTGGGTGCTTGGGCATAATTGTTAAGAGACAATAGAGGCATCTACTTCTGACCTGGAAGCTGCACACGGTCTTGATGAAACAATCTAAGCTCCTATATGCTTCCCAAATGTCTGTCCAACTTTGAGTACCGTCTCAATATGTTGTAAACTCAACCTGACCTCCTCAAATCTCGCAAGAGTCCTCGCTGTGTTTAGAGCATTAGAAATCTCACGTCCGTTAAGCTTATGATGTATCAGATCGTCAGCTGCCCGACCACTCAATTCCTTCCCACCAATCTCAGTCTCATCAATGGGGACAGCTTCAAGGTTCTGTTTCCAGATCTGGCGGCGAACATCTGCCTCGGGAGGACCGAATGAAAGCGACAGGTGGATGCGGGACTTCATCGCGGCATCTATACTGCTGAAGCGGTTTGTCGTCAGAAAGACAATGCCTGAGAAATATTCTAGGTGTTTGAGAAATACGGCCACGAGTGCATTGCGAGTGGTGCTGTTGGAAGTCAAGTCTCGGCTCTCGAGGAAGACGTCTGCTTCGTCAAATAGGATAATGGCGTTCCAGGTTGTGGCGTACTGTAGAATCTGTTTAAGCCTGTACTCAAAGGCATACGCTCTTAATTTGCGAGATCAGCACATACGCCCCCAATCAGTCCCCGAAGGAGAACTACTTACCTATCATATCTGTTTAACTCGCTCATACTTGTGGACAAAAGAGCTTTCTTGGACATCTCGGCTGCTGTTTCTGCAGAAAGTGTCTTACCAGAACCAGGGGTTCCATGCCTAAAAGTTGAGTCAATGCCAATCATCCTGCAAATGCTCGGTAAGTACTTACAGAAGAACCACTAGTCCTTTGCCCTTCTGTTCTGACAGGCTCCTGACTCTTTCTGGGTGTTTGTGTGACATGACCAGAGCTTTCAATACCTGCTTTTGTTCCTGGTCAAGGATAAGTGATGACCATGCGTTCTCCTTCCATGTCACATCCCTCAGATTATCGACTAAATAGCGACACCACTCTTTTCGGCCAGTGGAGTACCCCAGTGCATATGGCGGACAGAGGAAAAGTTCCGGATCATCAACCTCTTCAATCATGGTAACGTGGCTATAGTTGTCTTCTTCGAAGGTCTTGCGGTCAAGTACAACACGTCCAGTTTCCTGCCTTGGTTAGTACTAGCCGCGGAAGCTGCATGAACACTTACCGTGAACGGTAGCCAGATAGGCGGATAGTCTGCCATATTGGGATCAAAAAAGTCGAGGGGAGGTTCTTTCAGCCACTCTGCGATGCCATCATAGTCTTTTGTCAGTATCCCGCGATTGATGACGAACTTCTTGCCTCGCTCGAGAAGCTCGATTTCCAGGTCCGGGCCACGGTCACAGAACTTTCGTGGATAAACGGGCAGTCTTTTGATCTTGGCTGGATGGTCTGACGCAAAGTAATCGCTCTGGAAGATGTTCGTAGATCGTTGGGCTTCTCCAATCGCGTCATCATTGGCGTCGCAGTATTTCATATGAATCGTCACATATGGTCCGCGGTTTCGACTTGTCCCATAAGATACTTTTTCCACGCGTGATAACCATGACTTTCCCAGTACTTCGCTGACAACGAGGTCCCCAGGACGGTAGATAACCCATGCCTGCTTGAAGGTAATCATCTGTTTCTGGAGCATATGCTGGAGGGTGCGTCTCTCGGGGCCCATCTCCTCTTCCATGAAGCGAAAGAGTAAGTTGAGATGCTGCCGCATTCGAGGCGAATCGGCCTCATCTCTATAGACTTCGAGTGGATCCCAGTAGTGCAGGAGGATCTGAAATGGGCTCTCGAGCTTGAAAGAGCTCTTGAAGTCTGATGCAACCGTCGGGTAGGAGCCGATGACATCTTGAAATGCTTTATGAATCAGTGGCGAGTTGATGCATACTGTAGTTGACTCGACTTCTCGCTTCTCTGAAAATCGTCTTCTGATAATCAAGGCATACGGGCTGTCCTCGTCGTCTTCCGAATTCTTCGTTGGCTCAGAGTCCTGAAGCTGTTCTTTGCATTGATCTCTGCCATCTTTGTTCTTGGTATGGTGATAGACTTTGGACTCGCAAATCGATTTTTGGGAGGCTGGCTCGGTGCCATTCTCATGATTATGCTGTAGTTGATCAGAAGTCATCTTGCGGCGATGAAGACTAGGAGAATGTTGCGAACCAAGAAGTTGACACTATATTGCCAACGGGGTTCTGTTTTGGTTCCATTTTCAATAGAGATAACGGGCCGAGATCTTGTTCCGGTAACCAATTCGGTCAGCCTGCATGAATAGTGCAAGCACGTCAGATGAAGATTGTATACGTGGCGCAGCTACTGCAGCTAACAGGCTCAGAAGTAAGATTATCTGTAAGACCAACGACATATAAATTCCTGTTCGGGCACGGCATTAAATCACGCGCAGGAATCAGACCATATGATTGTGAAACATCCTTGACAGCTGAAAGGAACTTCGTAGAGGTAGCCAATCGAGACCTTGATGGCAATTAATAAGAGTCTTAGAGCTTTTCGGATATTTTAGGATAAATCCACTCGACCAGCTGAAAGATAAGTAAGGTCAGGGGTGAGCGGGCGGGTTTGCTATTTTCAATCCCACATTCCGTGCATGCATAATGAAACACTCCTGCCTAACCTACACAGCCATCCATGAGCAGGAGGGAACTTTTTCATTCTTTCCTCGATATCCTTCGTGAGATGAAAAGAGAAAGGGACAGAAGTCACCAAAGGCCAGAGCAAACATGTCGACACTCTCTTTCTCGAGAACATCATCATTCAACACAACTGAAAATGGAAATTTGTTCAATACTCTTTGCGAAACTGCAATCAAGGAGTTTCTCGAAGATCCCGAGACATTAAAACTCGCCGACAATCCCTTCGTGCAGTACGTGAGTCACAGAAGGGAGCAGACTGGGAAATGCATAGAGGAGGAGCACAATGACCCCATCGAAGAGACGCAACAATGCATTCGCGAGGTCGAAAAGAAATGGACAGGAAACAAGGCCCATCATTTACGAGAAAAGGTCAACCCGTTCGTCGAAAGCATCACTGCCTTGACGAAATCATGCGAAAGCCTTCTTCAGCCCGCACCTTTCGGCGTCGCAATTGCTGTTTCTGGGTTCCGAATCGTCTTGGAACTTGCTACCAAAGCTCATGGTGCTGTGGAAGATATCCTCAATGTTCTGGAGGAGGTCTCCCCGCTCTTGGACTGTTACAAGATGACGGCGATGTCACAACAGAGTTCCCCACAGATATCCAAGGCCATCAAGAAGTCATACAAGAATATCCTGCAGTTTTGGGCCTACTCTGCTAAGGTTTTATCCAAGAGCTACACAAGAGTCACTTTGTCTTCGGCGATTAGGCCCTTCAAGCAGGAAATACAGACTTTCCGGGAGAAATTCCGCGAAGACTCCAAACAGGTCAGCCAATTGCTCATCGCAAGTATAGCAATTGAGAGAGCAAGGGAAAAACAGGAGAGAACAAGAGACGAGATTCTCAGGTGGATAAGAGGTGGCGAAAAAGCCGAGTCATTTGATGCAGACAAGGATTTGGAATTAAGGAACATGAGTCGCACAGAGGGCACCTGCACATGGCTGTTTGAGAGGCAAGAGTTCAAAGATTGGAGAGACGCGAAGAAGAATTCTGTTCTTTGGTACAATGGGCCTCCTGGCTCAGGCAAAAGCGTTTTGGCGTCCGCAGTCATCAACCACCTGCAAGAACAGCCTGAATCAGAAGTTGTTCACTTCTTCTATTCTTTTAGAGCAGCGTCCAAGCGACAGGAGGCTTGCGGGCTACGGTCGATCGCCCTACAGCTTTTGAGTAAACTGGACGTGGCCTCGAATCCTTTGAAAGCCGAGTACGAACGGGCGAGGAAGGCCTGCAAGCACGAACTGACCAACAACGATGGAGAGGTAATGGTCAGGCTTCTCCGTGCACTATTGAATCATAATCGCTTTGCCCAGGTTTATGTGGTTTTAGATGGGTTAGATGAGTGCTCGGTTCGAACTCACGGCAGTCCTTTGTTCTACAGCTTACAGCAGCTTCTCAACTTGGATACCCTTGGGACAGTCAAGTGGTTCCTTACTAGCAGAGACGTTCCGGAGATACGGTCCGTCAAAGACGCCTTCAAAGCTGTCGAAATTAGACCAAACCTCAAGGACACTTCTAAAGACATCCGTGCCTTTCTCGACGCCCAGAAGATCTGTCCAACTCACGATGAGCCCTATTTTGACACAGACGAACATAACTTCCTATATGCAGCGCTGATCTGTGAGATTGCAAAGAACAAGCACTACAGAACGAAACAAGGAACCATTGATGCCCTGCAAAGCTTTCCAAGAGGCTTGGAGGACTGCTATATCAAGTCGTTAGCCAGGATTGCAGGACTACCCTTTCATAAACAGGATCTAGCCAAGTAAGTTTGATACGTTACGACATATGAGAGTTGGTGCCTATATGCCACTCAATGGTATTGACATACTGTCACAGGAGAACATTTCGAATCCTCACATTGTCGGAAAAGGAACTTACGCTGCTGGAGCTTATTGACGGCCTCAATCCTTATACTGATCCTGCCAACGATTCACTCAAGCCCAAGGAAGATGCGCTTCACTTTTACAATAAAGTAAAAGACGTCTGCAGCCCTTTGATAGCCATGGAAGACATGAATGGTTCTCAGAAGATCTCACTGTGCCACAAGTCAGTCAAGGACTTTTTTATCGACCCGAAGAACAAGGAGAAAATCGAAGAGTACCTGCCAGACTTCTTCATCGACGAGAACAAAGCTTTGGAGGAGCTTGGAGTCAGCTGCATCGAGTATCTCAGTGAGGAACGATACCAAGATCCATCTGACCTGAAATCATTGGTCACAAGGTCGGAGTCGTCGTACAGCAATGCTTTCCTTCGTTATGCCGCCGTCTTTTGGCATATGCATTTGCAGAATATAACCCCAAGCCCCGAGACTCTGAAGATTGTTGAAGAATTTCTCAAGAGCCCTTCATTTTGGACTTGCATCTACGTGCAAAGCCACGCAGCTCCTCACCTTTTTGCACGGTATAAGCGGGAAACAATTAATGATTATAAGCAGATCCTGGGAACAATACCCAACGCGGCACTTCAATTTGGACTTCCTCTGCCACCATGGAAAGAAGATTCCTCGTCCGCTGATTACGTATCGCTGGACAGCTCGTTTTGTTCTTTTGCTCTAGACTGGGGCGAACTTCTTGTCAAAAACCCCGATCAACTTCATCATGCTGTTCCACTCACTCTTTATAAGCCCAGCTGTTACTTCAAGCCTCCCAACGGGCTTCAAAAGGTTCATATCAAATATGTTGCCAAGCTACTCGAATCAACAACCGAGATGCGAGTATTAGAGTTGTCGTTCTCTTCTACGGGCAAGAAACGTGGTAAGACATTGCAGCTTCGGATCATTCGCGAGGACGGGTTGATGCCCCATCGCCGGGTCAAAGTGAATCAAGTGGATGTCTTCTCTCGGTCGAAGTCTGATCAGAATAGAGAGGCCATCTTCGACTCACTGGCTCCTGACAGCGAATGGATCACCACAATTGCTCGGGATATGAAGAAGGGCGACTCCTTTCTCCAGTGCTGGAAAGTGAACAGTCGTGATTTGAGTATTACTCGTTGCCTTCTGGACGGCAGATCAGGAAACCGAGTTGACCAGGCCCCTCCGCAAGTCTATAGAGACCTGGACTTGGGTCCGGAAGGCAAAGGACATTGGAATCTGGTACAGCTTGATGTCGTCACACAGCCAACTCGGAAAGACTCAGATTCAACGACTCGACTATTCTATTTCCGCAAGGGACAATGCGCGGTTCATCACCATGAAAGGGCAAAGTTACCCAACAACGTAATCGTCAGCAATTCGGATTCTCAAGATAGTAGTTCAGACTCTGATGGTGACTCTGGCTGGAGTTCGGATTCTGATGATGACTCTGATTCAAGTGATACGCATAGTATCAACGGGGTGAGAAATGGAAACCAGGAAATTTCAGATAGGCTGCATGGAGAAGCCAAAGAGCCGATGACAGAATGTCTTATCATGGCAAATGACTTTGACAGACCTGTTTGGCAACCCATCCGGACCGACCGCTTATCGTGGTCTAGAATAATAGGCACTCGTCATCCGACATTACCTATTGTAGCTGTCTCTTATAAGTTTGGTGGAGTAGGCCTACTCAACGATGAAACGGGCTCCAGCATAAGTTTGGAGATCACTGAAGAAGGAAAAGACCAAGGAGTAAGGCCGGTGGCAATGTCACGAGGTAAGGCAACTACCTCCATTCTACGAAGAATGATAGGGATTCATGCTGACATTCAATTAGAGGTGCAATTCTCGCCGTGTGGGAATTCCCTCACGCTTTTGTTCGTCAGCTTCTACCAGAAGGACACCTGTGCGGAGTGTCAAGTCACTGTGTCATGCTTCGGGTTTGTTGAAACTGCTCCTGGATATAGCCTTCAAGCTCGCAAGAATGGCACATTGGCAAGCTTTAGCTACAGATTTCTGGGCAAGGTCGACGGAATGCCTCGACCGTATATCATGACAAACTGGACAGCTGAACACGTTGTCTTGGCTCTACCTCCATTGACCTACAGTCCAAAGATCATACGAATCTCTCTTTCACCTCCCACAGATCAAACCAACACGCCGGAAAGCTTTCCGACAAGAACATCGACACTCTCTCATCCTGTGTTCTTCCCACAATCGACTATTTCCCGTGACCCCCATATAATGTACGGCGATGGAGGTTCACCTGAGAAAGACAGTTACTTGTATCTCGTCTTGGACACGCCAGATCCATCATCGCCATGTTCAGAATCAACGCTGCGCTGCAGGCCTGGTCACTTCCGGGGAATAACATGTCCTGCAAGCTCGTCTGATGACAAGAGGAGAGGGGTCAACGGTCCAGTGGTAATGGGTTGGAAACTATTGGGTTGCGGCAAGGTCGGAAAAGCTGCAGAGGTTGAAGATTACGGAGGTGCTTCGGAAGAACAGCTTGCATGGCGGGAATGGAATGATGAAGACGGGGTTTCGGAGGATGTCAAAGCTAGTAGGTCGGCTACAGATGAGTATGAGTTGTTGCGTGGTGACTTTGTGGGAGAGACATACTCAGTACCTATCCGATCCGGGCTGAATTGGACCAAAGAGGGTGTTCTTAGTTGTTGAACCCATTTGGCATCTGATATTGACATGTAATCAGAATATTATCGATAATAGAGACTATGTTTCATGAGCGTGTCCTAATACTAATCTACTTTTGGTTGAGCTGCTATGAGCTTCTGCAAGTTCCGATCACGCTCTGCCAGTGACTCCGCCGTCGGCCGCCCATAAGCCTGTTCCGTTTCCTTCGTGATCTTATCCGTCCAGTCCCCATCATCAGTTCCTTGACGAGAATTAGTTGCGGACGTCCCCTTGAAACTAATATCACCTGCGTCATCCCAACAAGCTTCCATGGTATCAGCCAGATTATGAAGGAACGCTCCGATTCCTCCAGTTCCACCAGCACTGTTGTATGTCTTGAATGGCCCGGCTACTGCCCAACGCGGCGCTATGCTAGCCTCAACGATAGTGTCAAGGTCCTCGACTGAGACAACGTCGTTTGATACTAGATGGCAAGCTTCACGGAACAACGCAAAGGCCAGGCGGTTTCCGACGAAGCCTTGGGTCTCTTTGTTGATTCTGACGGGGCGATGGCCGGAGCCGAGATTCTTGAAGTAATCAATGGCGAATTGAGTTCGTTCTGGGTCCGTATGAGGTGAGGGGACGACTTCAATCAATGGCATTATATGAGGCTTGAACATTGCGTCAGAAGAATAGTTTGAGACGGGGGCCAGTCTACTCACTGGGTTGAAAGGATGAACCACGAGAACCCTGTTCTTGTCTTCTAGATCCTCCACCTGTCTCGATGCACTTATCCCAGACGTAGAACTCCACAAGTGAGCATTTGAAGGTGCATATTTAACGACCTTAGCCCAATTCGACTTTTTGAAATCAAGGCTATCAGGTCCTTGCTCCTGGACGATTGTTGCCCCAGAGCAAACTTCCTCGATTGAAGAGCATACAAGAAGTCGACCGTCGGCAACGAGTTTCTCGACTGTAAGACCAGCCTGAGAACTTTCCTTCTTTGTTGATTCAAGATAAACTGGTAAGAGACTTTCGATATGCTCCTTCAAGTCACTCCGGACGTCGTAGAGTCTGAGATTGGCGTTTGAATAGCGTAGATGCAGTGCGGCGAATGAGAGGCCGATTGTGCCCAAGCCAATCAGGGCAATGATTTCCTTCTTGTTAGTTTTAGTCATTGCTCTAGCTTTATGGTCGTGGATGAATGGACGGTTCAAACGTCTGTGGTGTGATGACAGCGCGAATTTTGAGGCTGAAGTCTTGGTGGAGAAGAGGGGAAACTGACCCGAGGTTAAAGTGAGTGATCACATTGGAGCATAATCAGCTGACAAACTCTTCGTATTTCTCAAAACTAGTCTTCTATCTATATTTCAACACTTGTACAGAGTCTCATTTATATAGTTCTATTCC
This sequence comes from Fusarium nygamai, assembly GCA_001262555.1. NCBI lineage: Eukaryota > Fungi > Ascomycota > Sordariomycetes > Hypocreales > Nectriaceae > Fusarium > Fusarium nygamai. The sequence continues at coordinate 2,531,787 of LBNR01000006.1, forward strand.
TCTTTACAGAGCAACAACAATCTTCTTGGCCGAAACTCCCTTGGCGAGCGTGTTGATGCCGAGCTGAACAGCCTCTAAACCCTTTCCAACAACCTCCGCTTCCGGGACAGCCTTGAACTTGCCCTGCTCCAAGGCGGCGGGTATATAATCCCCGAAGACAGCCTTGGCAACAGGGGTGTTGATAATGCTAGTTGACAGAATAGTCTTGGCCTCGACGCCCGCGACTTCAGAGGAGGCAGATCGCACGCAGATGAGTTTACGAAGACCATCGGCGTGAACAATTGATTGACTTGCGCTGTTCATACCGTCTTCTGAACCGCTAGCGTCAAAAGCACCGGCGAGTTTCTTCCCAGTGAGGAGAGAAGCAATGTCCTTGGTGACCTGGGGAGACTTGTATTCAAAGACATGGTCTGCTCCGAGACTCTTGACGTAGTCGTGATTTTTGGCGGATGCAGTCGTGATGACTTCGTACCCAGCCGCTTTCGCAAGTTGAACTGCGGAACCACCTACACTAGATGACCCTCCCCAGATGAGAACCGTCTCCCCAGTAGGCGTAGGGTTAAGACTAGGATATCTCATCGAAAGCGTAACATCGCCGAAAAGCGACCACGCAGCCGTAGCAAGCGAAAGCGGCAAAACAGCAGCTTGTTCAAAACTCAAATCCTCGGGAATTTTAGAAGCGCACTCAGCGCGAATAACGGTGTATTCCTGGAATGCGCCGTGCGCATTATCCTTGGTAGCGAGTGACGTCGCGTAACCTAGGACTCTATCACCTGGCTTGAAGGCGGTGACATCAGGACCTACGGCTTCAACGGTGCCGGCGACATCTTCACCGAGAATAACGGGGTATTGAGATAGTTGAATGAAGATTCCGACGTATTGGTTGGCGATGTCGACGGGGTTGATGGCTATGGATGAGTTTTTGACGAGGATGTGGCCAGGGGATGGTTCGGTGAGGGGGGCTTCCTTGACCTCGAGTGGTGACGTCTTTGCGGCGACTAACCAGGCGGCGTTGTTGGAGGGCATATCGGACAGATGAAGTGACTCTAAAGAAAATATAATTTAACTCTGATAGATTTATCGTAAGATGGAAAATAAGTGTAAGTGCTTGCAGATGTGAAAACTTGGCTACGAGTAAAAGAGACACTGACGTCGAATGTTGTTCGTCATTCCTGACAAAGGGACCCGTTGATCACGTCAATTATCGTGTGGTTGGCTGAGACTTGGTCCACGATCGGTTTAGCGGTGTCTAACAGAATTTTTGGGCCTCGGTACTTGCCGCTGTAATTGTCTCGTTCTGGGCAAGTCTAGTGGATACACGATCTACGATCTTAGCTTCTGTTTGGTGTTAGTGCGGTTCTGAGGCGTCAACTCCATGCTAATCGAAGCTGGGGACTTCGAGGTCCTGGTGGTGGGCAATTTGACTGAGCTGAGGAAGTAGATAAGTCTTTTCTCTATTTCTTGCTTCATTACAAGGCTATTGCGTTGGCAGGCAGTTGGTAGCCTAGAACAGCCTCAATATGAGATAGTGTCCCAAGCAGGGTATGGAACCACTCAAGCATTGAACATGAGTCTCATTCACACAACAGAACCTTCGTAGATAAAGACGCCTATGATGGTATATTGCTATTTCTTCCAGTCGGTGTCTCATTCAAGTTTTTATTCATCGCTGGCTTTTCGTATGGCTTTAGATTATCATGATGAACCAAGCATGGCCCGTCATCTGCCATTAAGATCTTCTTACAACTTGGAAGACCGCTTGACCTTTTTGGCTGTCCTGGGGAAGTCATGCATGACGAACTGACAAGAAGCAGCAGCATTCATCGTCTCATTATCTCTCAATCTTTCCATAGCAATCGCTTCACCAGCGAACATGACGCTTATTTCCCCATTATGCCAGCGCGGGAGGAAGGTAATCTCGCCTAGAGGAGGCGTTCGACCAATATATGGCTCACGATACGCCTCGCATCTACCGAGAGCACCCCAATCCTCGGCTGTAGCTGCACCAAGACGCGTGTGATCCGTTGTAAGAGCGTCTAGGGGGCCATTTGGGACTATACCAGGGCTAGATGGATGCATCTGTGCCACTTCCAACATCTCACGGAATGTTTTCTCACTCCAATTGTCGTTGCTGCTGCGAATCTTGGTAGCTATCTTAGCCACAGATCGAGGGGAACAGACGTAAAATCCTTTGGTTATTGCAGTGACTGGAAATAGATCCACACATGTTGGCAGGTAGCTGAGGGGCAATGGGGGTGCAAGACGAGGCCGAACTCTCCCCACGTAAACGATACGTGTCGCTTCAGGCACAGGTTCTGGGCCAGTCTGATCAGGAGCCCATTTTGCTTCGAAGAAGCGCTGCCAGGTAAATGCAGTTAAGCAATCGATTGCCGACAACTTCGTCTTTCCGGATGACCCTTTCTTAGCCATGAAACCAAGAATCTGCATTGACGATTTGGGAAATGTCCATACACTAGCTGATGGTTGACGGAGTTTAGCTTCATCTGAGGAGGCGAGATCATAATCTGTCAGGCGCGCCGTTGTAAAGAGATTTTCCAATGTCGAACCCATACTCTCTGGGTTTCGAGGATCAAGCATTATCCAATGCGGAAGATTTGCTGCCCGAGCGGCCACTTTATCAAGATCATGTTCGACCTGTGAGTTGGCCTTCATTGGCGACCGATCGACCAGATGTGGCGCCACTTGTTCCGGCAGTGGAGGCTCTGGCTCATTTCTCATCCGAGCATTGGAAACAGCTTGCGTATGGGTAGCCCAGGACTTTATACAGTCGATAAATTGAACCAGATCGCATATTGCGTGGGCAATAGAGACTGTTAGAACGATCCCACCTCTGACAACGTTAAAACGGGTGATGATAACAGGGTCACCAGTTCGGACGGTTGGGAAATTCTCAGGGCAAAGTTTGCTTAGCCCGTCCCTATTGCCATCGGCAAAGGGAAAGCCAAAACTTTTGAACTCGTCATATGAAGGCATTTCGTTCTCATCCCGATGGTCGTAGTATACAAGGTGAACACCGGCATAAGGTGCCGGAGAGATTTCAATCGAATTTCTTCCTGTGGCATCTTTGACAATTTTCCCGCAGAGATGAGGATGCTGATACAAGTAACGCGCGAGACCCCGTTTGCAATCGTTATAAAGGTCCAAGGAGCTTACACCCGGCTTGAGGGGGAAGAATAATGTTGGCGAAGGGTAAACAGGTGCTGTCAAACTATCCATAGCAGATAGCTCGATAATAGCAGGGCTCACAGGGCCTGCTGGCTCGATCCAGGAGGTATCCAGCAGTTGCTGATTCATTGTTGTCTCCATGTTTAATCAGAGTGAAATCTGAGTGATTGCTTTCTTAGCTGTTTGCATTTGTCGAATTCAGAATCAGCTTCTCATAAGTAACTCAATTATGGAGCCTTTTTCTTTCGATGTGTTGCGTTGATCGATCACCGATCGCGAAAGATGAACAAAACAATACGTAAGTAAATGGACTGAGATGGAATGCGTGTACATGTTCCACTTACCCCTAATGTTAAGACAGCCGATACACTGAAACGTGAGAAGCCCTTACATATTGATTTCTCCAGATCTCATCAGCTGAGTCTTTGCGGAAGTGTCGATGTCTTAGAAGCTCCCTTGATACTGAGATCGACATGTTTGAGATGACGAAAACGTTGGCGCTAGTCCTAGTTTCTCGTATCAGAGAAAAGCGATGGAAGGGCAATGTCTAGAAAGGTCGGTTATTGTCCTCGATCAGCCATTATCAATAATCGTTCTTGGAGGAGACTCAGGCATTGTAGACGGGGGCAATTTAGAGAACTAAGGGCTGATGTCGGGGTCTCACTAGGTGCTAGGAAGAGGGAAGATGACAAAGATGATTTAACAAGCCTACAGTAGAATCTACCGGATTGAACTGTTACAAAGTTATCGATTGCCTGGAACCCTAGTTAGATAATGGATGTGGGGGAAGTGCATACCCTTGTCTCTCGAGCACGGCGCAGAGATTGATAGCTAAGACATGACGGAGACTGAGGTAAGGTACTAAGGAGATGGTTATACTATATTACTGCATATCTCACCTCTCAACGAGGTCAGAATGCTGACTGTAATGCATTCACATGCCAGCTGTGAGAATAAACGATGGCGAATTGTTTTTACTGGTCGGGTGAGTGCGTGGTCAAATGAGTCAATAGTCCCCTCCCCAGCTTTGCTAAACCAATTCACGGCTCAGATCAAGGGAGTGTCGTGTCTCACCTTTGAAATAGTCCAAAATACCTCCGTCATTTTGCCATTCTTGACAAGACCCCTGTTCTGAGGGTAATAATTTAATCATTTTGTTATGTCTAAGATATGTGCTTACACTCTTCCATGTGACGAGTTACGTACTACGCTAACGAATCTCGGTGTTGGTCTTGAGAGTATTTGCTAGCCACTTACTTCAGTAATGGTAAGACTACGTGAGAGTGGTGGCGTAGGCTAGGCAACATGATAAAAATCATGGTATAATTCTAAGACTAGCTTTCATTGCAATGCATTCGCGAGAGTTCTCACACGATTGCCGAGTAGTACAACCTTGCCAGGAGCACAGAAATATTCCTCTACAATCTGGCTTTCATATCTCAATGTGCAACAACTGGCCTTGCTGGAATAACACCCGAGACCCCCTTCTGGCATTAAGTAAGGGCTTCTATAATCATGTCATAACTCTCTACTCCAGGCTGATCCTTTGTTCTACCTTCCTTTATCACGTCGCCCTTTACAAAGCGCAAAATCCAAAAGAACACATAGTTCCTCCAAGTCGCCTGGTATGTCAAATACTCTGAGAATCGTGCCTAGCCTCTCTCCAAGCTCCGTTGCAGTCATCCAAGCACATCGAAACAGTCAGGGTCAGGTAGTGAGGCTTTCTGCCATTGATCAAATTGCGCCTAGAGACTACATATCAACATGTCTCTTCTTCCGACACAGTCCCGATGCAGACAAGGAGCAGGTCTTTCTTGCTCTACATAGGGCTCTTTTAGTGACCGTGAACGATATTCCCGAGCTTACATGCTGTGTGCAGAAGCGTGTTGATAGCAGCCGTGAAGAGGTTGAGCTTGTCTTTGACTCTGTCAGAGGCGTTGAGATTTACTACAAAGACTACAATTCTGCTCAGCTGCGTGGTCTATGGACTTACGGCAATTTTAACCAGCTTGGAGAGGATCATTTCCCACATAGCAAGATACCCAGGAGCCTTGTTTTTGGACCTTCATCTAAGTTGAAAGACAATGTGAAGCTTCCTTCTCTTATCGTACAAGCCAGCTTTATCCCCGGGGGTCTCATTATCGGGAGCCAGTTGCATGTAGGTTTCTGCATTCAAGTATATTGCAACGCAGACTGACAAATCAATAGCATGTTGCTGGAGATGGCCAATGCAACTTCATGCTTTGGTCCACAATAGGGTCGCATTTTGCCGCCGCAACTTGTGAACCATTAAGCCAACAAAGATCACCAAGTTCAATTATTGGACAGACACGACATCGTCAAGGGCGACCTTAACACAACTCGGGAGGAATTTCCCCACTGGAAAATGGCAGAGGACAAAGACAAATTTCTCAACCCAACGGAATACGATTCAGATGAGGTGTTGAGAGTGCCACTTATTTTGTTCCAGCTGATAATATTGCACTACTCAAAACCCGCATCCTGAGCACTATGCCTTCTACTACCAATGCTGGAACCGTCACTGCATTATGCGCGTTCCTATGGCGTCACGTAGTTCTGGCCAGAGGCACTGACTGTCGAAAGTATCCCGACGCAAAGCTAGCTATTACAGTGGATGCGAGAAGCCGTATGGAAAGCCCAGTGATACCGTCCACATACTGGGGCAACTTTGCAGAGCCAAATGCAGTGGCTCAGTTATCTGTAGCTAGTCTGCAAGAAGGCTCGATTCTCTCACCGTTATCGTCACAGCATTGCAAGAGCACAATCTACGCTCGGGCCGCACTCAACGTACAGAGAGCGATAGCTACAGTGGATGACAAGGCAGTAAGACGACTTGTCGGGCTTTTGAATCAGATGCCGAAGAGCACCACTTTGACCTGGAACGCCAACCGCTATCCGGGTCCTGATATGCTCATAGTGTGCATACAGCACCATGGGTACAACGATATCAACTTTGGGAAGGATATCGGCTATCCTCTCGCCACAAGAGTTACTGTTGGAGATACGGAATATAAGCCTGATGGCCGTTGTCTAATTCTACCACCACGGCGTGCCGATTCTAGGGGTCTTGAGATCTTGCTGCAGTATGATAAAAGAACCTTACGAAATCTCAAGGATAATGTTGAATTTTCAGAGTATTTCACGAGAAGGAATTAGTTAGGGCTATTCATTTAGTGAATCAAGTGCATTTCAAAAGGGAAAGCAGTCATGATTTCCGTGTGTTTGAGGTTTATGCCTCATCAACTACGTTAATTTCAGGACTACCGGTGTAAAGAGACTGAAGGACTTTTTGCTTGCGTAGACAGCCTTCTTAGTCTTGTCCAAGACCCATGTCACGGTTTGTCAAGTGCACAACCTTGCGGCTTGCGTCGCTTGAGGCTGATTCATGTTCTCTTGATTTGATAATTTTCCTAATAATACTTAAGATTCTACCATATCATGTTAATACCAAATCCCATCTTCTTTCTGACATTCCTCTCTTTTAATCTCGCCTACTTTTCTTTCTTACGCGACGAGCTATTACTCGCATGAGTACTCTGTAAAGCAATATGCAATAGCAGCCCAAGCTGACATGGGTTGCCTATTTCAGCCCCCAAACGACCCCACTCGTGTCAGCTCATAATACGCAGCATAATGAGCTATTTTCAGTTTTATGCAACTTCACTTTTACAAACGCCACGCTGATTTATTGTTGCGATCATGTTGTGTGCAGTATGTATGTCCATATTTCAGACTAACGCGAAGCAAGGGCTTCACCACAAAGATTATGAAAGCCTTGCCACCGCCGCAAAGAATGGGTGCAGAATCTGTCTTTACTTACGCAGTAACCGCTTTCCTGAGCAGTTGAGCCATATAGAATATGAGGTCACGTGGGACAACGCATGGGAGTTCCATTGGGAAATTGAATTCTACGGTGCTGTCAGTGGGCCATCAATCAACCTTGACAAATTCCGGGGTTACTCAAACTGGTTCGTGTATGTCGATGTGTCTTCTTCACCAAAACCTCCAACCGGTTATGAGGAGTTTCTTGCCCTTGTCGCTGCAGATCAAATCTCGGAGCCCACGCGAGTCCGAACGGAATTTCCGCCGTTGCGAGAAATCCCCGATAACACCGGCCACCAGGATGTTGCAAGCCTGGCTAAGAAGTGGCTTCAGACCTGTAAAGATCATCACAATTGCGGATCTGCTTCGGAGGACGGCTGGTATCCCAAGCGGCTCATCCACGTTGGCGATGAACGACAGTCCCCAAGACTGATCGTTTCCAAAGATGAGAGACCAGAAGGCTGTTATGTAGCATTGAGTCATTGTTGGGGAGAAGACCCAGAGTTCCTCATGTTAACATCCGACAATTTATCCGACTTCTGCATTGAGATTCGGCTACAGAACCTTCCAGCCAGTTTCAGAGATGCAGTAATGACCTGTCGTCGAATTGGCATTCCATACATCTGGGTCGACTCGCTTTGCATCCTACAGTCTGGCCATGGTTCTCATGACGATTGGCTCTCACATTCAGAGGATATGCATCTTGTTTATCGCAACTGCGCCTTGAATATTTCCATCGATGTGTCCGAGAACCCCCACGGAGGTGCTTTTAGGTCGAGGGACCCCATGTATCTGCAGGACTGCTATGTCTGGACTCCGTTTCGCGCACCGCCAAAGCCTTCACGCGAAAGCGAGAACGACATAGATGATAGCACAGAAAGGTCAGATCTCTGGAACATTTGCGCAATATTTACCTCCGACGACTTTTCCTGGGCAAGAATACATCTCCCGCTTAGTTTTAGGGCATGGGTATTCCAGGAGAGACTTCTTTCACCCAGGACCTTACATTTTGGTTATGACCGTATTTCCTGGGAGTGCGATAGAAGCCGCAACCTCACCGAATATCTACCAGAAGTTATAAACGATAATATATGGAAGGGCTTCGATTGCTTGGCCCAAAACGCATTCAGTGTTCGTGAAAATGGAGATCTTGCCACATACTACTACGACCTTGTGTTCCCATACACGAACCGTAAACTCAGTCATCCGGATGAAGACAAGCTCGTTGCTTTCGCCGCCGTCGCCCGACGCTGCATTCCATGGTTTGGCAGCGACTATTGTGCCGGAATCTTTCGCAGCACCATGCCACAGGGTCTTCTTTGGGAGAAGATGTCTCCCGTTGGACGATTAGGAAGGTCAAAGGTTTACCGCGCGCCGTCTTGGAGTTGGGCCAGCTTGGATTGCCGTGTAAGATTCGCTATTTTTGACAGCGAAGGAACTGTTCTAGCCGATATTGTCGATGTTGAGGTAGAATTGGTTGACCCAAATACTCCATTTGGTCAAGTAAAGTCTGCTTCTTTGATATTAACTGGGTCTCTAGTAGCGTCTGATGCACTCGTCCTCAAGGGTGCCAACGATGAAAAGTTTGTGGCTAAAGGTGAACCTGGGTGTATTGGCTACCAAGACATACAGACTATACTAGGGCACACTTTCGGTATCACCGCCGATACTGTGAACTTGTGGAAGGAAGGCGAAAGGAAGGCTTGGCTGATCTCCCAAAAGAACATGTATCTGCTGGCAGTTTTGGAGACATCGAAGGAGCCTTATACGCATGGTCTTTTGGTGCAGAAGAATGATGATGGGACTTTCACCAGAGCTGGAAACTGGGTGGCAGGGCCGGGATTTGTATCGAAGCATGCAGACGCGACATGTCGGTTCACAACAGAAACGATCACAATAGTTTGAACATGGATATCTTGCTGAGCTCGGGCTATGACATTACAGAGTTGACATGCCGGGCTGCTTGTTTGACATACTGACGTACCATAATAGCCGGGGAAACGACTTGGCAAGGGATAATCAGGCTGGTTCCCTAGCAAATAATGGCCCAACATTTAACGGGGAAGAGTGTCGTGCATATGAAACGTTGAGAATGGGCCAACAGGCCAATCGGTTGCTGTAAATATTCCCGAACCCAGTCATTCAGTGGATTTGTGCAACCAACAGAGTCTCAAAAAAGAAGGTTACAATTATGATTACCCGTGAAGACATGTTCTTTCTCTCTCTGATCTGGTCAGATGAGGGTTATGAGACATGCACTGATTCGAGAAGGGATTGGCCATCTATGATGATGAGCACATTTCAATTAAGATTTCGAAAGTCACCAACTAAGTAGTAGAAGAACAGGAGCATACGCCGCATAGACTTGAGTAAAGAGACCCCTGTCCGCGGATTATCCACGGCGACGATTACATGCGGATGGCGACAAAGTGGCAATGCGACGTAGAATGCAACATCCTGGCATCCATGGTTGAGTGATTGGACCGGGAAAATCCTGCGGCAATGGCAGGGAATAGCCGGTGTAACCTGATCCCTTTGCTCTTCTCAATTTCTATTTCCCCTCAATTGTAAACTCAAATCCACGAGACACAGCAATAATGGCTTCACCCAAATCTCACAGCGCAGGCGGAAGTCCTCGCGATGGCGTAACCAAGGAGAACATCTCAGCCGGCGGTTCTCCTGCTGGAGATCCCATTATCGCACAGGTACAAAGCGCAAAAGGGCAGTGCGTCACGTCTTATAGTAACGTGTTTATCAGGATGAAAATGAGGGCGATGCCAGTGACTCGGCATTCGGACATGATGCGTCAGTCTCGTCCGGGATCACGGAAACTTGAACTAATGGTGTTCTACAGAGAGAGCTCTACTGCCTCTATCTCATCAAGCATCCTCGAATATCGCAAATTTCAAGGACGAACCTTTCATAGTGAGAGGTATAATACAGAGTATTTTACACCAAACGATGAGCAGCAGAGAGATTCAATCGATATCACGTATGACCATCATCATCATGTTCACGGAAAGTACTGACATGGGTAGTCACCATGTTCTGACGCTGCTCCTTGATGGAAAGTTGACCCTTGTCCCTTTGAAAGATGATATTCAGGTTGGTGGTCCCTCTGGTCATCGAAACGTCTCCAGAGACACTGACGAACGAAAGCGAGTTCTTGACGTCGGGACTGGGACTGGTATGTAACAAACTCCAACTTAATTACATGAAGACTGACTGTTTGAAGGAATCTGGGCAATGTACTCACCTCTCAAGCTCCTTGGTGGTATACCCATCTGATAATAACTGGTGCAGTGATTTTGCCGATGAAAACCCCAACGCCGAGGTCATCGGAACAGACCTCTCCCCAATCCAACCAAGCTGGGTCCCTCCAAACGTCAAGTTCGAGCTTGAAGACGCAACAAAAGACTGGAGCTGGCCTGAGAATCACTTCGATCTCGTGCATGTTCGTTTTCTCATGGGCGCCATAGCAGACTGGGGAACACTCTTCAAAGAAGCTTCTCACTGCTGTAAGCCAGGCGGCTTTGTTGAGTCTGGGGAAATCAACCCAACTTTCTACTCGGATGATGGTAGCATAGACGACGTTGAGGCTCTGCAGACTTGGAATAGATTGGTCATTGAGAGTGGTAAAGGCTTTGGGCGAAGTTTCACTAATATTGAGAACGACGTTCAGCTATTTCGCGATGCTGGTCTGGTAGACGTGCAGAGTTTTGACTTTAAGGTACCTAACCATCTGGACCTTAGATAAAGCTTCAAGCTAACATCATCCAGGTTCCCATCGGTGGATGGCCCAAAGACGAGAAAATGAGAAAAGTCGGCCAATTCCTCCGTGCTTCGATAGAGAATGACCTCGAGGGTAAGGCAACCTCCTTTGACCTTGTGATCTAAGAATACTGAACACTCCAAGGATATACGATGATGGTTTGGCACCAGATCATGAACTGGCCCGAAGATGAATATCAGGTATTCTTGATGAACATGAGGAAGGCATTCAAGGATAAGAGAATTCATGGATACATGCGTGTTCGATATGTTTATGGCCGAAAGCCAGATGGTGAGAAATAGGTCTAGGCTATGTAACAGGTGTCTCATTATCCGACTTTAGTCCAAGATAAAGATTGTTAGCAAGATAAGAGTGTGTGCCAGGGGGTCAGTTAACCGAGAACGTTTGTTTCCTCTCCTCGCTTCTAGGATTAAAGTGGAAATCTATAAGCCCACTAGGGGAGGCAAGATAACTCCAGATTTGGGACTTAAACAATAAGAATATTTAGGCAATTTAGCCTAAACTAAGAATACTTTTTACTAAGTCTATTTTAGCATTATCACTTTAAGCTTTGAGTTTCCCTATCTCCCGAGAGCCTATCACAAGGAATCCTCCTGTAGCGAGCATGTGCTATGTCTATCACCGCAAATTCGTGCATAAGCGAGCAGTCTTGGCATCACTCTCAAAACAACCCTGTTTTTCGTATGATCAGACGTGCATTATCTCCACTCATAACTCTTCATGGTTGGTCTATTGATATGCAGTTGGTTCAGGACCCTTGGTTTCCTCCATCTTGTTGCGGAAATCCTTCCAAAAGTCGGACGTGTTTCCCTATTTCTCTCTAGTATGAGCTTCTAAGCGATGTGTCGTCTCAGGAGAATACGAGAAGGATTTAGCTACATACAACAGACTTTAGCGAGTTGATGCTATCATATTCTCGTCGAAAGGTGAAAGGGTATAAATACGTGCAAACCAAGGAGGGGACACTAATAAATGAAAGTTTATCATTTCTAGCTTCCTTCGCAATTGATTTTGTTGTTCGAAACATGGGGCCTACTGAGTTCACTTCGATCGCGCTGGTCTCATCCCCAACTTCGGGAGCCACTGTCAAGAGGAGCGAAAAGGCAGCCTGAGCCCAAACCCCAGGATTTAAAGTCTTTCATACAACCTCTGATAACATAATTTACCAATGAGATTGGTTACTCTCCCCTTAGGGCTACTAGCAATGATGCTTTATGGAAGGCTATGCGTGCACACGCGGACAGCACAGTTGTACCCTATGAAGAAGGGACTCATTCATGGCTGATGTTCAAGGTTGGATATGTCTACCCAGTCGTAAGTACCGCCTAGAGATCTCTCTTATCAATGGCTAAGGACACTTAGGCCTGCTTCCCTCGTCACCTGTTTGAAGCTCAGCTCTACATTGGAATATACTCATGGCTTGGCCTTCTCCTCGATGACCAAGCTGCGGAGTATCTTGAAGAGTTCTCAATGTTTTATGAACGGTTCTGCACAGATGAAAAACAACCCATCCCCCTTCTACAAGCTTGGGCAGATCTAATGAAACTAACCTTCAAGTATTGGGATCCGCTTGTTGCCAATTTCATCGTCACTGCATCTCTAAACTTCCTCAACTCTAATGCTCTTGAGGCCCGGAAGGAATTCCATCAGATAGAGCGCACAAAAGCAGGTCGAAGTTGGGCATGGTTCCTTCGAGAGAAAGACGGTGTAGGAGAAGCATATGCTTGGTTTACATTCCCCAAGGCACTTTGTCCTGACATCTCACTTTTTCTTGAGGTGGTTACTCATCTCCATGTGGATTGGGCTTACAAATGATGTGCTATCGTAAGTCTACTGTCGCTAGTGTCTCATTATTCATACCGCGACTGATTGATTGCAGTTTCTATAAAGAGGAAAAGGCTGGCGAGACTCAAAACTATATCCATAACAGATCATGGTATGAAGACAAAGACCCCCAGTCCGTCTTTGAAGAGATCGTAGATGAAGTGACAACGAAAGCCCAGCAAAGTAAGTGCATATAAATTTCCTCATTCCAACGTTGACTGTAGTGCGACTTATACTGAAAGATCAAGAGCCATACCTCAAGCTATTAAACTCTCACCTCCTTGGATACATTGCATTTCATAAGCTGAACAGCCGTTACAGACTATGGGAGGTTGGTCTTGGAGAAGATGCCACGGACCGAACTGTGTTGGGGCCGTAATTGGCACATTTTTTGCTTTTGCAGGAACATATACAAAGCTTCAGGTTCAATTTGGGCTATAATCTTTACATACTTTTGAAATGAAGTCCCAGAATCGATCAAGTGTGGACCTTTTTCGAAACCAGGGCTTCAGCTTTTCAACGCAGCCGCGTAACTCTCATAAAGCTCTGGTTCAAAACTTAGCGCCGAAGTGGGCGTAGTCTGCCCCGACGTGCTTGTAGTCCCAGACACGAAATCACCTATTATATGTATTAGCTATGTAAAGTTCAATCTAACGCCTTACTATTCCTCCTCTCATTGAACTCACACAGCAGTGCATCGACTTCCTCTAGCCTGGTTGGTGTTTGGGCACCCTCTGCGGGATTGTCAGATCAAACCATATGATCAACTAACTGACTCACCGTCATCACACCGGTCCTCTTCTTCCTGGTCTGGACTAATCAGCCCGTGACCTTTGACATCCAGAGTATGGACAGAAGCTGCCGCACTGAGATCGTTGCTGCGAGATCGCGCAGACCTCAGTCGAATTCGGTCACTCAGAGATAAGAATCCGTTTTGTTGTGTTTGGCGTTCAAGTATGCTTTGTATCTCGAGCTCCAAAGCCAGTCTCTCCAGCATGGCCTTCCCTTCTATCGCCAACTTTTGCGAGAGCCCTTTTGAGGCTGCCAGATCTTTTTTGCAGGTATCCAGGTCTTCGGCAAGCTTGGCAGAGACAATTTGGAGGTCTTGGAGACGAGCGTCTTGTAGAGACGATAGGCTTCCACCACAAGCCTCCCAGGTCTCAAGAATGGTCTTGGCGAAGCTTTCCCTAGCCATCTTCTCATTAACACCCCTCTCAAAAGTCGATTGATATATCTGAGAGTTCTCCGTGTCGAAATTCTGCAGTACTTTCAGAAGCTCATGTTCTTCCCGCTCAAGCTGACTTGTATCCAAGGCCTTCTCATCTCCCAAGCCATTCTCGCTGACGAGGTCTTTAGTAAAAGCAATGCCTTTAAACCGAAGAAAGTATTGAACTAGCACCATAGCAACATTCTCTGGAACACCAAGCTGGTTCATCATTTCTTCTTTGGACTCCTTCGAGGGAGATGCTGACAACCTTATGACATATGATACGAAGTTTGCCGTAATCGTCGGATACAAATTGAGCGGTAGTTCGGTGTCGTTCAATGTCCGAGTGATCAAGACTAGATTCAGTTTCCCTTCCAGTCTTCGCATCTCAGACGATGCCAAGAGTTGAAGACACGGGAGATCCAGATCAACAGCGGCAGCATGAGCCTCAAAGGCAGTCGCAAGCTCTGAGCAGTTTCTTTCATCTTCCGTTTCTCCTTCGGGTTTGAGGCACTGATACTTGTCGGTAATCAGATAGTGAATGATTATGTGCCCAACTGAGAACGGGTACTCTTCGATATCGACAATGTCGAGTGGTTTGGAGAAGATGTGCTTCTTATCCAGTCGCACAGCAAGTTTTGGGCATTTTTTGAGTATTGTTCTAGGGATCAGAAGGGGCCCTTGGGATCGGAATAGGATTTGACAAACGTCCCCGGTGTACTGGCTTGACGCTATGTTAGTCTCTCGTATATTTTATTCGTAGGTCAGAGCACGTACGACTTTTCTGGGAACTTCATATCGCTTCGATCCATGACTTTAACTTGCTTGATTCCAGATGATGCAGATAAGTTCCAAAGAAATAAGAAGAGGGGTAAAAGAGAATTTCTCTGCTAACGAAAATTCTTGTCGTTTGGTGTTGTCTATGACGCATCCTGGTCGGCCTCCCGCATCGCCCAGTAACAACATTGGTAGATACGTCCACTGGCTTCAATTCTGTCCAGGAATTGGAATAATATTGAATGCCTTGTACTGGAGACAGATAGGCGATTTTGAAATGCATGATGCCAACTAGACCAATACCAGTATCGGACTTCCATCCACCGAGACCGAAGTCTCCAACTTTCACTAATCGCGAAGATTTTCACCACTGTCAACCCTACTCAGCCTTTTATAGAATGACTTGATTGATCTTGAGAGTAGCTAAAGTGCATATTGTCTTTGCGGACAAGAGTGAAGCCCAGCGACGTCACCTGAATCCTCGACATATCGGAAAGCTGAGAGACTTGAATAATGCGGTCAGCATAAGCTAAGCGGTGTATTTCCTTTCGACACTCCCCGAAAGGATACTCAAGGCAGCCGAGATAGATTTTGATGGAATTCTGATTAACGAATCTGGTTTCTTAAGCACACGCTCTCGGCATCATATTTCACAACGTCTAATCAATGGCATCAGGGTCTAGAGATATAGTGTATTTCCAATCTATAAATAAACTAAAGGGTGAAGCAGATGTTCATGTCCACGTCACCAAATTCTGATAACTAGGAATCATCCTAGAACACTAGCATGTGAAATCAAAATCCTCTGACCAGCATATGCAACACCCATCACAGCCCAAACACGTAGGTTAGTCGCTAGTAGATAGTGTTATTACCAACGGTCATACGCATAGAAGAGATTCATCCTGTTTGTGTTACCCGAACCCGTCGGGCTTGGTGTCACGGTAGGTTGAGTCTCCGAGTCGACAAGTACTGCATCATCGTCGGAGTCAACGAGAGTAGAACTCTCTGACTTTTGGGATTGCTCAGCCTCGGACTTGGGTACCTCCCAGTCAACAGCCGACGATTTCTCAGCCACTGAACGATTAGTTAGCTGCAATCAACGCATTGGATTATGTATTCACTTACCAACAAAGTCCTTCATGCTTGCGATGCAACCCCCAAGTCCCGGGGTAGGGGGCCTTGCCTTCTTTTCAGCGTCAGCACACCCGCCGCAGGGAGGCGAAAATGGACAACACCAGCCTCTTACCCTTGAAGGCCCAGACTGAGCAACCTCTTGCGCTTTTGTAAGTCGAGGCTCCTGTTGAGAAGCTGTTGGCAGAGGGGCCTTGGAAGCTTGTTCTGGCGGTTTGGAGACATCTCGTCCCTTTCCTTTGTCATCACGCTGGATGTTCTTAACAACTTCCTGAGGCTGTTGAGTTCGACGCTGGTACAGAAGTTTTGACGATTCAAGCTTTGCTGTGACAGAATCTTGCGAGAAGGGTTGTGGTCTTGAAGGACTGGGAGGCATGCCTCGGACTTCATTTCCAGGTCTAGGCCTCGCTTTGGGTTCACTTGTTCGCTTGTCTTGAGCAACCATGACCAACTTTCGAACAAGTATATCTGTGATGCTGTTTGAAGTTGCCTGGCTCAGGAGGTTAGACGCAAATTCGCTGTGAGGGTTCGTAAGCACCTGTTCAAGGTGAATTGTGATATGCTGCGTGAGTTCGGGGAAGTTTTTGTAGTCGATGTTCATCTTTCCCAAGATGGCAACTAGGTTCAAGAGATCCATCTCTTGGCAGACACGCGCACATTGCCTCTTGGCCAGGTCTACCAAAGCAAGCAGTGTCATCTTTCTAGCAGCTTCAATGACTTGCAGCGACACCCTGAGCTCATAGCCCCTCGCTGAATCGTCAGATATGCCCAGAGGCTTGATGCAATTATACTGCTTGGTGTAAAAGAAATGGATAATTACGTGGGCTGTGTCATTTCCAATGTTCTGCATATCCAGGATCGGCGAAGCCGACTTGGATGCAAGTTCTTCCGTACTGTTATGACTGGACAGAACATGGCCTGGGATGACTCCTCTGTGGATCCACGTGATCGACTTTCCCTTTAACAGGACCTTGACAAAGGTGTCTGCATAGGGCCTAAATATTTGTTAGCTTAGAAGACTGTATGTTAGTCCACTATACTTACGACGTGATGAACTGAGCTGGCAGATCTTGAAACATGGTGATTGGACCTTGAGACATGGCGCTCGAGCTATTACCCATCGAGCCTTGTAAGGAAAAGGAGACGATTGTGAAAGGAAGATGTTTGTGGGGGCACTGACGTGGGCGGTTTGTGGATTATATATGTGTGACAAGTTTTCCGGCATCATAGAAGCTCAAGACACCACCCACGCAATAGAAAGTATCTCTCCCCCAAAATGATTTGAACATCCAATCATATCGTGGGCTTGGTGATGATGACTTTGACACTCACCTCTGGTGAACTCTGTGGCCCAAAAACTTTACAAACGCGAAGCCACGCACGAGTATCTGAACTTCTAACGCCCACCAAATGGTCTGACCTTTCCAGCAGATTCCATATGTTGCAGGGTCAAAAATATGTGTGTCTCGTGCCCATTGTGCTGGGGCGTCAAACTTTGTCACCTCTTGGAAGAGGATTCTGAAGTTTATCAGGAGCCACAGGTCTCAAGTACGAATGAATCTCACTGAGGATAACTAAGCTTTACGTTTATCTTTCCATTTTCGTCTCAAAGACGGCCAGTGACAGTGACATTTGGTATAACGTTGGAAATAGGCTTCACTACGGTTCTTCGTCCTACGTCACTCAATAAGGCACAGAATCTCTTGGCGCATGAAATGTTTTGCTCGGGTTTCCCTTCTACTTGAATTGTCAAGATCGTTGTGCAAAATGGTGGCTCTTCCTTTCTATCATTTCAAATTGTAGTTCGTTCTGTCCGAGACTTGTGCGTTTTATTTTCTGGCTATATCATATCTACCACTATTGTCACAGGCAATCTGCGACCTCACGATCAACAGTATATCATTTTCTCATTCATCACCTGGGTTCGCAGCGTAAAGCTTAACCTTATAGGCGGCAGTCATCCATACAGGATCGACAGTTACCAGATCAACCAGAATAAACCACGGGGAAATCTAACAGAAAGTAGTGAAAAGATCCTAGGGAATCCCCCAGACTATCGTCCTCGTTGCATCGTAGGTTCCGATCCCACCTTTTCCCTTAATCCATCTCAACCTGTATATCCGTTTTTCCAATCACTAGTCTTAACCAAATCTCAAGGACTATGTCTAGGAGTCATAGTCATATTCAGCATCCCAATCCATGGGTCCTTCAACTTGAACAGGGTTGCCTTCCAAGGTATCCGAAGAAGATCTAGAAGATCGCCAAGATGTGCCAAAGGAGGTCATCGTGTTCTCGGGTACATTCCCCTCGGATCCATTTGGTGTCACTGGCGCATCGCAAGCTTCTGAAGCCTCATCTTCAGTATCGTCATCGTTACCCGTAGCTGTTTCCGACAATGGTTCGCCTGATGTAGTTGAAGGACCGGGAGCCGGTCTCTCGCTCGAAGCAGGGTGTTTCATCTGCAGCAGGTTCCCCTGAGAGGCCGCATGGGGCATTCGTTGTCGATGAATCTTCAGCTCTGGGTGACCCACAGCCTTCGTTATCCGTTCCACTTGAATCTCTGGTCTTGTTACCCTGCGAGTGTAAGGGATGCTTCTATGACTCGAAGTCGTCGATGTATCTCTGGATGGCGGGCGGAGCACAGGTTCATTACTTCTAACCAAAGAAGCCAAAGAAGGGGGAAGCGTCGCAAAGATAACCGACGCAGCCTCGCTGGGAATATCGAAAGTCGGTTCGGGCGCGGCTGCTCGCTCAAATGGCGGTTCGGGAGAGTCACTTTTCTCCCTTCTAGTCGCCTGCTTGGCCGCGGCACCGAAGAATCGACTACCAACTGACTGTCTCACTCCCGTGATCTCACTCTTCGGGGTCATCCACATCGTATCGGGAACCTTGGGCTCTTCCCAGCCGAGAATCTCGGAAGCAGCCGTTGTCTCAGCGACCTTCCTTCTATAGACCTCGCCTAACATGGAGTTCTGTTCACCCAACTTGCACCCAGCTTCGCTGATCTCTATGAGTGCTTTGAAGAGCATCTGAGCGACTGAGAGTGATGGCTGGGCCTGTAGTTCGGCGAATGCCCTTTGGCTGCCTCCCTGACAGTAATCCAAAGCGGAACCAACCAGCCGCTTCTCCAAGTACAAGGAAAGGTTTGGGAACAAGTCAGACTGGTAGTTCAATTCTTCAAGGAGGTTGATTAGTTCCATCAAGCCCATGTTTTGAGCCTTGCGGAAGATCTCCTTCGCGGAGTCCGACTTAAGGTCCTTCATGTCGAACTGGTTTGCAAGATTATGTAGGTGAAAAATGCTTTTGAAGTACACTTCTTGCGGCTTCTCGGAGGGATTGCCCTGGAGGCGAGTAAACGCTCCAAATGACAGATACTCCCACAGCATGTGTCCGGCATCTTGAGGCAGTTTGTACAAATTGATGTAGTAGGAAGGTCCGTTATGGTAGTAGGGATATGTCATGCCATTGTAAATATGGCTGTAGAGATACGATGGCACAGCCTGAGAGTTGATCTGCCCGTAAAGCTGCGGGTATTTCTGGAGCTTCGTCAACTCGACGTGAAAGACTTTTTGTCCCTGAACTTCGATGGCGACTAGGTATCTTTCACTGCCCGGCCAGCCTGCAGACATTGACGTGTCCATGATCAAATAGACTTGGTGTTTTTGTTTGCTGGGTGAGTTTGTTGATGCGGTATGGTTTAAGGTATGGCGTGGATGAGAAGAGAAGAGAAGAGAAGGGATCAAGCTGTTGCACGGGTCATTGCATGGAATAAATACCTAGATGATGATGTTTCGACTCTTCTCTTACAGCTTGACTTTGTCTCAAAGTTCTGAGACGCCATTGGCCACTTTTCTCATCATTGGGTGACCTCCAGCTCACAAAGGCTGTTTAAGTGGGGAGAACAAATCACTAACAGCCACGCATTGAATGACTTGACTCCGAATTTGACTGTGAGAAAGCTTATCTGTTCGAACTTTGAGAACCCTCCAGCCACTGGAGTTAAACTGAGTCTATGAAAGTAGAAATGAGGCGGTACCCAATAACGTTAAAACTGCGCCATTATAGTTCATGCATGGCACCGCATGCTCTTATGAGGCACAGATTTATTTGAGGCAATAGACATGAATCATCATTTTCTCTGGTATACCCTTGCTTACTGAAAACCTACTCCCGCGCAAACATTTATCAGCCGCGCCACTTTGCGATAAGCCAATCCATGCTCTATGTAGTCACTCTAGAGGGAATATTCTGGAAATTATTCTTGACTTAGTCCTGGTCTCGCATTTTGTGTGCAAACTGTATCTTTTGCTGTCCAAGTGGTGACCTGTGGAAGACGACGGTCACGTGCCTCAGCAGCTGGAAAATCCACTGGATGAGTAATTGAGCTAACGTCACTACCACACCCTCAGCAGCGCAATGGAACATCAACAAGTTTAATTTACGACTGCATAATGTCGTTATTTCTTTCCAACTGGGCTTATTCTTACAATCTCATATTTGTTGCGTTGTCTGACGTCGCCGTATTCCGCCATCTTGCACCAAGTTTCACCGGTTGACGAAAGGATTAAGAAAAAGCCTCAGTGAAGGATTGTGGGATGGAAGAGAGAAGAGATGCGGGAGTGGGAGAGGCAGAATTCCTGAGACTTCAGGTGTGAGGTGTTTGACGCTTGGTCCTAGTGCTGGTGGAGCTCGTGAATCACACTTGGTTTCAAAAGGCTGCTCAACTCTGCCTGGCAGTGCTGTTGTTACAGTAAGCAGATGCTAGCATCGCAATGACGGGAGTCTGATTAATTGTTCAACTGCTCGTTGTGCTGGCTTAAGACTTCACTGGAGATCAAGTAATGACAGTTTTAGGCATTCCGAGCTGGTTATTACGATCACTTTACAATCATTTTCACATCCCATAAAACAAACATCTCAGACAACTTAATCATGTGTATCATTATCATCATATCTAACTTGCTGGTAAACAGAAATCCAATAACTCTCGCGTTAAAGTGTCTATAAAAAGATGTATCTCGTAATTCGTCTTGCAAGAGGCGATAGCCATATCCTGAATTGATGTATACTATTTCCAACAATCTATGTTGAAATATAAGTATTGTTGTTTTGGGTGTGTGATGCATCATCCCGAAGCACTGGGCTGACTTGTTGTAATTTTGTGACCGAGTTGCTGCATGGGCATCTCTGATGTGGGGGTGGAGAAGGGTAGACAGATCTGAAGATGTTGACTCTTGTGTCGCCTCTGGCTCCAAATCTAAGGGTTGCTAGGCTGAGTCGTGGTGTGTATGCATATGTGATACAGTAGTCGAGCCAGAAGAAGGTATGAGTGCTGCCCGATGTAGACACCCATCCTATACCCCTCGTCTCACTCCCAAATGTGAGAAGGGGCGGGAACAGTTCAAGCTGCATGTACTCTCGTCTGAAATGAGATGCTGAGCTTCATGCTTGAAGGAGCTTGTTGTACCTTTATCATCTTCAAGATGACCTGATGAAATAGAATGAATAATAAAAAAGTACTTGTCCCTCTCGGGCGGCTTCTCCTTATTGCGGGTGCCGATCTTCTGGCTACTGTTGAAGCTTCCGACCATGGCGCGCATGACTTTTCCACATTTGATCTTGGCATCTGGGATCCAGTGATTGAATGGAGTCAGAAAGTGCTCCACGGCCTCGGCCTCGTCATCGAAGGGGTCAACATCTTCAGGAACCATATGCTCCCTTTCTCGTCTCAATTCTTGTCTCAATTCTTCTCGAAACTCCAGATATTCTTCCAATCCCGGCACAAGGGTTGGAAGGGTCTGGTGAACCAGACGCCAGCCTCGTTCCAGAGCTGGTCCCTGGGCTTTCCGCATCAACTGGAGCGTCGCCCACAGCCAACCCACTGTTTCTGGAGGTTGCACGCACAAGAGAATCTCTGTCGCCTCTTGCCTTGTCACGCTCTGCAGGAACTCCTCAGTGTAATAGTCGATTCGGTGGATGATGCCGGTGATATGCTTCATCACCAAGGGAGTATCAACTGTCGCCACCAGTGCCGAGACAGGGTTCATAAGCTCAGCCAACTTGGCAGCATGTTCTCTGGCTAGGACGTCTAGACCGTGGATGTTATACATGCGTCCGATAGCCCAGGCCTTGAGTGCAATCTTGTACTCTCTCAAAGCCATATCCTCGTCTTGCTCTGCGGTCTCGTAGTCAACTTCATAAGTGTGTGACATTATGTAGTCCACAAAGACGCGACCAGTCGACTCGTCTACATCTTTCATCTTGTATTCATCCTTGTACTTGAAGAGTGAACGAAGGGTTCCAGTGTTTATGATGTAAATGCTAGGGACATTGAGCGTCGTAGTGTTGAAATGGAACTGGCACCATTTGCCCAATTGGCGTTCGGTAGCCATGGTGGTGAATGAAAAGAAAGGTCGTCAAAGTGTGAGAGAACAGAATGGTGAGAGAATTTTACAGAGAGAGAATTATTCGGTTCTGCAGAAGGGAAAGACACTTACTTAAATAGACGACGGAACAGAGTTGATCACATTAGTCACTTTGTAGGGCCCTCCGTCAAAATCTGATCAAGGTTCTAGCTTTTAAAGCAAGATGCTAAGCCTACTAGCACATGGTCACTCGATCTGCCGTGAGTTCGTGAATTGGTGCACGTGAATGCCTTGCTTTGCCATGACTCACTGGAATATAGCTAAAGTTGTAATAAGGTTCGGGAACTACCAATTTGTCACTGGCTGCGAAATAAGCTTCACATCGCTTTCCAATACATAGTATAGCTTTATACTTTCAAACAGCATTAGCGAAGAGTCAAGCGAGACACCACAGGAACGAGTTTCTTTGGACACGCAAGGATGCACACATCATCATACAGATGCCTCTTGACGAAAAATTGAAGCCTACGGATGAAAGTTTATGGTCCAGACTACAGGCGACCGCTTTTCAGGCTCTTCTTGATGCAAATTATGATGACTTGACTTCTTGTAGTCTCCCTGCACTTGAACCTGAAAGTATGGCGAGTCGGATTTATGACGAGAACACCCAATCGATTGGGCAGTGTGTGCACTCAGAAAAGGTTAATAGATTAACCTCAAACTTGGTGACTTCTTACGACAAGCTGAATCGACGGGATCCTGGTGTCTTAGCCGTGAGCCACTGAACTACTGTCACGACGACGCGCACTCTCCTCTTCGCAATGTGTTGACAAAAGGTTCACCCCATCGCCATCAGTTGCCATATATCAGTATCTTACCAGATATTACTAACACGCACCATGCACACTAGCTACAGCACTAGGCATAGATAGCTACTTGGAGACCCAACCTTCCACCTCCTTGGGGGTCTCTCTTCTGCAGAAACTCCCACTTCGATGTCTGGCTCACTCTTAAGCTTGCTTGCATCGCATTATCTCAGCACTCATCTTGCTCCAGACGAAACTGTCATATGGTATGGTCAAGTTCCAGTGAAAAATGGGGCAAGAGATCATACGTATTTTCTATGATGCAAGCGACTTTAATATTCCCTCACCGTGGATCTGCTGTCGCGTTGGTCCATTCGTTTCCATCCTCACCAGTCCTACGTTGTTTCACACCTTGAACGCCTGATCACAGCTGCGGCAAACGCACAGTCAGACAGTAACTCAGCGATACGTTATCAGGACAGGCAAGATATTCTCTCTCAGAAGCCAAAAGGCCAGCAACTTCTGGCATCACCGCGGTCCTAATTCACGAAAAAGAATACTTGCTGAAACATTTCACCTGAGACTAAGACATGGATATTCATGAAAAGAAACATTTCGGTTCAACATGACGATAAATAAAGAAAATAATGCCTACAAATTTCATCTCACATGCGAAAAGCTTCCCGCCAGACCCTCTCTTCCACTCTACCCTACGTCAGCACGACTGCCTTTGCCGCCACTTCCAGATCAAGATGGCTTCCCTCGAATATCCTTGTGAAGTACGTGCTGTATTTGGTATTGTAGTCGAGCACATTGTCCTTTGAAGTTGGTGTTTCCGGCGCGAATAAGAGAAGAGGGAACAAGCAGGCTTTGATGGTGTTTTTTTCACGATCCGAAAACATGCACCGCTCCATACGTGTATCATCAAAGGCTTCATCCGGCGCATAGTAGAAGAACTTTAGTCGCGTGGTGTTCGATGTGAGTTCGATCTTGAACTCCAGCGCCGATGTGAGAAAGAAAGTGAAAACGGCATCTTGCCTCGACGCTTCTTCTTGGTCTTCAGTCTCGCCATTTGGAGAGACGAAGAAGAAATCCAAGTGTTTGTGAAGGATACGATCCAGTTCATCAACCTTTCTTTTGATGATTTCGGGCTCATGCTTCCTGATGAGCTTTGGTAGAACATTGCTGTCTGCTTCATGAAGCTCAGTGGGACCCGCTGGATCATGGATTAGCCATGGTCTTCCTCAATGCTACAAGCACTTACAGATATCAAGGATGAGCTCCCGATAGGCTTCCGCCACAGGATTGGGCGCTTGAATGAATGCTGGGAAGGCTGGCTCGAATATCATTTCGATAACTGCTGAACCTACTAGTCCTAGGAGCAACTTGTCTTTGAAGAGCTTGGACTCTCTGACTTGAGAAATGCAATCTTTCAGGTCTCTCTTAAAGGTATTAAGAGCCCAGGACTCGACGAGATCACTGCGAGAGGCTTGTTTATCCGGTGCTTCTGAGTCATGTCGGCATGCTTGGGCACAGGCATTTTGCATATCGTAAAACAAACTCGCGTATGCCCGTGAGATTTCTTTTGAGCTCATACCTGGATCGTTGGCGTTGAAGGTTCTGCTGCGTCGGACCCTCATGTGTGAACCATCCAGAAATTGCTGAAGTGTGTGCAGCACGCGGGCGTCGGGTTGGTAATGTTTCGCTAGCTCCTTCTTGAGCCGCTCATTTTCAATCAATGACGCCATTAGCCAGGTTTCTATTTCCATTAGTTCTCTTCTATCGGGTGGCAGAGGATCGACGAAACCTGTCTCGGCGGACGTCTCACCCCTCTTTGGGGTTGAGTTTCCGACAAGCTGGTTTGTCGAACCGAGGGGCGATGAAGCTTGAGATGGCTGTTGCTCTGCTGTTAGTTGACCGGGGTCCACGGAAGAGCCTTGATCAACAAGGCCAGTGGTTTTGGCCCCTTCTTCATTTGACAATATCTATGGCCGGATGTTCGTCAGCACGAGATGAAATGAGTGGCATTTGACTTGACGTAGTCGTACTCACACCTTTCAGTTTCTCTGGAGAGACCAAGAAAGTCACCAAGAGCCGCTTGAGGCAGTATTTCGCACGCGCATCGTCTGCAGACTGGCCAGCGCTGATGTCGGGTATACGGTTCAAGAACTGATCAACGTTCCTGGCGATCTCCTCTGGTAGGTTCAACGAATCGAGGCCAGATTCAAGCAAGTTGGCGTAGTCATCATCGCCTTCCATCTGGCCATGCTGGCTCGATAGATGCTGCAGCTGCTTCTTCGCCTGGTCATTGGTGAAGGCTCGTTGGACAGTGTCTTAGAATTTGGGAAATGCGGTAGTCCAGAAATCAACGCCATTGCTAAAGCTCCATTGGAAGTGGGCTAGAAGCTGGCAGGTCTCCTCATGTTCCCACATTCTCTGCTGCCTTTGTTGCCTTCTACCAGGAACGCGCTTCTTGTCGGATCCCTTCCTTGGGGGGTTATCTGCGTACTGGACTGTCTTGGTTCTTTTTCTTAACTTGTACGGGCTTTCGTTGGCTCTTTTCGGACTACGTGGAGTATTTGGATCCATCGTGATGAGTCTATCCAGTAAGTTGTGAATTTGTGAAGTTGTAAAGGTGACGTTTGGGATAAGTCTTGTGAATGTTTTTTCGGCTTTGTTGATAATCACAAGCTGTTGGTTCCTTTGTTTGACGAATGCCAGTGGCGTTTCTTTGTTTCACAGGCATCGGATATCTGCATATGTAATGGAACCACGCTAGAAGAGCAACAGTGAATTGACGGACGTAAACCTGCGGGCACCCAAAACTCTGAAAACAAAGAAAAGAGCAGACTGAGATTGTGCAAAGATTTAAAGCTGGGATAACATATGCCCTTCATGTTTCTTAACTATCGACAAATAAACAAATCATATATTTTCTGTTGGGTACAATCAAACTATAGAAATTCACAAAATTGACCATAGTTTTTCTTTACAGACAAATGATAATGCAAGCCATGTCACAGTTTGTTCCTTACTTGTTTGGATTCCGTTGAATCATCAGTGCACAAACTGTAGGGCAATACCTCAAGCAGCATTTGCTCCCTTGTCCCATACAGAATAAGGCAGCCATGGCTGCCACATACATGCCCTCCATGCTTATCTTTAAATGTCTTTCTTTTCTTCCTTTCTCTAAAACATTTCCTTCTTATCCCACATCATCACAATGCCTCCCCTTAAGACCCCAAGTAAACTTGTCGTTGCCGTTGACTTCGGCGAGACAAACTCTTCAGTCTCTTACGCCCTTCTCCCTGGGAGTCCACCCAGAACGCCCTCATCTGGCCGTCAGGACAGTTCGGGCTTACCCATATGAGGTATCAATGCAAAGAGGGACTTCGATGTCCTTGGAAGTCCCAACGCTGATGCGATACCCCAACGACTGGGTTTTTCGATCTCTCGATGAGCTAAGGAGCGAACCACCAGGTACTATTCGTCCGAGGAATGACCAGGTACAATGGGGATTCCAAGTGCAGCATCATATGACAAAGATTATGTCACATTCTGACAAAACACACTCTCTGCTGTACGGGTTTAAGAATCTTATGAATCAATCAGAAAATCACGAGATTCAGAACCCCCATCTCGTCGAAACTCTCCGCCGACTATCCAAGAATGGTCCTTACTCAAGGGAGATCTCCTTTCACGAGATGGTGCTCTTGGTGACCATTGACTACCTAACAAACTTGCTCAGTCACGCCAAGACTGAGATTACAGGGAGCACTATTATTGCATCTACAGAGTTTGTCATTTGCGTCCCAGTGATTTGGAGACAAATGGCTCTGCGAGATATGCAAACATGTGTCGCTATCGCCGCAAAGCGCGTCAATTTCCCAGGTGTTGACTTTGGTTACGACTGTGTCACTAGAGTGTTTATGATAACAGAGCCAGAAGCTGCAGCTACGTGGCTACTCTCTGGTCGTTCAATAATCAAGGTAACCAAATCCTTGGCTTTAAAAAGTTGTCACCAAACTGACCAGTTATAGGAGGGGGACGTTTTCACGATCCTTGACGCAGGCGGAGGTACTTGTGATGCCTTAACTTATACTGTCACTCGCAATGCTCCTCTTCGGCTCGAGAGACAGCTGGCGCATCATAGCGGCAAGTAGCCTATACTGTACCTGTGGTGGGCTGTTCTGACTGGGTATTTTCTCTAGGTGGTAACTGGTGGTTCCAATGCACTGAACAATGGATTCCGGAAACTCCTAGAGAGTCTCCTTGCAAACCATGACTATTTGAATGAAGGTTGCGTAACTTTAGAAGGTCACATCCGCAAGTTGGCAGTCCATGACTTTGAGCACCTCGTCAAGCCTGGGTGGGTTGTCTCTCAGAACAGCCAAGATTGGGAGTTCGAGGTCTTCGGGCTTCGGTCCGACCCTGGGAGTCGGAACCAGGCGAGAGACAATCAACCACCTTGCCCTAATCGATTGACAATACAGGTGTAAGTGCCTTACCGCTAGTCCAGTCACCAGATGAGTTTGGTCTGACCATCTTAATAGTGAGAACTTGAACAGCATCTACCGACATGTATGTGAAGAGGTGTCTATGCTTGTGACGAAGCAGCTACAAGCCACGGCACAACGTGGTCTGATACCCGACGTGAATAGCGTTAATGTTTGCTGGGATGTGACTGAACTAAGAGAAACTAGCATGTCGTCTTGATGGGCGGCTTTGGGGAATCAAAGCCCTTACGAACTCATCTCCGCGAGGCGCTGGCAAGCTTCAACGATACCCACGATTCCAATGCTGCGTTATATGTCGCCGACGAGGAGGAGCGGTCATATCCAACTCCCCCCACCTAATGACCAGAAACTCATGATGAAGACAGGCTCACAGCAATCGATGCTGTTTCCTCGGGTGGTGTTCTAAGAGCTCTGAACAAGCTCTACGGCCCTACTAGAGTCGCAGGTTGCAGCTACGGTATCCGTTGTGATGAGCCTTTTGAGCTTCCCAAGCATGCGGGACAGCCGAGAATCGAGGGCTTTGAGATGAAACAGGAGCTATTTATACCAGCTATACAATGGATTGCGAAGAAGGCAAGCCCTTACTGTTTGTACCACAGAAGAGTTGGTCACTGACAAATACAACTAGGGTCAAGACATCCCTCCATCGTTCCAGACATCGGCATCGCGTTGCCAAACGTTCCCTTTCTGGAACGATGATGGTACAATCAATAGTGGGCCCTTTATTTGCCAAGAAGAGATATGTGTATCCGATGACACCTACCTAGACCACCATATTTATCTACACGAGCTTAACAAAGGTATGGCCCCGGAAACATGAGCCAGCCAGCCAGCCAGCCTCAATCAGCCAACACTGACATTTCATCTTAGGTGCTCAGAAAATTGGTGTTCTCAGGACAGATGTCACGTACCTACTACGCCAGCAGTTTCTGCTTGTGAAAGGGGGAGCGCAGGACCCTGGTAACAATGACAGTATGCATTTATACTGGAAGATTCCTTATGAGTTGGTATTGACCATCAACGGCCTAAACATGAAATGTGAGTCTTTTCTTTAGTTACACTGTCCAAGTTTCAAGCTGCCTTCCACGCCGAGATCCGCAAATTTGGCACCCTACGTTGCCGACACTAACCATCTACGATTAATAGGTGTTCAAGTTTTCAACGGGCAGCAGATTGGAGAAATGAAGGTGGGCATCGCGCCAGGATTCACACCAGGAGCCAACTGATCACGTCTTGGTCGAGGCAATCAAACAAACTTGTAACGAAGCACAGGATTTGACAGCCTTCGATCCGTTTATGGTACAGAGTTTTGGAAGACTTCAGGATGCTCCAGGGAAAGAAAGAGTCTTTTTCTTTTATTTATTTATCTTGGCATCATTTTACAAGTTTTACATTATTCTTCCCATTTTCTCAGATCTAATAAGTTATCCTCCAGCCTCTCAAGCGTAGCGCTCAGCTGCAGGTTGAGTTGCTGCCATAGGTTCCTTGCCATTTCCCATTTGTGGTGGTGCCCAGTTCTGCATGGGGATATTCTGCCCTTGAGGAGGTCCGTAATACTGAGGCACCTGCTGGAAACCTTGCGCTCCGGGGCCCCAGTAAGCCGGTCCTCCGAACACCATTGTAACAGGTCGTCTCATTGCGGCGTTTCGCTTCTGGGTATCGATACACGCGCCGACGAATAGGATGAAATGCCAGAGCCAGATGAGGCAGGTAAACACTGACAGTGCAATAAAGAGCGTGCGTTTGCTGCTAACCTTGTCGCTGCTTGTGCAAATGTAACGTCCTTGTGTAGAATTGTATTCGCAGTCTTCGTCGAGGTAATCGAACTCGCTATAGTATGCGCTAAATGTGCTCTCGAGACCGCCGACGATAGCGGCACCTAGCCAAATAAAGAGGGAGATGGCGACGTGGGCGCCGGGGTGAATGCCGGCCTTCCATTTGCGACCGAAACGAGTGGCCAATTCAGCGATATCCCAGATCATTGCTACGACAAACTAGAGAGCGTCAGTACATGGCATCAAATCAAGGGGGTTTAGAGAGTCGTACAAGTGGACAAGCACCGAGCGCGACCAGACCCAGTGTCTCAGTACTTCTGAGCGCGCCCGTAAGACCGAGTCCAACAATACAGCAAACGATATCGATCCCGTGGAGTGTGAGCTTGGTGATCATCCAGGCCTTGGACTCGGCGACCCGAGGGGGCGTCCATTGCTGCTGAGCAGGCTGTTGCGGGTACGGCGCGTAAGGGGGTCCATAGCTGCGAGGGTCTTGCTGGAAGCCAGGTTGCTGCTGTTGCTGCTGGGCGTACGTCTGGGGGGCATATTGCGCAGTGGGAGGAAAAGCAGGAGAAGCTGCTGGCGCAGGATCCGTCTGGGTAGAAGATTCAGGCGCCATTGTACGAAATACGACGGATTTAATAAAATATAAAATGGAACGAAAGGACGCGCCCCGGGAATGAAGGTAGCGCACAGCGATAACGAGTGTAAAAAGCGAATGGAACGGACGAACGAATGAATGACCGGAAACGAAAAAGAAGAGCCTTGTGCGAAAGGACGGGTAAGACAGACTTTATTATTTAAGAGAAAAAGGAACGATTAGCTCGCTTCCAGCTGTGAAACCCCCAGGCCATTATTCGAGATTGAGGCGTTGGATCAGAACCCCTGGGCCTTGCAAGGAGTAAAACCGCGTTAGTCCCTCGTTCCATTGGCTTTGCTGCAAGGAGTAGCGCGATGAGTGGAGGTGATGATCCATGGATGGTGATCTAAGGGGCTTGTCGGTTACGGGAATGGCGATTTGTTTGAGTGCCCTGCGGAATGGGGATTTCAAGAGCCATGTTCAGTACCTCTTCTAGTTCCGGAGTAGAATCTGCTGTAAAGGTAAAGCCACGGCTGCATTGGATGTTGGCTCTATGTTTCTTGAGGTCCTTCATTCAAGGCTTCTTTAGACATGAAACATTCATGGCTGAGAATGGGATCATGATGCAGGTAAACGCACGAATTGTCGGGAATAGAAACCAACATCTTTCGAAAACGCCACTAACAGAAGAAACAAAGCGAAATTTTCCTTTCATCCTTGGCGGCCGCCGTTATAAATCTCATGGTTAGCCGCTTTGGGTATGGGTCTAGTTGCAGCTAAGATTAGACCTACTCCGTACCAGGGGACAGACAGCATGAGGGAATCGCCGAACCTGAATGCCAATTTCATAGGGCTATTGTAAGTAGTTTAGGGAGGAAATAAAACTCGAGACCTTAAGCCTAACTAATAAAAAGATTTAGGTAACTTAGTTAAAATTTGGGATAAGTTTAGGATACCTTTTATAGAGTTTATTTTATCACCCTAAACTTAGGTCTTGTGTTTTCTTGCTCCCTAAGGGTAGTGTGTCCCTTTCAATGAGTCAGTCGAACTGGACCCAAAGAAAGACCAGGCTGTACTCCGTAAATCTCTAGGCATATGGAGTACTCTCCCACTAAGTAATGCCTAGCCTTTGGTCAAGTGCCTGGCCAAGACGGGCAACGGATGTTGTGACATTGATACATCGCTTCTGCCGGCTTGGTACCAAAACGTCCCATTGAGATTCTTCGTTTCTGTCGGGAAATCACCGATATGCTCCGTGAAATTGATGCAATGGGTATCAATCGAATCGTCTCTTTGCGCTACTTCGGCGACAATGCAAGCGCTTGTTTCGTATATATAATATCCAAGATCTTCCCGTCGCATACACCATTTATTCTCGCTGTAGAACCACCATAAGACCCATAAATCCCAACATCACTGTCTTTAGCCAAGGGTATTCCGATAGAAGAATCGTCACGTAGCCGACGAATGGCATGTATCCCACAACGCTTCCTATAATGTCACTTCGTACGAGGTAGTCCTGGTTCTTGGCGTAGAGCTCGGTATCGTCTGACATGTTGTTGTCTCCCTTGGTGAGAAGCTGAGCGGTGTCGCTATACATCATTAGCCATTGTCCAAAGCTCTTGCAAAAACAACATACCCCTTGCCAAACTTGCGTACAACTCGGTGCACAATAGGAATGTCCTTGTCCTTGACGTTGTAAACGACAACCTCGCCAATCTCAGTCTCCTGTAGCAGGTTTCGGTTCCAGAGGAAGAGGAGGTCGCCTCGCTGGAAGGCGGGCTCCATGGAGCCAGATAGAACGACGACGATCGGTGACGGTGAGTCGCTGATAACGGAGAGGCCTTTCCACATCTGCGACAGGTTAGCTTTTGTCCAGGCGCTGAACAAGACACGTTCGCACCATGAAGGCTGTAGAGAGGATGAGCGCAAAGTTCATGAGCTGCGCAGCAGCTTGCCGCGGGTTTCCAAGAGCCGACAGCATGGTTAGGGATTGTATATGGGTGTCGTGAGGCGAGGGGATGTTGTTGTAGAGCTTGACAACTCCACGATGCGACTTTCGCGCTGGAGCGAAATGGACATCTGGCTCATGGGAGCTCGAGGAGCACGGGCCACCTGGTCTGGACCAGCTGTGGCATTTTGAGGCTGGTGTTTTGTGGCGGTGCTAGATCAAGATGGTCCCCATAATTTCAGGGACCTTGACGCTATAAATGGTCTAACGCGGAGGGTGTCATGCTCGAAAGAAGGTGATGTCATGACTACATGTGAAGCATGAGATCGATGTCATAGGCCTTGTAGGCGAGTAAGGAGCTTGGTATTTAAAATGGTCGTCTCTGCTGGTCTTGTTCTTTGTGTTTACATTCTTCTTCATAATCTCCAAATTCTACCGATCCAAGTATTTTGATCTTCACCGGAACCAACCCAAGTACCTGCACTTACACCACTACACTCAAAATGGCCGACAACAACAGCCAGCAGCCCGGTCTCATCGGCAGCCACGCCCAGTACGTCAAGGGAGCCGCAGAGGTAAGTCCTTCTCGATCCCCTCAGGACCTCTCACTCACACCTTCCAGGCTACTATTGGTGCCATTACCGGCTCTCAACCATGGAAGGCCTCTGGTGAGCAGGACAAGGCAGCAGGTCTTGCCGATATGAAGAAGGCTGGCGAGCTTCGAGCGCAGAACGACCCGAACCACGAGAAGGGATACGGAAAGGTCGAAGAAGTCGCTGGTAGACTTACCGGCTGCCAGGGTATGGAGCGAGAAGGGCATGAGAGCGCTGCACCCAAGCAGGAATAAATGGACTGTATTATTGATGAGTGTACGATAGAACTAGCATTGCGATAAGTCTAGCTGATTGACTCAGCTGATAATACTGAACTCTTCATAAATTTAGGGTCTCGAAACATGAGGACCACTCACTTTTGTCTCCTTCCTTCCAACATCGCCTCGTGCGCCTTCCAGTTGTGACTGCCTTCTTCGCTAATATCACAGCACCTTCTTTCTTCGGCTGCTGGCCGACACTTACCTACCACGATGGCTTCGTCCTCTCGTCTCTCTTCTTCCCAGCTTCATCATCGCGTATCTTTGTCTCGTTCAGCATCGCCTCTTCGACGCCTGATCCCCTACATTTCTTGGCTTCATCGGCTCCTCGCTCCAGCATCACCTTACTGCAATCATTTGTTTCACCGCATCTTTTTGATCATCCATCTGCACACTCCTCACCTTCTTTGCTGCTCCCGCTGAGTCTTCGCGATGGATTCAGCACCTCTCCTTCAGAACGCCGATGGCCTCCCCAGCCCCAATGTGATGCAGGATCATGTAAGTCATCTCCACGATGCTTTGGATCACTTTCCCCCGCTGACTTGATGGCTTACAGCCTGCCTTCCTTCGAGCATCTCACTCACCGTGGTCATTCATTCCGCAGAATGTACTCGTTATCTTGCGTGGAATTGTTTTGTCGCTTGTCACAGCCGTGGGGATCCTCGTCCTCAATTACGAGATCCACGAACAAAGCGAGTTCTCCGATTGGCGCATCGTCTTTGACTTTGCCAATATCAGTCTGTTCTTTGTCTTTCTGTACCAGCTCAAGACCTTCGTGAGTTTTGCCTGAGGATTGCCTCCGTTGTTACTGACTTCTCTAGTCTTGGACATTCACCCACCTGTACTATCCCCACCATCATGATCGACACATGGGGGGCTTGGAAGGATGGCTCATCCGAAGAATGTCGCTCCCCAAGCACATGGGTAGCCTCCGCAAGCAGTTCTACTTTACGCTCTTCTACACCATCACTGCTGTTTTCGCTTTTGCCAATTCGACCATCTACTTCTTCATCACACGCCAGCACGATAGTGATGATGCCAGTGGTGAACCTCAACCAGAGCCTCAACCCGACCCTCAACTACCCAACAGTACCGCTTCGCATGTCTGGGCTCCATATGCCGAACAGACGCCTGCTCCTCCATGTAAGAGCACTTTCCTTATCGCATGTTAGTCAACTGACCATAAATAGTCACCGACATCTTTGGTGAGGGATGGTTCCGTGCCTTCATCATCTTGTCCTTGTACGCGTTCGGTTCTTCTGTGATGGTGTTTGAGATCCTTGTTCTCAACAGCATTCGACGTCCATGGGTAAGTCGGTGTTCAGTCGCGATAACAGCTTACTGACCTTGTGACCAGACTGTCGGAATCCACCTCATCGGCATCATGTTCGCAGCCACAGCTTACCTGGGTTGGGCGGCCTTTGGTCACCTCGTCACCAAATATTACCCATTTTTCTGGCTTGACAAGAATGAAGTTGGGTCGGACGAAGCGATTACTCTTTACTCCATTGGTTTCGTATTCTTGATGCCCATCAGTGAGTTGTCCCTCTGATTTGTAAGGTGCAAACGCTGATGACCACAGTGTACATCCTTATGCAAGGTCTCATCGCTTCCCGGGAGAGCGTCACACGATCAAACTCTGAGGCTCGGGCAATCGCTGCTGCCCAAGCAGCCCTTGATTCATGAAGGGGTGCGAATTGGGAATGGTGATGGGTGCTGGAATTTGTTTGATGGTTAATGATGGATTGGGGAAGTCTGCCGATTGAGTGACTTGATGTGATATAGATTGATACACCTGGTTGGGGTAGGGTTACTCGAGACGTCTTATTAACCTCTCAAACCTAAAATTGACTCGACTTCGCAGCAACGAGATCTTTGTAAAACGTTGATAAACGGTATGTAACAACGTTTCGCCGAAGTAACTCCCATGAGTTGACTCATTCAAGTTGAAAGCCACGGCGTAATGCCTATAACCGACATTCGGGTTTATAAGCGTCTTGGTTGTGAAGCGTGCAAGATGCACCTGTAACATTGCGGCGTCGTGAAGCTACGTGCGACAAGGACTTGGCGACACCACCTTGGATGCAAATCAACCAGCCCCGTTTTATGATATTCACCAATCACACGCAAATTTCGACTGGCACAGATGGCAGGGCTCGGTAGCGTCTTCACACAGACCGTCGATTGGGTACCGGACGGATGAGTTGGTGAGGCACCACCAAGACCACGACAGGGCATTTTGCTGAGTGGCATTGCACGGTCACATTGAGAGGTTGGAGTGGCGATAACACGGATGAATTGATTGATTGGCGTTGACACGAAACGAGCCTTGTTTAATCGCGGCGGTGCAATAACAACTAGGAAGAAAAGCCGGGGAAGGTCAAAGATGACGGTGAGTCGACTCGAGTTGGGCATTGACATTTTGAGCCTTTACACGTTGCAGGGGTCGCCGGCTGAGATAAAACGTGAAGTGAGTGTTGGCAGAGACTCATACTTGAGCCTGACATTGCAGCCTCGACAACGAGATCAATGCAAGATAGACTCGGGTTTCAAGATCACAAGAGATTTGAAATCAGATTATTAATTCCAGTGTTTAAATGAACCCAACAATGAAGGTCGGGTTGCATTGCGGAGGCTATAAGTTGTGTAGTAGAGTCGCTGGCTGCCTCATGCTCATCCTTGAACCCCGCGGCGTGAGACCATCGGTATAAATACAGGCTTATCCCCCCATACCCCCGACTTTCTTCTCTCTTCCTCCCCCCCACACACAACCAAAAAAAGGGTCGCAAAGATTCACCAAGAGGATATCGTCTTGTCTTGAAGGACATATCTCTCCGCCCGGGCCCATTTGTCAATCTTTTCTGTTGTGCGTCGCTCTTTTCTTCTTCCCTTTTACTCTCTGTCTCTTCGCTCTTTTCGTCACTCTCTAGCCAAGCCGATCGATCGATACACAAAGTTGGGAGTCGTTATTCTCCCTACAATATCCTGTGCGAGTCGAAATTCCCGTTACGAGTCCGTTCTTTATCTACCGATTTCCTCCCATAACTACCGTAGCCATGTTCAAACGCTCGTTTAGGTCGCAAGACCCCAACCGCGTCGACAAGACTGCGAGACTCAAGAGATCGGGCTCCCACCGGGATCACACGAAAATGTCGAAGCTGCAAAGATCGCTCAACGAGCAGGACGCCATTCCCCAGAAGCCTGCTCCAGCACCCGCCGCGCCTGCACCTTCGCCCATCGTCACTCTGACTGTTGGTCAAGATGGCCGGCTCTTTGCAGCACATGAGGATGTACTCCGCCAGTCGCCTTTCTTTGAGGCCGCCCTGCGCGGAAGTTGCTTCGAGGCACAGAGCAAGAGGATCTCCATCCCCGACGAAGAACCCGAGGTGTTCTCCGCCGTCCTCGAATATCTCTACAAGGGTGACTACTACCCACGTCTGCTCCATAACAAGCAGCGCAACTCTTGGGAGCTCGAGGACCAAGGCCGTACACCTCACACATCACCCAACCCCGAAACTGGAGGTGGCCGCGCAGGCGCTGCGTCTGAAGCCACCATCTACCTGTCGAGTCTCGATATGGCCATCCTCCGCGACACAGTCGTCTACTGCGCCGCGGACAAGTACGGCCTCGAGGAGCTCAAGCGTCTGGCCCTGCGCAAGCAGGGACTGCAATCCGGCATCGATGTCGGGACCATTATAAGGTCAGCTCAGTACGCCTACGCTCACACACCCGACTCAGACAGCCGTCTGCGCGCTCATTACCTCGCCCTGATCATCCGCTGCCGCAAGACCTTTAAGCGCAGCGGGACCATGCAGGCCGAGATGGAGGCGGGCGGCAGCAAGCTCTTCTTCGACCTGTTTGTAGCCATGTGCAATCACCTCGACGACGTCATTGACGTGAGCAATGCTCGCACGCCAAAGACTGTCTGAGTGATTCGAGATAACCCAAACACACACTACTCAGGCCTCCGGATGCTCCGTGTGTTTGATCATAGCTGGAGGACAAGCGCGAAATGGAATACCGCCAAATCCGCGAAAAAAGAAAAACCTACAAAAAAAAGTGATGCTTACAGGAACAGTTGGAAGTCGGCGTTTGGTTGCTTTTCATGCTCCGTCATCAGATTGAAGTCCTAAGGAGCTTTGTTTTATTACATTACTCCCCTTCTGCGAGGTTGGCCGACCGACTTTGATGATACACGAGCTGAGAGGATCTAATCCAGACGCACACACGATGTCCTTCACATCCTCTGCTCATTTATTGTGAGTTTACTTATCGCGAGTTTCTGTTTCTGCCTTGTCATTTCAACTCTGCTTTGATACCCACTTACACATGGACACTGGGACATTTCTTCCCCAATTCTACTCTGGCGTTTTGTTATCCACCAAAAAAAAAGACCGGGTTGTCTTTGGTTCAACACCAGAGTTTGGGGGAACATTTTGGGAAGTGGAATGCTTGACTGCTTTTCTACACCCGCGAGCAAATGCCCCGAGATTGGCTAAAAGCTTGCATTTGTACCATCTTGGAAATTTTTCACCGAAAAAAAAAGGATCTCTTCTGGTTTTGTTGCTGTCTTTTTGCTTTCACGTTTTATGGCAGGAGTTTTTCTCTTTAGAACGCGAAACGGATACAAACATCTCCTACTCGGATTTTGCACAACGAGGAGGGGACCTTGAGAATGAGAGGCTTTAATAACATCTTAACCCTCACACACTGCGTGTGTGCCTGGCCTCTTTAGTACCGGGTCGGGCCCTCTTTTGCTTTTGGTTCGCATCTACAGACTGATACCTCGAACCTGTCCTTTTGTTACTGCTTTCCTGTTTTGTTTGCTGGAGGAGATGGGAAATGGGGATCCTTTTCTGCATGGGCTTATTTGGGACCGGCGAGACGCCGATGAGAATGAAGTTACGATCTTGATGATTATTAACCACTTGGGATCGTTGAACGATCCTCCCTGGCGCAAGCACCGTCAGGGTAGAGGTAATGAGAAATTCGGCCACCTCAATTGATGTTCCTCTGCATGTGATGTCTGTGATGTAATGCTTTAAAAATGAGGGTTGAGTAATTAGGCGGTTTCATCCCACTCAACCTCAAACTTCTCAAACGTAACCTCAAGATCCTCCTTGATCTCCTTCTTGGGATCAGGTCTCGCGACAGCAGCAGCAACCTCTAGATCCCAGCCCTCACCACCATTATCACCATAAACCCAATTCGTCTGCCTCAACGGCGTCTTGTCACCGTCCTCATCAACCCTGTACGTCCACATACAAAGACCCAGCGCATCCTGCACCTTCTGCACCTTTACAGTAACGCACTTCTCACCATTCCTCACACCAGCTTCATTCTCAGGGCCGACCTTCTCAACGCTCCAATCCGCCCATTGATCGCATGTCACGGTTGAGTAGCGCGGGTGATCGTCGTATAGCTCGATGCCGGTCTTGATCCACTTGCGGGGCGTGGGGGAATTGGGGTTTGTGAAGACTAGGAGAAGACAGGCCTGGTCGTACTGATGGATGTATTTTGTGCGGAAGGTGAGAGTTGCGGAGATGAACTTCTTGAGTGGTTTTTTGGAGTGTGTGGTGAAGGGCGCTGGGGGAGTTAGTGAGTGAGGCTAGTCGTGATGGGTGATTGAGAGGGCGCGTTTGAGAGGGAGGGGTTGAGATGCTCACCAGTGAAGACGTCAGTAGAAGGAGGTTGTTTCCAGATATCACTACCAGGGGGTGCCGACCACTTAAAGGGAGTCTCCATAGTAGCTAAATTTACTTTGAACAAAAAACAATATGTAGTA
Organism: Fusarium nygamai; assembly: GCA_001262555.1. Classification (NCBI taxonomy): domain Eukaryota; kingdom Fungi; phylum Ascomycota; class Sordariomycetes; order Hypocreales; family Nectriaceae; genus Fusarium; species Fusarium nygamai. The sequence continues at coordinate 2,570,198 of LBNR01000006.1, forward strand.
ATTGTAGGATCTTGAGGATGTTATTCTCCAAGGGACACGTTGATGTATTTATAGGTCCTCTGAACGATGTCTTTGACCAGAAATCGCGGGGCAGACCTGACGTAATCGGGTTAAGTCGAGCAAACACGCAGCGGAAACTCCGCCTTTGATGGGAGGGTCTCGTTGGTAAAATGGAGGTAAATACGAATAACCGGCTGTCACTTTTACGGTTAATTCTGGAAAGGTTCTGGGTTGACAGGGTATTATATGTAGGGCGTGAGCTTGATGCGGATAAAGTGATGATGGGTGGGGATGAGCTGAATGCTGAGATACTTACTTTATTTGGAAGGAGTATTTATGGCCCGATGAACTGAGAGTGTGTATACAGATGAAAAAGATTAACGTAGTATAATCAGTACCGTCCAATAGCGATGCAACACATCTTAAATATGATACTCAATCGTAGAGTTAAACTCGATGAATTGCTCTGCGTCTACCCTGTACAGCTAGCTGACTTTGAGTTTGTGGGGATAAACCTCGGCTCTCTCGTCACCAACCGCTTCAAGAAGATTGCTCGCACAAATTGACCTGCAACAGCAAATCTCCTCTTCACTTCTCCTCATCAGAAAAAGGACCATCAACAAAGATTGACGACTCTAGATCGACAATACCCATCAAAGACTCTGCTCGCTATCATTTGCGCGGTCTCAAGGCTATTCCAAAAACAACACGCACTGGTGTTCGAACCGTCACTGCCTTGGCCCTCTGACTCAGTCGAATTGCAGGGGCTTGCCCACGCGAGTGAAAACTCTTCCCCACTCGACCATAGACACTCATTTCTCCCACCCAAAAAACCCCGCCTGCACCGAGACTCGCGATTTCTCTTCACCAGTATCTCACCTCGTCCATCCCTCTACCTTCCCTTATCGCGATAATCTTTTTTTCTGTAAGAGCTATCGCAAGCAGACGCCGCGGCACTGGAGTGCTTATAGCCTCAGTGATCTGGCCGTTTGTCGGCCTGGGGGAGAGAAGGAAGATCAATAGCGGAACGACTTTCAATTCATTTCAACTAAATTATACGATATCTTCACAATGTCGTCGTTTCTTACACCACCAAAATCGGGGCCTACTGGGCGCCCGGCTGCGAAACCACGGTTCGGAAAACCCAACCCCGTCCGAGCGATGCGAGAACGAGAAGAACGACGAGCCGCGAATGCAGCGGCCCATTCAAATAGCCTACGAGTTGCTGCAGTAAATCGAAATGCTTCATTAGCAAAACCAAATCGTCCACAATGTCCAAACAAAGCCTGTCCAAAACCCAATGTCGTCGATGGGACATGTCAGACTTGCGGTCGTATCTCTGATGACAGTAACATCGTGGCAGAAGTCACCTTTGGAGAATCGTCTTCGGGTGCTGCTGTTGTTCATGGTTCTTACATTGGTGCTGATCAAGCGGGCGTGCGAAGCATGGGTCCTGCTTTTCGAAGAGTTGGAGGATCTGAGGATCGAGAGAAGAGCATTAGGGAAGCAAAAGGCTTGATGCAGGGTTACGCGCAGCAGCTTAACGTCAGCGACAGTCTGGTCACTGCAGGAACACAAGTTTTTAAGCTGGCGTCGAGCGCGAACTTTATCCAAGGTCGTACATTGGCCAGTGTCGCGGCTGTCTGCCTGTACGCAGCCTGTCGAGCGGAGCCACCGTGCAAGGTTATGCTTATCGACCTGGCGGACTTGGTGCAGCTCAATGTCTTCAAGCTGGGTCGCATCTTCAAGAAGCTTAATGAGGTGGTGCCAATTGGCAACGACGGTCTCATCCCTGTGTATCCGGAGGATCTTATTTGGCGATTTGCGACAAAGATGGAGTTTCACCAAGACACGGCCAAAGTTGCTGAGGATGCTGTTCGTCTGGTCAAGCGAATGAGTCGAGATTGGATGGTCATGGGCCGTCGACCATCAGGCATCTGTGGAGCTTGTCTGCTCATGGCGGCACGAATGCACAACTTTCGACGAACAGTGCGAGAGGTCGTCTACATTGTCAAAGTCACCAATCACACGATTCAGAACCGTCTGCAAGAGTTCAAGGTCACTGAGTCCAGTCGCATGTCGGTTGAGGATTTCTTGAAGCAGGATTTCCTGGAGAGCTCTCACGACCCACCTTCCTTTTACAGGCAGTCAGCTGAGTACAAGAAGCAATTGGCGGCGAAGAATAAGAAGCGAAAGAGGCCGACAGATGCTGATGGTGATGAAAATGAGGAGGAGGATGACAATCTGGCCGACAAGATTGATCCGCGGTTAATAGAAGGCGGCGCTGATCTTTCGAAGGCGCCTGTTGTCGAATATCGCCGTGATGATGATGGCTTTATTATCCCGCCTATACCATCCAAGATCGCCAAAGACCCATCACTCGTCAACAGGCTGAATGAGAACGCAGAGGATGAAGAGGCTGAGGGTGAAGACACGAATGTCCAGACACTGGATGGCCTGGTGCAAGAGTTTGGAGACGCGATGGACGAGGAGCTCGCAGAGAACGGGACACAAGAAACAAGCCAACGGAAAGGCAGCAAACCGCAATTACCCATCAATGAGGAATGGGAGCAGGATGAGCAAGAACTAGAGGGAGTGATTGAGGAGATCTTCAATGATCCTTTAACATACGAGCACGCCATGGCCTACACAACTGCCGAGCAACGAGCGCGCATTCACACAGTCTGGGCCCTACAACAACGACCCCAGAAGGAAGTTTCCATGTCGGCGGATGTCACAGAGGATGAGTTTGCCGACGATCCCGAGGTGAACAATTGTTTGCTGTCACCCGAGGAGGCTCAGATCAAGGAAATGATCTGGGTGAACCAGAACAAGGAATGGCTGCGAAAACACCAAGAGAAGGTGTTCCGCAAGAAAGTCGAGGCAGAACGACCGAAGCAAACACGAAAGCGACGCAAGCGAGCTAGAATGGGTGAAGGCCAGACCAGTCCCGCCAGCTCAGCCGCTGAGGCAGCTGTCAACGTCGCCAAAGATCGCGCCTGGTCCAAGAGGATCAACTACGACGCCATCCGCAACATTTTCGACATGCCGAACCTCGGAGGTCCCGGCTCAGAAGCAACAAGTCGCAAGACCAGTGTCGCAGGAAGTACAAAGGGCGGCGATGACGCGAGTGAGGCTCCAGATGAGAGCGTTGCTGGGGACGAACTCGAAGCGCCGCAGGAGGAAGAAGAGTTTGAGGAGGAAGAGTATGATGAGACGCAGAACTATGGCGATGGTGAAGAGTTTGGTGGTGGAGGTGAAGAGTTTGGAGGGGGGTATGATGAGGATGATCCGGAGATGGATGCTGAGTATGGTCTTGAGGAGTATGCTTGAGAGGGTCAACACGGGATTGAGTGCTGGGATGGTAATTGATACCCATATAGATAACAGGAGTGCTGTAGCACATACGCACATGAGCGATTGAGGAATAAATCTGTAAAAGTCTTACTCTGTCTTTCATCCGGTGTGTTCGTTCGACGACTTTGAAGAATCTTAGACTAAGCATCCTAAACTTCTACAAGTTTTATGACAGTTGTCTCGCGAAATGTAAGTCACAGCTCAATGTGGAGCCCTTCGGGATGAGATGGAGGCGTGTCAGTGCTGGCGCCAGAACCGTATAACATTCACCCTCGCTACATGAGATTGAGGCCATCCAGATTACCCATACCCCATACGGTCAATTCAGTTTAAACTGGCAGATGATAATTAAGTAACATCGTGCATGTCTATCGATGGGTGTATCCGCACCTGCATGTCCATAAGTAGTTTGGGGCGTCAACACCACGGCGATCTTCCCCACATGGATCTGTCTCACTTGCATCTCCACATTCGATGTCAGCTCAACCCCAAAACGACTCTGAAATATTTAATAAAAGAGAATGTTCTCTCTTATTGATGTGCTTGTCTATTTAAAAAAGGAAAGATACCAATACACCTCCCAAAGCCGAGCTGGTCCGGCACCCGGCCGGTCGTGATGCCGGGATCTTGGCCGAAAGGCTTCACACCATCAAAAAGAACTCAAATCGATGTACCCAGGACTCGAACCTGGAACCTTTGCCACCGGAAAGCAACGCGCTGCCATTGCGCCAGCACACCGGAGTGTATTTTGAACGTTTTCATTGTTATTTGAAACTATACACATCATATTTCGTCAACCTTGGCTTCTGGTGTTGAAGCAAGATTTGCACGTACTAACTCACCCCAGGCAACAGCCAGTGCCAGTATCACAACATACTGTCGAGAACCCACTCTTAAATTTGCTTTCTCTGTACTAACTTTATCCTTAGCAGCATCTGTTAGTTCAAGGCTTTGTGATGTCGTCGTTGAGCTGCCGGCGGTACGTATCCGAGTCGGCCGAGAGTGGACCCACATCTCGCCCGGTAAGGCTGAGCCATTCCGGGCCGTACTCTACATACCTATAATGGCATCCTCAAGCCTGGATACCTGAGCAGGCAGCAAGTCTTTAATTCTTTGATTGAACATGACCACCGCAAACAACGAAGTCTTTTTATACAAGTCATCCGGGAATGCACTGAGCGCGGCATCGGGAGGAATATTGCCAGCGGGCTTTGGTGCTTGACGCCACGGTAACATTTTACAACGAGGGATCTTGATTGTACATGGGATTTGCTTCACGGAGCCATTGACGGTAGGGTGATTAGCTCGCGCCTCTCGAATCAGCACCGTCACTATCGGATGTTCTTTAAATTGGCACGGTCCAATTATTCTGCTACATGAATCGCAAGGTCGTTGACATTGTCATGGGTCACTACTTGGTGAGGAAAGGGCAGCTTCACCAACCAGAGGAAAATAAGCCACCGATGAATGGCATGGGTAGTTTTTAGATAGGCCATTTGATGTTACTGTGCCCTTGCAAGAGAGCATTCGGGCTGCGCAGTATTGACCTTTGAAGGCGGCTCATCATAAGCCTACTTCAGGCAGCATCTTGGAGCAGATGGTCCGTAAGCCATTGGTGACGCCTCAAGAGCGGGCGTCGATTGATGAAAGAGAGATGACTCACAGATAAGTCAGAGATCGCCCATGAGTCAAAATCTGTAAACTCAAGACCTCTAATGGTGCTGGCAGGAGGAGTAAGAAGACTTGACGCTGGTGCCAAAATAAAGTCGTCAAAGACCATGCTAAAAGTACACTAAAATCACCTAAATCCTTTTGTCGCTTAGGCTCAAGGTCCTGCGTTTTGTCTGACGCAGGAATATAATCGTCGATTGACGCAGGCTTGCCATGCCATAATTCTCACCTTACACAAAACTGTGAGTCAGACTGATGGCGAAAGCACTTCTAGGGGTGTAACAAATGTCCAAATTATCACTGAAGCCAGAACGCCATGGCGCTTGATGGTCACTGCGCCCTTCACCCCGGCGCGGCTTGAGAATTGTTTGCGCTTCAGAAAGGCACTATCTGAAGATGGATGGGCAGTAGCAGGCAGCAATTGAGCGGTTGAAAATCTCGTAGGGACTGTATCACGTAGTACTCATCGCGTAGCTAGGAGACGTCGCCAGCCGTGAAAATGGAGGACTCGAATGTGGTCCCACTAAAAAATGAGGCCGTCTTGCATGACAGCTTCAACTCACATCAGATCACAGAAGAGACAATTGAAGGTATTGAGAACACTGAATGAAATTTTGGTCACGGCTTTTATCTACCTCTAGACCCATGGACGAAAACACCAGTAACGAAAGACAATTGATAACTTTTTGCCCATATCCGACATCAAGAACATCAAAGCATTAGCGGCATTAGAACTTTTTTGTTTGTCCCATGCAGGTTCGCTCGCAGAGCAAATTACCTGCCCGACCACCTAATTGACCATTACAAGTACAACAAGGCAAGTCGCTGATTCCTCCGATACGCTCACCCGGCTTTTCGACCGGGCTGGAGCTGCTGGGGTATCATCTCCAAAGAAAACATCGTCCCTGTCCCTTGGGGGAGGGGGGGGGGAGCAAGCACGCTGTGAACAAGGGTTTCATTCAACCCAAAGAAAAACAATCAAGGAAAAATTGTTCAAAAGAGAGTAGTGTCGAGGCCAGGGATAGCGGCAGTAGGCTATGCCGTCCTCGTACGTTTTTGTGGGTGTGCATTGCACTAGATGTGGAGATAGTTCACATCCGAGATGCTTCTGTGCCTCTTGTGGCCGTTGCCAGCTTCGGTGGTGGCCTTGCGTTTTTGAGACATTGACTCAAGGGGGCTGCGTGTGGCGTCACTCATCTGCCTCTTGTGGCGACGAGCGGGTGTTAGGGGGATGGCAGCTGTGTCAAAGCGGTCCGATTTGAGACCCTTGAGTGCAGTGTAGTTGTAGGGGCCGCTGAATGCGAGCGAGTCCTGGGTAGCCTGGTTGCTCAGGATGAGCTGCTGGTTAATTTGGTTACGGCGGAAAGCTCCGACAGTCTCGGAATTGATGTGACTTAGAGCCTGCTTCTCGCTTGTAGCTGTACTGGGTCGCGCAGGTGTAGATGCGGGATCCCAGTTGTCGCCCTCTTCGTCACCAGAAGAGTCATTTTCCTCCCAGGCGATGAAGTCGTTGAGGTCCAGATTGAGCTCGGCGTCTTCCTCCTCCTCATCCTGCAAGCTAGGCGCGGTTGAGCTCTCGTCGGCGGTGTTGGGTTCAGAGGGGAAGGGGAAGAAAGCCTCAGCGGGTCCCATAACCTGAGCCGTATTGAAGAAGTCACCGAAAGTGTTGGAGGAGAACATGGCGCTAAGCATTAGGTTTGCAGAATTGCTCATGATAGGTGACTCGGGCCCCTCAGTACCCCAGGGAAAGTTAAATTGTTCGGGGGAGAGGTCGAGTTGGTGGCGCCGGTGAGGAGTAAAGATCATCATTTTTCCGGTGACGGGGTTGAGGACAGCAATTGGTTTCTTGTCGGAACGGTCAAGGTTGTAACGTCCCAGACGGGGCTGGCCACGCTCGGCCTTGACCGGGCTGTCGGCATCAGAGTCGGAAATGTCGCTCATGGGCTTTGAAGGGCGTCGAGTCTTCCTTCGTACAATGGGTTCGGGCTCATCTTCCTCGGTGGTATCACCATCAGCTGGGCATGTTAGTACAGGTAATGACGCCCATATAGCCAAACTTACTCTCGTAGCCATCCAGCTCGGTGGGTTCCTCAAAGCCAAAGGGAATGGGCTGAGGGGTAGAGGCAGCAGTGGCTGGCTGGGAGGCCATTGGAGTGGCAATAGGGGTGTCATCGTCAATTTGTCGGAAGATTTCCTCGGCATCCGAGTCATCATCTTGCTCGCCGTATTGGTTGTTGAAGTCCCAGAAAGATCCTGAGTCGGAAGACTCATTAGGATCGTTCTCGATCTCACGGCGGAAAGCAGGATCCAGGTTGTTTTGAGAGACAAAGATATCAGGGAAGAAACCCTGAATCTCATCCTCGGTGTCGGTGGAGTCAGAGTCGCTGGAGGGCACGTCGAAGTGAACGTGGCGCTCTAGAGGCTCCTCACCAAAGATATTGGCGTCTTGGTAGACGTCAGGCTGGTCCTCATCGTCCGTAACGATGCCGCCCCAGCTAGCAGCGTCATCATCCTCAATATCAAGACCCTCTTGCTCATCGTCCTCCTGTTCCACTTCCTCCTCCTCTTCTTCGTCATCCTCCTCAATTGTCGGTTGCGGCCGAGGAGCTTGTGGTGGGGTGGGAGGAACATGAGTTTCCTCTAGGATGTTCTCCTCCTCGGCCGCAGCAACATCATCCTCATCGTCGTCTGAAGAGTCGCTAATATCTTCAACGGCAGAGTAGCCGCCATCGTCGGAGAGGTCTAGGGAAGAAGCAGAAGGAGTGTCGGAGACCCGGCGGCGGCGCTGGGCGGTCTTGGTCTTTTTGACCGGGGTTGTGAACTTTTGCTTGAGATTGCGAGACATTTTGGAAATGCTTCAAGATGTTTAGTATTTTAGTTGTAATGATCGTTCGAGTTGTCTTCAAAGTGGTGTAGATGAGCAAGCTCAGATCGAATGTTTTCTAGCAATGCAATGCAAGACTTATTTTGTAGTAGATATATGCGTGTATACGCTCTTGAACAACTTCAAGTTGTTTTTTATCGTCTTTAATAGAAAGAGAAAGGTAGGGGAAGTGGTCGGGAGAATAGAATGGTAGTAATTGTATCAAAAGCCCTTCACTATCGGGCAAGTTGCAGAATCGTTGGTTTCAGAGACAGACTCTCGGTAGAGCATTCAGCTCCAAGAGCGGGAAAGCCTGTAAAGATCAAAGTCGAGAGAGAAGTATTGACTGGTTAACTCGGAGAACTGCTGGACTGCGAGCCGGGACAGGGAAGACAGCCACGGCCCGCAGTGGGCGTTTACAGCTCAGCGACGGCCGAAGGCATGGTTACTCGACTTTGTTCTTGGTAGGGGTAATTCTCTGGGTGATGCTGGAAAATGTCGACTTCGTTGTCTTTTGTGGTTTTGGTTTGGGGGTTGGTGATAGAGGAAGAAGAGAGGGAGCGAGGGGGGAGAGGAGGAGGAGAGAAATATCCCAAACTTTTTCCGTCTTCTAAGTGGGGTCGATCCTGATTGGGCAAAGTGTCTCGAGGCAGGCAGTGCCGGGGGGTGATTGATGATTGAGTTAGTTGCAAGTGGAGTCGATGGAGCGTGCAGTGCGGGAAGGAAGGTACCTATGCGCTAGTCTATTTTAGGAGGGACAATACCGTCACCGCTTTTTGCAGCCTCAGACGAAGCCCAACGATAGGAAGACAATTGTACAATGAGAAGTGAGAAGCGCTGATGTGTCGAGTGAGACACTGCAAGGAGACTAATTCTGTGCTATTTTGATGCACGTGTGCTATATAGAGCGTGCCGCAGTTGAGATGTTTGGTTTGTTTGCCTGTCACCGAAAGTTGAGAACAAGAAGCTGGGACCAAGTTGAATCATGAGTGACTTGACTTCAAAACATTTACCCCAGGCTCCCTGGTCCGTGAGGCGAACAGAATCAGAATCAAGGGACCAGTCAGGCCCCAGAATGGAAGCACGACAGGGAGCATGGAGCATCAATCTAATGTAGGACTCGACAAGGTAGGTAGAGATGCAAGAACTTGATATTAGATATCGGAGCAATCCAATCTTGGGAACACGACAGACAGTTGAAAGCGATGTGGCTTCAGTACCTACAGTAATTACATTCAGTGGCTGCATATCACTCTGCAACATGCCACCAGAGCCCATATCCCAAACTCAGCCATGTCACGAGAACAGCTCAATCGTTTCATTTCCAATGATCTCTTGAGGACACTGACCCATGCTTCATGCACGGCAGAACAGACGCTGGAGCCGGGATACGCAAGCAAGAAATCAAAGACCCCTCCTCCGTCTCCCTCCAACAGAAGGCCAAGCATTTTTACAAAAAGCTCCGCAGCCAGCACGTACTCCACAGTCAGACAGGGGCAAACGCAGGCGGTTATGTCAGTGGCCAATGCCAACTCCCAGAAAGTCCAGTTTCAAAGAAAATCCGCCCCAGAAAAAAAGAAAAAGAGGATACCTTTTCTTTGAGTCTCCCATCGGCATCAGACGAGAAACATCGTCAGTCTTCTCGCTTATGCTAGAAATAACGCCAGCAAAATGGATACCGATACCTCGGTCCCTGAAAAAGAATAAGAAGTTGCTAAGCTTCTACTGATGTTGCCACGGACACTGGTGGGGTTATTGCTGAACTTTTTTTTCTGTCGTCTAAAGTTTTTAAGCGACAACCGGAGTTGACGAGGACTAATTACTCAGTATCCGCAGTCTCGACGCAGAAACGTTCAATGGAGCAGAAAATTTCTGGTGAGGCAAGCTAAGAGTCTTACGCGCCGTCTCGTGCCTGGATACCGAATTCTGTAGATGGTTACGTAGGGAATTGACCGACAGTAGAAGCTTGCTTCACTTCACTTTGTTCTGGCGACTTGGGCTTTTAGGCTCAACTCCAGATGCCTGCTGATGGGCAATACCTTGAGACACACTGGCCTTACGTCTTGTCTTCAAAGTTCAATGACATCTGCTGGTCCTTGTAGCTTTTCCCATTGTCAGTCCCGTCTCAAGTCTCAACTTCAATCAGCCCCTCATTCCCCTCTTCTTCTCGAAAAGCACCTCCGTCATCAAAACTCTTTAGCGCCAGACCAATTCTCTAGAGTCAAAATCTCTCGTAGCGCAACTTCGCCATTGCCCAGTAAACGGTGCCCCTCTCAGAGATTGTTACCAATGGCCGCCTCGGCATTACTCGTTACGGCAATGAGCGTAACAAAAAAAAAAAAAAAAAGCGGCACAGTCGAAATTAAGGTGAGAGCTTCTGCATTATGAACACGTAAATACGTTTATGACTCTTGGGTCACGGGTGAGTCAACCTCCCCCCAGGAAATCAGCAGCTCTGGAGATTATGCCATTGGCTGCGTTAGCTAGTTAGTTACACTCGCACACCCCCTTGTTCATTGATGACTCTTTGCTGCCACGCATCCTAGCTGCCACGAAGCTTCAGACATGCTTCAGACTTGCATGTGAATTGGATCTTAGCTTACTGCAGACGCAGAACAGAAACACTTTTCGATAAGGAATCTTCCGATTGAGCTCAGCTGGAAAGACGAATTGTGGCACAAACTAATCGTGACCGCTTGAACCTTACGATGCACCACTTCAAGTGACACCACTCAAGCCATTGGCTTACATCCTTGTCCTTGAGGCCAGAACAAACTCAAGCCTGAGGGAAACCTCAGCTCCATCCAACTTTTTTCTTTCTCTCGATGGCGTGAAAGCTTCGACATGGCCCGTGCAGCACCCGCGCGCCAAAGCGCTTATCCTATCTAATCTTATCTTATCGTCCGCCCCTCCAACCGTTTTCAGCCGTTGTCGTGCCAGCCAGCACGCCAAGGGAAACTGGAGTAAACACTGGACCTACGACCAGGATTGTAACGTCAACGCTCCGTTTATGAATCCACCGTCCTAAACAAGTCTCGTCCACGATCCATTCTGTTCCTGCATCTTTGTTTAAGCGAAAAGCATATCATCGTGTTTAGCAGCATCATGGAGCGAAAAGCGTCTCATAACCTGTTTGAGGTCTATCTACGGCTACGGCCCCCGCCTACGCGACATGGTGATGGCGATCGCATTCTTGACGTTGAGCCCGCTGAGGATGGTTCACATCCTAAGCATATTGTTCTGAATCCGCCTACAGATCGACGCAGGGCGATTGAGAAGTTCGCGTTCACCCAGGTTTTTGAGGAAGATGCAACCCAGCTCGATGTCTTTCACTGCACAGAGATCGTCCCCTTCGTTGAAGGCGTACTGGCACCAGAGGGCGGCGAGGGTACAGATGCTGTCGTCGCTACCTTGGGAGTGACAGGTTCCGGCAAGGTGAGTACCATGTCAACAATGAAACACCAAGACTAATAGACGAAGACACATACGATCCTCGGAAGCAAGACACAACGCGGCCTGACCCAACTCACGATGGACGTCCTCTTCCGCTCAATCGGCGAAAACATCCTCGATCCCAACGCTGCCTTCACAGCCCAAGACTCCCTTCAAGTCATCGACGGTGCTGAGTCCTCCCTAACAACCGCGTCCCACTTCTTCGACCCTCCCTTTCGCGACTCAGTTGCTTCGAGAGCGCCTTCACGCGCCGGTACACCAATGCTTGTACGACAGACCCCAAAGCCTTCCTATCTCAATATTCCCGCCTCCAAGCTGGTCGCCAACCTCCCAGGCGCGTTCCCGGCGGACTGCGCATCAAGTCCGAAAAGTGTACGGCTTGTTAGCGAAGCAGAGGAAACTCGACGTCTCAAAGAGCGATAGGATCGGTCTTCTGAGCGTGGTAGAAGACCTCTCGAAAGTCTGCCTGCATCTCCTAGCGCGTTGAACTGTCCCAGGACGCCCAAGCGGGGTCTTCGACATTTCATGTCACTTACTACTTCAACTCGTGTAAAGAATGTTACTAAAGATGATGTTAAGCCCGATGGTGTTATGTCCCCACCACCTCGACGAATTACCGTGCGCCCCTCGGCTCTTCCACAGCTCCCCGACGTGAGCAATATCGACATCTCTTGCGATCCCTCGGCCGAATACGCTGTCATCATCTCGATGTACGAAGTACACAACGACCGAATCTACGATCTCCTTACTCCCGCTGTCAAATCCGGTGCCACAAAAGAAGTACGACGACGTCCTTTACTCTTCAAATCAACAGAGCTATCACCAGACCGAAAGGTTGTCGCTGGCCTTCGAAAGGTCATTTGCTCCAGCTACAACGAAGCATTGACGGTCATCGAAACTGGTCTGCAGGAGCGACGAGTTACTGGTACTGGCAGCAACAGTGTTTCAAGCCGAAGCCATGGATTCTTTGTCTTTGAAGTAAAGAAGCGAACTCGTAGCAGAAGACCTGGCCCTTGGGAAGGGAACAAGTTTACCATTGTTGATCTGGCGGGCAGTGAGCGTGCGCGCGAAGCTAAGACGGCGGGTGCCACTCTTGCAGAGGCTGGTAAGATCAACGAGAGTTTGATGTACCTAGGTCAATGTCTGCAGACACAGAGTGAGGCTGCTAGCTCCAGCAAGGTAAGTCATCGAAGTGATGTTCCACAGACAGCAACTAATTTGCAATAGCCCAACATTGTTCCTTTCAGACAATGCAAACTCACCGAGCTCCTATTCTCCAACTCATTCCCCTCATCCTCAACATCTCACTCACAAGCTCCTCGTCGCAACCCCCAAAGAGGTGTCATGATCGTCACCGCCGACCCTCGCGGCGACTTCAACGCCACATCCCAGATCCTTCGATACAGCGCCCTTGCTCGTGAAGTTACAGTCCCTCGTGTCCCCTCAATTACAACAACCATCCTCGCCCAACCACCACAAATGGCTCAAAATCGTTCCGTGAGCCCGACACATCCTCACCCACGACCATTTATGCCCGCAGGTGGAGGATCGTATAGAAACTTCTCTCCACCAATGAGCTCAGATGAACGTGCGACGATGGAGATTGCAGCGCTTGAGATCGCGCGTCTTAGTGAGGAAGCGGATCAATTGCGCGAAGAGGTCGATCGTCAAAGTGAAGCGCGCGTCGCAGCTGAAGCTCACCTCCTCACCATGGAGGACCGCATGCTTGATCTCGAAGCAGCAATTCGCGAAGAATGCGCCATGGAGTTTGAGCAGCGCCTTGCACTAGAAATGGCCCGCTGGAAGAACTCCATGGCCATTGAGCAAGAACGCACCGAAGAGCACTGGGACCGCAAAGTCGAGGTCCTCGAGCGCGGTCTTGCCTCTGACGAAGATTGTGATAAAGAAAATGTTCTTATCGAAGATCTTGAAGAGGAAGTGGATCGGCTCCGTCGCGAAAACGGTATTCTCAAGCGTGAGCTCGCTTCCCGCAGCCCCACTAAGCGCAAGCCCCTCGAGGAGCGGGAGGACTTTGCGCCTTCTAAGTCGCCTCGCGGCGATAGCATGACCAATCTGGGACGCAAGCTGGAGCGCATGCGTGTTAGTGGTGAAAAGGCACGCCCTGTTCCCGTCAATGGGAACGGCAGTCCAAAGAAGATGCGCAAGTTGGGGACGAAGAAGTGGGAGCATGAGGAAGATGAGCTGTCTTAGTATGTCTAGCTGTGAGCGTGCTTCTCAGGGTCATGGATAGCATGGGATGGGATGGATGGTCGGTTTGTGTTATAGAATTGGTTCGGATTGGCTGGGTCGGACGGATAATGGATGGTATACCCTTTGCGTAATGTCGTGCAAGCTCATAGCATCGTAATGCAGTTTTTGTTCGTTTGCCGTACTCCCTAGTCTGTTCCATGGTCTTCAATCGAGACTTTCTTCGGCCATGTAATCCTGAAAGGCACCTCCCGATTTGCCTTCATCAATTTGAGTTGCGCATATATAATGTCCAGTGACACATCGCTGGCAACTCTACTGCGTTGGAGCGGCAAGTATGTCATCCACGTCCAATATCGCGGCACCGTAAACTGCTGACGTATTTTTATCGCCCTTTGCACTGTCCCGACAGTCACCTTTGCTCCTCGTTCCAACATAAGATGCACACATTCTGTCACCTGGCTATCTACTTCCTTTGAGTTTCTCTCGATATGTGCAATGGCGCCGGCAAGTAGCTCTTCCCATGCTGTCGTTCTGCGGAATCCAATCTGCTTGATCGCTTTGTTAGGCTTTGCTCCTCTGTCGAGTAATAGTTTAATCACTGATGCGCTTCTTATGTCTGTCAGGGGCACAAGCGAAAGAAGGGGGATTCTGAGTAGCTCAGGGTTTCCCTGCAGTCTCCACCCAAGTTTCCCCAGGCTCAGCCGTTCCTTATTCGGGTCCCGTTTCGCAACCACGACAATACCTTGCTGGTCTGCCCTGGCTCTAATATATTCCCCGACACAAAACACAGTCGTCAGGCAGAGGAATTCTTCTTTGGCATCGGAGCAGTAACTGTTCAACTGTATTCCGGTCGATTTGCTCTCCCATTCACTCTTCGGATCTCTGAACCTGTGGCTCTTATACTTAAAACGGCAGAGACTGGCACAATTCTCCCGTAGATGATCCAGTAATCGAACAACATCGGACCTTGAGGATGGCAATGCATGCCCTGCATAGTCTAGACTTTCCCTCAAGAGGGACTGGAAATCTTGGATCTCGGTTCCCTTTTGTGCATCTGGCCCCATCCAGAGCTTTGCTAAGGATGTATATGCCGCTGACAACCTAATGCTAGAATCGTATGGCGTGGCAAGACAGCTGTCGAGCCTTTGCTGGGTATCAGGTCTCATTAAAAACTCTGCAAATGTCCTGTGCAGATAAATAACATCACCTCCGTCTGGTTTTGCAGGATGATCATATGGAGCTCCTTGAACTTCAAGTAGCCCTCTGCACCGACTGACGATACGAAGTCGCATTTCTTCTAGTCGGCCCATTACCTCCTCAAGTGGGACAGCACTCGGGTCTTCGTCGATGGCCCGGTCCAAAAACTTAACCTCATCCGCGTACCACAAAACACGCAGCGAAGGCGGATCTTTGCATGCTCTAACCAGCTTGAAGAGCTGGGCAGCATGTTCGCGGTATAAAGGATCAATGCTCTCAACAATTCTCCCATATAGGTCATCCATTTCTGATGGCAGCAGGCTGAGCCGATTCTCGAGATCTTCAACGCGGTCGCCAGCCATCATCCCAGCCAAGAGCGATGCGACAACAATGGTAACCCATAAAAAGACCCCCCTTGCTTTGTTGGCAATCGAGTGGCTCAGAGCGCCGGCAAATTCAGGATGCAGCTTCTGGAACCTTTCAAATTGAGAATTTGCCTCGAACTTTGACACCACGTATCTTGTGATGTCGCCGTAGGTGAGATCTTCCATTTTCAGCCTAGGATAGTCTCCAAAAGCATTCTCAAATTCAGTCCAGGGACGGCTCGAGATGCAAACCTTGATTGGGGATGCGATGCACTCCTGTAACAAGGATATAAGAGCATTGCAATCACCGTCAAACTCATCCAAGCCATCGATAAATAGTGCAAGCTTTGCTCGGGAGCTGATATGTTTCACTGCGTGGCGAAACATGTCCTCCAATTCATCTTGGCTCAAGCGTCTTGGGTCTTCGTTAAAAAGGCACAAAGACTCCCAACGCGACGAAGCAACAAGTGGAATGACCTCTGGGTGCGCGCGAAAAAGCTGAACAAGTAGGGTCCGAAGCAATCCTTCTTTGCTCGCCTGTATGTCTGATCCAATGGCCCAGAAATGAAACGTGGCAATCGTGAGCTTCTGGTCTCCCGCCCATTGTTGCAAGTATTCGTTGCATCTGTTCTCATTGCTCGATCCGTTAATAGGTTGAAGGAGGTACTTCATCAGCGTAGACTTTCCTGAGCCTGGCTTCCCGGTGATCCAGTAGAGGCTACCGTCGGATGCAAGCCATTCTTTGAAGCCAATGGGTGAGGTCCCAGCGTTATTGTCATTGAAGATCCAGCGAAATGTTCCCTTGTGAGCTTCCTTTATCGTGAGTTCTCTCTCTTGTATGGTATCATATCGGACTCTCGAAATGAAAATGTGTTCCAAATGTTGTCGCCTCTGTGGTGATAGTTGGATGCTTGATGAATCTGGTGGCGCCTTGGCCTCAGAATTGTGGATACGAGCGACCAAAGCATCTATGAACTCGGACTTGAGCTTCTGGCGCTCATGTAAGCCGCCGGTGAGATACTCAATGGCTAACGAACCGAAGCCTGCTTGAACTTCGTTTGCACTCGAAGCGTCTCCGATCGCTTTGATGTCTACTCGTATGTCGCGCATCTCCTGCAACATCTGCATCTGGTTCTCCAAAGTCTCTCTTGCAGTAGCCCTCAAATTGACGGATAGGTAGAACGTCAGGTCTGCCTTGACCTCTGTCAGTCTGCCTTCAAGGCCCTTCAATTTGTCCTCCTTCAAGATGATCAGCCATGTTTTGATCACCGCGTCGCGCTTCCGTCCGTGGCTATTTTCCTCGATGCGCTTCAACGAGTCAAGCATTTCTTTTGCAATCGCTTCACTCTTCTTGGCAAGAGACAATATCGCTGCATCTGTACTGGTCCCGGGGAGTGAAATGGCACGAAGCTCATGCTGGGCATCCCTGAGATTGCTCGACGAGTTGTGTAGACTCTGGAGATTGTTGAGAAAGTCATGTTTCGATTGTCTGACTTGGTATAGTGTGGTGAGGAAGCGGGTGCCGTAATCGACAACCTGAAGGATACTGGCTGCCACGCCGAGTGCAGCAAGTTCGGCCATGGTGAAGAAAAGATGTGATAGAGTTCAAAATGGGTGGGAAGGGCCAAGACTCTTGACATTCATGAATTAATATTCATTGTGGCCAGAGTCTGACCAAGGCGTTCTCTCATCTTTCCTCCTCTTGAGAGCCTCGTGGTGTCTGTGTTTTCAGCTGCTGCGGAAGCAGGCTGTACAGACATGGCGGCGTCTGATGATTCGTCAGGCATCGTGTGGCTTGCAAGGGTGAATGTTCGACTCAAACGGTCCAATGACAACTGAAGAAGCAAAGAATATCATTTTGCGATTGGGAATGTGGTTCGCATTACGGCGATATTTTGTTGTTGTGTCAAAAGAAGGCCAAGCGGGTCGAAGTTGAATGAGGCAGGTTCTGTAAGTCGACAGGAAGCAGCAAGAGCCGGTGGAGGCCATATTGTTTGAAGCAGCAAGAACTAAGGAGGCATTCGTCATACACGGCAGACGATAAGACATTGCGAAAACGCCATGTTGAAGTCGCCTTGGCCCATTCACGACTTTCTTTAGCTATAACATGTTTTCGGCATACCGACGTGGTCTGTAGTCACAAATACAGATCAAGTTGGCGTGCGGGACCCGGCGATCATGGGCGGGAAGCGGGTATACGGGTTTAGAGCGGCTATTAGCAGAGGACCCTGAATCTTTCGCTCACTTGACGACCTCCATGATGTGGCTAGTAAAGCGACAAACTAAAGGCCGAAGAACACCTAAACGAAATCGGCATAATGCGCAGAAAGGTTGAGGCAATGTGAACTGCATCTTCAGTCTCGCAGCGTGGCACACGTGATCAGCACTCAGAAACAGGGCAGCCAGGAAAATATAAACAACAGGCAGCGGAAGGATGCTGCTTACAAGGTAAATCCCGTTCTTGAATCATTGGCAAGCGCTTACAGGCCCAAGAATTACAATACGACGACGATAGTAAGCTTGGTTTGCGACAACGTTTGGCTGGCGATACGCCTATGACTGCCGAGAGTAGCACCGCCTCAATACTGGTATGAAACGTAATAGCTGCTGCACGTTGTTTCCAACATCACTAACCGGGTCAAGTTCATTACAGACCCAATTACACTAGCTACATTACGCTGCTACTCTGTTCGCCTATTCTCATGTCTGGTGGTAGCAGTTCTGTAACAGATCAACGGACCCTCGGAGCCGGCGTCAGCCCGTGAACCTCTGCCCGGCCGGGATCCCCGGAGACTGATCCACCGTAAAACCACCAGGGTTCAATATCAGCGCTTAACCTAAAGCCTACAGACTTCAGTTACATAGTAAAGCCAAAAGACAAGAACAAATTACGGCATTGAATACGGTTACATTATTACTCGTGTAACGGCCGTAAATTCCCAGTCATGCATTTGTAGGTCAGAGGCGTTTGGGTCACCGCACAGTGTTAGTCCAATGCCCAGATGAGGGGCTACCATTGATGCCTAGCGAAACGTGGAGAAGAATTACTGTCCGCGACACCGTTTGAATATCGTCAGCGCTGCACTGTTGCCTTTTTTCCAGCTGAGACTGGAGGTTGGTCGCATGACTTGATGATCCATCCCAATTCCGTTCCTCCATCTTTTTCTCTTCTTCTCTCAACAACACACAAGCTTCTTTTCATATCGTCGTTTTTCTCTCTCGATCGCGAGGCCTACGAGAAACGAACAGAGTGTCGTCGTCGTCCCCTGGAAACGCCAAGATCGAACTGTGCGTCGTGAGAGTGGGATACCTGTCGTCATTTTTATAGGGACGAACCCGCCCTTGAGACAAAGGACACGCCCACATTCAAACCCGCCGCCGTCATTCCTCAGCGCTTGCGCACGGCAGATCGATTCTCACTCCTGTTTCTCTTCCCTTTTTCTCCCTTGTATCACCAACCTTCAAGGGATTAAAATCGCATCGTGTCCCTCTTTGTCCCCCCTCCCCGGGTTTATCTCTGCATCTCTTATCGCTTTTGCCTCAGAATCTTTTCTCGATATGACGTGGGAACTCAACCAGAGGCGGTTCATCCGCTCTATCAATTCGAAGTACATCTACGGTCGTATCGTAAGTCGAAGCTCACTCACCCACGCCCTGTTTTTTCCAACTCTATGATCCGTCGCCACTTTAGCTTCCCCAGTATTTTCCCCAACTACTGTCTAGCTCTATCGTCATCGCTATGTACAAGCTGTTTTTTTTTTCGCTTGTTCATGATATCACTTTGCGCACTTCTCTACTTTTTTCTTTTCTCCTTTCATCACGTTTCTTTTTTTATTATCTCGCTGCCCTTTCTTCTTTGTGCTGTTAGGGCTTGTTTGTGCGACTCGACGCTGACGACAGCATTACCAGCCTCTTCTGCATACCATCGTCTTCTTAATTGAAATGGCATTCATCGCACGACTTACAGCTCGATTCAACTCGTACTATGACGAGCGACCACGTACGCTACCATAAACGCCTCTCGCCCGATGCGATATAACTGACACCTTCCAGTCATGACCATGATGGTCACCAACGCCATCCTCGGAGGCGTCGCCGACACAGTCGCCCAATCCATCACCGCCATTCGCGAACGAGCCATTCGTCAGCCAGGCGGTCTTAAGAAGAACGACGGCATCGCTATTGAGATCCACGAGCTCGACCGCAAGAACCCCTTCTACGATCGCGACCTGATCCCCGACTCGGTCGGTCTTCCTCCACCTTTCGACTTTGAACGTCTCACGCGCTTCATGGCATACGGTTTCTGCATGGCTCCCGTACAGTTCAAATGGTTCCGCTTCCTCGAGCGAGTCTTCCCCGTCACCAAGACCAGCGCTTTCGTCCCCGCCATGAAGCGCGTTGCCTTCGACCAGCTTATCTTTGCACCATTCGGTTTAGCTGTGTTCTACACGACTATGACTATCGCTGAGGGTGGTGGCCGTCGCGCCGTTTCGAACAAGCTTCGGGATATGTACATCCCAACTCTCAAGGCCAACTATGTTGTCTGGCCTGCTGTGCAGATTGTCAACTTCCGCTTGATGCCTGTCCAATTCCAACTGGTACGTCATTCTTTTGCGCTCCAGAAACCAAGATCGCTAACATGTTTGCAGCCTTTTGTATCAACAATCGGTATTGCCTGGACGGCATACCTATCCTTGACAAACTCGGCCTCTGACTAAGCTCATTAAATCATGCCTGGTGAACGTTTTCAATTGGCCTCGAGCTGATTGTTGATCGATTATGAACATGAAGTTGCGTCGACTGTTAGTGCTTCAGCCGTCACATAGAAACGGCGTTTGGGGGTTTTTTACATATACTGCACGATTTGGTATGCTCCGGGACCTACAATTGAGAGTTTTGAGACTCAGGTCCTTTTGCGGCAATTGCCTTGTTCGGCATTCTTGTTATGGGTTGGGATGGGATACGGACCATGTTTAGAATAACAGCGTGAGTCTCGTTTGGAGTTTCGGTAGATTTATAAATGACAAGACGACGCGATCTTTTTTGTCTTTGACATTTTGGACCATACTCAATGTCGTGTGTAGCAGATCTGAACGCGATATTCTATCCTGTCAGAAAACGGGTTTGATCATAAATGAAAGTGAATGGGTGTCCGGGTAATAATCATGATATGACATCGAGTAATTCTTTTGGATTGTAGGGCTGACGGGCCGGAATTGATCTCGGCCGTTAAAGTGACAGCGTGTAGGTTAAATGGAGATTGCAAGGGAACCCAGCAAGGTGTGAAGAGTGGTATGGTCTGTCTTGATATAATTCACCGAGAAGATCCAGTGGTCTGAGGAATTGTGGCAATGCTTTTCAAGCTTTGATATCCATAGACACAACAGTAATGAGAACGTGTCATATCGAATTTCACTATCAGATCAGCTAATCGATGTTGTTTCAACATGGGCTTCTTTCAGTTTCCACCCCCGCTAGCTTAGACCTCATATCATGGATACATGCATCTTGCTGTCGCAATTCATTACATACAGCTGTTCAACAAGGTAACTGTACGTAAAAGGCGTGGTTCTCGGCGGTGTAGTTACGGCCCGCGTCTCTCCGGATCTGCCGCATCCGCATCGCCAGAAGCCGGAGGACGATGCCCGTAACCCGGCGATGTTGACGGCTGCATAAAGTGCATGGGCTGAGTGTTCAGGGTAGGCTGCTTAAGAGGATGAAGTATGAAGTGAGGGAGAGAGTGAGTGATTTGACAAGTGGACCGACCGAGACGAGACCGATCATGTCATATCATGAATAGAGGAATAGGCAATAGTCCGCTGACAAGTCGACATCTCACGCCAGATTCATGGCTAAGGTGTTTGCTCCAGGGGCATTCACGGGCCTCATCATCCCACCATCTGCGAGTGCAGCCGCGAAAGCCCCGCCAACGCCAGCAGCGGCAGCGTCATCGCGTTGAGAAGATTGACCCCCACCTTGAACTCAGCAGTGCTATTTACTACCTGACGCTCCCCTCCATAAACTCTCTTCTTCCCTTCTCCTCGACATCACCTTTTGACCTACATCCCCATTCACTCGTACCTCGCATCGAAACCATGTCGCTGTCTAACAAGCTCTCCATCACTGACGTTGACGTCAAGGGCAAGAGAGTCCTCATTCGAGTAAGTTGGCGAGAAAAAAATGCCCCGCGATAGAATGAAGCTGTTGAGCTTGGTTGAGCTCCCCGCATCATATCATCAGATGTCACGACGAATCAGTCGAGGCAATTGCACGAGATGTACCTCAATCAATTCCTCGATTAGCCTTTGATCAAACTATAGCCATCAAGCTCAACGGCTCAAACGTCCATACCAAAAAGCCTCAACAATACCCCGCCATCCTCAAACTCTAGCTAACAAAACCCCTCTCAGGTCGACTTCAACGTCCCTCTCGACGCCGACAAGAACATCACCAACAACCAGCGAATTGTCGGTGCCCTCCCCACCATCAAGTACGCCCTCGAGAATGGCGCCAAGTCCGTCATCTTGATGTCCCACCTCGGCCGCCCCAACGGCTCCCCCAACGAGAAGTACTCCCTCAAGCCCGTTGTCCCCGAGCTCGAGAAGCTTCTCGGCAAGAAGGTCACCTTCGCCCCCGACTGTGTCGGTCCCGAGGTTGAGGAGATCGTCAACAAGGCTGAGGATGGCGCTGTCATCCTCCTCGAGAACCTCCGATTCCACATTGAGGAGGAGGGCTCTTCCAAGGATAAGGAGGGTAACAAGACCAAGGCCGACAAGGCTCAGGTTGAGGCTTTCCGCAAGGGCCTGACTGCCCTTGGTGATGTTTACATCAGTAAGTCTCCAATTGTAATACAACCCCGTGCTACGTGATGCTAACAAGAACAGACGACGCTTTCGGCACTGCTCACCGTGCTCACTCCTCCATGGTCGGTGTCGACCTCCCCCAGAAGGCCTCCGGTTTCCTCGTCAAGAAGGAGCTCGAGTACTTCGCCAAGGCTCTCGAGGAGCCCAAGCGTCCTTTCCTCGCCATCCTCGGTGGTGCCAAGGTCTCCGACAAGATCCAGCTCATCGACAACCTCCTTGACAAGGTCAACACCCTGATCATCTGCGGTGGTATGGCTTTCACTTTCAAGAAGACCCTCGAGGGTGTCTCCATCGGTAACTCCCTCTTCGACGAGGCTGGCTCCAAGACTGTTGGCAACCTCGTTGAGAAGGCCAAGGCCAAGGGCGTCAAGCTCGTCCTCCCCGTCGACTACATCACCGCCGACAAGTTCGACAAGGACGCCAACACTGGCTACGCCACTGACAAGGACGGCATCCCCGACGGCTGGCAGGGTCTTGACTGCGGCGAGGAGTCCGTCAAGCTCTACAAGGAGGCCATCGCCGAGGCCCAGACCATTCTCTGGAACGGTCCCGCCGGTGTCTTCGAGTTCGAGAAGTTCGCCAACGGCACCAAGGCCACCCTCGACGCCGTCGTCGACGCTGTCCAGAAGGACGGCAAGATCGTCATCATCGGAGGTGGTGACACTGCCACCGTCGCCAAGAAGTACGGCGTCGAGGACAAGCTCAGCCACGTCTCCACCGGTGGTGGTGCCAGCTTGGAGCTCCTCGAGGGCAAGGAGCTGCCCGGTGTTACCGCTCTGTCGAGTAAGTAAATAATATCCACACCTGTTGGAGTACGATGTCTTATGAGAACCTGTTGATGACGGGCTATGAAAATGGAAAAAGGTCGGGCGGGAAGGGCTAGTCTGTAGCAAAGACTGAACAGATCAAATAATTAAATACCAAATACCAATAGAGGCGCGAAAGCGCTATAAAAACATTACCTACGATTAAAGCAGTTCGATTGGTGTACTTGTGAGAAGGAATTGATGCTGGAATCTGGAGCTTGCAAATGCAGGTGTTTGAGAACACTGCAAATGTCCAGATCGCGCAGGCTCGTGTTGCACCATGAAGAAGAATAAGGTAAAATCTCCTGCAGTCAGACCAACCATGTTTGTTATGGAATGGGAAACCATTCGAACACCCCGCGGCCTGCAAAGACCAGTATCGGTGTGAAGTCCCGATCTACAGGTTGAGGTTCCCAAGACTCTAAATGACGGGCCTAAAAGAAACCAACAATAGCTTAATTAGTTCACCATGGATCTGTCCCGATATTTCTGTCACTTAAGAACCATTGGCGGCGGATGCGTCGTTCAACACAAGCTAACACAGCCGAAGCCTATTAAAAACGTTCAAAGATGCTTCATGGCGCTTTCGCGCGCCTCTATTGGTATTTAATTATTTCATCTGATCTGTCTTTTCCACAGACTCGCCCTTCCCGTTCTATAATTCGGTTCGAATCGCGGTATCGTCACAACATAGCTCTATCGGCGTTTAGCAGCTTCGACCTTCTTCAATTCCTCTCTATCCAGATATTAGCTCTGCTTCCACAATGTTCGTAGGTTTTGTACGCACCGAAGTTGTTGCGAAAAGTCGTCGCTCGTGTCGTCGTCGTCCCAGCTCTCTTCCCAGAGGTGCTTTGTCTCGCCGCTGCCCTTTGCAGCCTCAGTCTGATCCTCTGGCCAGTCTAAACAGCATTAGTACTCGACGTAACCTAAGAACGGCGGTGATGGGTTGTGGTACCGTCGACGGG
Organism: Fusarium nygamai; assembly: GCA_001262555.1. NCBI lineage: Eukaryota > Fungi > Ascomycota > Sordariomycetes > Hypocreales > Nectriaceae > Fusarium > Fusarium nygamai. The sequence continues at coordinate 2,593,949 of LBNR01000006.1, forward strand.
AAAGTCCTCGAACTCGTCGTCCTCGCCGAGAGCGGCGGGCTTTTGCTCTGGCTTCTGCTCAGCGGGCTTGTCGTCTGTGGTCTTGGGATCTGTGGATGCCATGGTGGATCGAGGCGAATGTGTGATGTAGAGTTGCGATTAAATGGGAGGGAGGGCGATTGCGGTTGTTGATGGAGCTGGAGCTGGATTGGGAGGCTATGGAGAGCTTGATGATGATGCGGTAGCTGGAGCCTTGTGGACGAGGCGGGAAGGTGGGGCTCAACGGAAGAATGATCGACCGCTGTTGGAAATGCAATGGAGGATTACCACGAACATTCACTTCAATGGCAGACATAATGGGACAGGAAAAAATATTAGAACAATGAAGTAAGGGAAGATTTTCTATATTAGCCTTTAGTGAGATTTCTGTTGTGAGACAATGCTCCACGTCTTCATGATGTATTTGCATAGAGCTCCGACGCTGTACTGGCAATCAATCTAGTACTGCTTCAGCTGGAACTATGACAATGACAGCGTCAAAAGAAATGAATGGTTTACCTTAAAAAACAAAAGGAATAGAACAAGAAACTCTAAATCTGTAGTCCATGTCTGCAAAAGGAAACCCTCGCGGGTTACTGTATGTTTGCGACCGAGGGGAATCGAACCCCTCTCTAACGCTTGGAAGGCGTTAATGCTAACCACTACACCACGGTCGCTTGTTGGTTGTTGGAAGATGAGTTAGTGTCCAGAATTATATTCATTTTGTGCAAGACAATAGATCAAAACTCACCTCAACAAGAACTTGCCAGGCCTCGATCCAATGAGTTGAAAATGAGACCAGCTTTGGCCGAGTCTATGTTGAATGAGGTCTGATCTTGAAACTATTCAATTAGCTATGTAGATGAAGCCCAACTCTGGCCGAACGAGCCGAAACACAACCACCGTCACGAGCTTATGGAGGCGCCATCACCAACCACCGGCCCTCAAAACCCTTGAACTCCTCCTCGATAAGTCGCGACGTACTCTCCCATGGCACCTTGAACGCTCCCGAGTTAAACATGGGCGAGTAAATCACCGGCGCACCATCAGCTTCCTGTTCCCGCTCCTCCTCCAACTGCATCCTCATCTCCTTCAACGCCGCCCTCGTCTGCGCCAAAATCTTTCCCGCACCATCCTTCCCTGGCTTTCCCGTCCTCGGATTTGCTCTCCCATACCCATAGCTAGTAAACAAACACACAATATGTATCCTTGGAGCTCCTCTCGCTGTGTCGGAAGCCTGAGGCGGAATGACGTAGCATTTCCCCGCAAGACTTCGCGACGGCCATCTCGACCCGTCAGGAATGGTTATGTTGCAGAACTTTTTGTATTCTTTACAAGCAGCTGGGAATACAGTCGCTAGTTCGGCAGCGATTCCGGCGCCCCATTCCGCGATGCAGTTTGTCGCGTGGACGAGGTAGATGTCTGGGGGGAGGGATCGAATTGCGTTGAGGGAGGTTGTTTCTAGTACAAAGATTGGAGAAGCCATCTTTTGAAGCTGTTTGAAATGCTGTGGGGTAGAGTGAGGATCTGATGTGGGAGATGGATGGATGAAGAGCGGTTGATATAGTTGTGTTGGAGAAAATGCCTCTTTTACATGATGTAGGTCTGGCGTTGAGGGTTGTCTTCGGGCGTGACTCATCGGCAAGATATCCAATGCTGCCACTTCCGTTGATCAACGGAAGACAGAAAATAACTTTGGAACATTGAAAGAGAACTTTAGCAAGTACTGGCAATATTCTGTTAGTTATTGTGAGGCATTAACAACAGATGTTGTGTAATCTTAATTGAAGCCTCCGTTGGGCTGAGTCTGCCTCCAATCAGTTTGACGCCTAGCTACAACACCGAGGAAGAATATGAAGAAATATCGCAGATGAGCGATGTTACCACTATTTCATCTTCCGTGAGTTTATCGGAGGAGAAGAGGATATGAAGATAACGCTGCTGAACGTGCAGTTTATCCCTCAGCTTCAGTCACTAACCAGCAGCCGGAAACGGCGAATAGAAGCGCTAGACCCTGACGAAGAGGCCGAAATATAAGAGAAAAGGAAAAAAAAAAAAAATCATTTGATCCAGGTTTTGGATCAGTCAGTAGCCAAAAAGAAGTTCACCCGCTGGCAACAAGTCGGAGTGTCCCGGACGCTCCTCTGGCATCAGCCAAATTGCCGTAGCCTTGAGTAACTGTCTAGAAGACGACGAACCCGGCAGAGAAGATTATATGGAAGATATCAATGGGTTTCTGAGACAGTCAATTAATCGGATTTATCGGTTGGAATTCCGGTTCGGCAGTTGTGAATTGTCCGCATTGTTGTGTTCCACCATCGATCTGATCACCGTATGGACGAATACCGGCGTACAGGGGACAATAGACGCTACTAATGATGACCCCAATTGGAAAGGAAAGAAGGGAAGCCTTGGGGAATGTATAATGCAAGGATGATGCGAGTTCAGAGTCCAGACATTGCCCAAGCCGTGATGTAGATCTGGGTAGGATGAGAGGCCAACACTCACCATTCATTTCTCATCAGTAGCCTGGATAGCCAATCCACTAGTGTCAAACGAGAGACTGAAATAAAATGATACAATGAGCTTTTGAAATATGGACCTAGGCTTCATATTTACACAGTAGCTCGGCTGCAAATGTCAAGTTCCACGAAGAGCTTCTTGCTGAGCTGGGACAGGCACATCACGATAGATACCACAGCACCACCACAGTAGATATGCGATACATACGAGACATATAAGTAGCTCCTAATGTAAGTTGAGACCCTGTCCGACTTTAATATCTCGTAACCTTGCTCCAGGCCCGTTGAGTGTCAAGTGTCAAAATAGTGGCACTCAGGGAGTCAGGGACTCCACATGTCAATGACAGAATGGCATTGCTCTCAAAGCCTAGTTCTTAAGCGACATTTCTCCTTAAAACTAATACCACGAGCTACGGAGGACCTTTGGTGCTCGCTGGAGGATATGAAGGCCTCGCTTCACGGCGAGGACTTGGATCTACGTGATTTAAACAGCTGATCGCCATAGTCCTCTTCTGTACACTGAGCCAGCAGGGAAGTACTATTACATGAAAGCGATTAGCTACAGAAATACGCTATCAGTATTTAGGAATGGTTTCATGGTCTAGAACGCATGCTCAACCTTGCTAGACTCGACAAGCTTAGGTGCTTGGCCATGGTTCACACCAGAGTGGAATGAGTCTGGAAGCAACGGGTGCTTGTGCTCCCTTTCGCGTTGAAATAATTAATATTGTATTCAGGGAAGCTGGGTAAGTGCAGAAGAGGGAATCGGGATGCTGCAGAGAGACTGGTGGAGAGACATTGCTGATATTGAACGATAGTGAATAGCGGGTGCTGAGAGGAATGCCTCAGGGGGCAAGAAAACACCGAACCTGGATATAGGGTGTCAAAATAAACTTAGCAAAGAGCACCCTAAGCTTAGGCTAGATTTACCTAATATTTTCATCGCTTAGGGTCAAGGTCCTGAGTTTTCTTTCCTCCCCTAGGAAGGGTTGTTGATAAAGCTGATCGGGACTTAACAGAGAGGTTTCTCGCGGCTGATAGATGAGTCGTGATAATGGTACATCATAAAATTCGATCTATGTTCTGCTGAGTGGTGTATGAGTCCGTCTACTCTTATGAACGATGACTTGGGGCGTCATTCTGACAGGAGCTCCATATCAAATCATGATCCAATACGCAGAAGAACTCACTAGGCAACAACTAGCTCATATCAGAAGAGTGCTTTCACTTACCCGTGGGTTTCACAACTACTGGATGTTGCCACTGCTCATGGTTCGCCCTTCGCCCCAGTCCCGTGACACACAAACTCAACCCGATATTAACTTCAACACAAGCTTCTGACACGTCACACAGTCCCCCAATAGACCCAGTGGTAGTGTTATATACCAATTCCGCTCTGTATTCCATTGTCGTAGAGCAATGACGGAATGGCAATGGCCGGTGTCCAGAGCTCTACGAAGGTAGGTCACAACAACAAGCGTTGTTGGTTCGAATCCCGACATGCTGTGACCTTGTGACCTGTAAAATTAGATATGCAGTAGATAGCTGTGATATGAGTAGATGTAATGTGTAGCCACTAGGTTCCATGTGACAAACTACCATATATTGCCATATATCTTCTGCCATCTTTATAATTTTGCTTATTGTAATTACGTTTTATCTTCAACTGCTTTTTTCTACACATCTCCAAGGCTTCACCCTTCAACTCCTTTACTTAATGCAATTTATAAATCTTTCAGACATACTCATCTCTACGTTTAATAGTTATTATTGTTTAAGATCTTTATTTTACTGTCTTTTGTCTAGATTTGCAGCTAACGCTTAATGCTCCGAGGCAAAGAGAGCAGCTTTGCAAGGGAGTTTCTTAACTCTTGTTCTCTGGTGACTTTCTATGGCCTTATTAGATATAATACAGAACGACCAAGAGCAGCTTGTATGTTTTGTCAACCCATGAACTACCAGACAGCGGCTACCTCACGCACTTGTCTGATGCACTGCATGCGAGCACTGCCTTGTCTTAGCAGCCTTAGACTGCTATACTGCTGCTCGCTGGATTGCAGAACATAGGCAGATACAACAAAAAGCCAGGCCATATAATATAGCACGATGAATACTGACAAGAAGTCTCTAAAAAGCTTTATTCACGTTTGAAGAGGAAATCGAAGTATGAATGTCAGCCATCGTCGTCAATTCACCGAGGAGAGCGCGCATGCCTACACATGTCTTTGGACTGCGAAGAAGGCAACCTCTTTTGATCTTGACGTCTCCAAAAGATCTCTAATAACCCACGCGCTTTCCCAAGTCCTTCCCTTGAGCAGTACCCATCTCAGTTCTCGTAGCCTGTTGGAGCATCGCGTAATCCGTCCCAACATGGACCATATCAAACCCGGCCTCGATATATCCCTTCGCCTGCTCTCCAGATGACGAATAGATACCGCATTTCTTCCCAGCCTTACGTGAAACTTCCAGGATGCGGTTAATGGCAGCCTTGAGCTCTGGCTTCACAACACCGTTGAGGATCGGGTATCCAATGCTATTGCCTACACGACGTAAGCTTCAATGCAGTCCAAGTCTCCCTACTGAGTGACTCACCGAGATCGAAAGGCCCAATGAATAATACATCGATACCTTCAACGGCTGCAATATCTTCAAGGTTGTCCAAAGCAGACTTTGTCTCGATTTGAACGAGGGTAAGTAGACTGTCGTTGGCCTGTTGGAGATACTCATCCGATGTAGGGACGGGCTTGAAGCGATCCATGGAGAACGGGCTTCCGAAGCCACGGTTTCCCATGGGAGGAAATTTGGCCGCCTTTACGATATCGCGAGCCTCTTGTGCTGTTTGCAGGAGAGGAACTAGGATCTGGCGAGTGTTAGCAAGTTGAGTCGGACTCGACATACTTGGCAGTCTCTCACTCCATGCGCACCAGCGTCCAGCGCCCCTAGCTAATCGTTAGTGACCCTTAGATAAAGCTGGTTAGTAGTGCCTACGCTTAATGAGCCATGGCTCTGTGCTCGGGATCCGCACAATCGGCGATGCGCCAGCTGCTGCAACGGCTGGGACGCACTGGCGCATATCTCGATCTATTCACAGTCAGTGCCAGTCGTCGAGTGCAGATCTGTCCACGAACCATCAAGATCACCGTGTTCACAGTCGATCAATACCCAGTCGCAGCCGGGCGTCTGCGCGAGCATGCGTGAGATGTTGGTGCTGGGCATCATCTGCCAATACCCGAGGCTCGGCCCTGCGCCCTTGTCAAGCGCTGCCTTGAAGAAATTGCCTGAAGCCATTGTTGCCATCGTGAGATGAGATAACTGAGAAGAAGATTCGTATCTACAAAACTTGTTGTCAAAGATGAGCTCGATATTCTGAAGACCGGTGCAGTGTTTTAGCTGCAAGAGGGTTTGAGGTGCAGATGAGGAGGGGTCGCTTCGATCTAAATAAGCCAATCTACTCACGGTCTCAGAATTAGTTCATTTGTTAGCCTTTGCCTTTTGACGGGTTCAAGTTGTTGATTCGACGGTAGACAGTAAGGTAGTTTACGCAAACCGAGGTTCGGGTCGGAATGGCGATGGCTCGGCTTCTCTTCCCGATACAAATTTAGATAGACTAGACTGCCTCTCTTTTAGAGACAGGTGATATACGATCAAATGTTTCAATGTGCTAATTGAGGGTATCAGAAGGCCAGCAGATTATTTGAGAAGGCGCAGGGACATGTTCGACTGATGGTTCTGACGAAGGAGGTAAATCTTCCAGCCCGGGTTTAGTTCTTCAGAAAGCAGTGAGCTAGATGTGTTATTTGCTCGAGAATTATGGCTGAGAGCTTGAATCAGCGTAGAGAACGTGGCGATCATAGTGAAGCCAAATGCCTGGCGATCAAACAGCTCCGAAGCTAGTTCTTGCTCAGCTGCTCAGCTGTGATCCAGTCGACTGGATATTCAAGGGCCACTCAGAGCTGGTCATGCCTTTTCCTATCCTGTATTTTGGAGGTGACGATGCCGCGGATGAGATGAGCCCTCAATTACAGCAAATTCCTCAAGAGCCAAGTATACATATAGTCTGCTGGAAGACTAGATACTAGAAGCTCGAAACAAACCCGAAGAGGAATGGATATATGGACACCGAAGGATTCAGGTACCTGGAGGACCGTATTATCACGAGGAAATGATCATCCCTGGGCATTGTAGGCCCGACTGTCGTTCTCAAAGTGCCGATTACAAGGGAAGCATGTCGACGGCAGAGGAACGAATTTGAGTACTGAGAGTAAAAACCCTGTGCCTGGTGCTACAGTAGAGTTCTGTGCAGTATGGATCATCCAATTAAGTCGCAATCTTTGTGTCTAGAATGCCTAGAAGCTAGAAACCTTTTACAACATTCTGCTGCCAGAGCGCCTTTAATCCTGTAAGTCCAAAACCCATCCATCATATCTGAAATATTAGGCCGCGGTCTCTCCGGTCGCGTCCTTTGGTACCTCTTCTCTAAGGAAGTTCTCTCTCTTGATCTCCATCCAGTCGAGTATATCAGTGGAAACGTCGACGATTTCAGGTTCAAATCCGCCGGAGCAATTCATGATTGACTCCAATGACTTGCCTATGATGTCGTATTCGCTATCTTCGATGATCTGGTCGTAATTCCAGGGCTGGTCAAGAGTGAAGTTCGACCGCAAAATTGTCGTCTCTTTGCCCGAGTTTCTGGTGTCAAATGGATAGTTGCAATGCTCCGGTGGCAAAAGAAGACCTTGGGCGACGCAGTCCGAATGGGCCGTCAGCCAGACGATATAAGGCTTCATAATGGTGGAAAAGAATCCAGTTGAATGGTTCAAATCAGGATCGCCCTCAATGGTGAGAGAGTAAGACCTTGAAGGCAGGCCTTCTGTCAAGGCTTTCGAGATATGCATGATGATGTTGGTGACACCTTTGGCGATTCCAGAGGACCGGGCTTGATGCGTTTGAGGAATGTCATCCCATCCCTGAAGGTCAAGACCTTGGTCTTCTAACGCGATGTTTGGGTGGGCGCTTTTAGGGAGGATGTTTCGCCATAGATTAAGCTGGTGTTCAACTTTCAACTCTGGATTCTCTCGAAAGAATGGGATTAAGCCGAGTACATGGCACTCAGGACTGCTGATAGCATTCCTATCCTCATTTAAAATGAGTTTTGATATACAGAGTCTCTGTTGCCGAGAGATCTGACCCAGGAACTTAATGGCAACAGCGGCAGCAGAGAGCCGAATCTTCTGCTGGTATCGGTACTCGGGACCAGTATACCCAGGTAGTTTCACCCTCAATTGACGCCACTTGGCTGACCTTTCCCACACAGAGCTTAACTGTAGCTCTTCCAACTTGACTTTGACTTCATCCTCGGACGGTATTGTCCATGGATCAAATGTCAGGTTGAAGAACTCCGAGACAGAGTGCGAATCAGTCCAGCCGGGTAGAATCTCCCCAATAGCTTGTGAAAACTCCCGTGGGTCCTTCTCTGCCAGTTGTCGTAGAAGATAGTCAGCCGCGCGTGAAAAGAAAATAGTCTTATCTGTGCCACTATGGCTTATGACCGTGGAACCCCACCACCCCCGGCTGGTTGCTGGTTGGGACCTCAACTCTCGGAGGGTCTTAAAAGCGCGGGAATCCTCCGAATCCTCTGAATCGTCAGGGACACGGTCCCTGAAACGGTCCCAGGACGCCATGCTCCTCGCTAAGTCTTTTCTGATGGCGGCAATGTACTGAGAATACTTTAGATCAGGATCCTCGTACATCTCGGGTGTAATACGTCGTTTCAGCCGAGTAAGCATGGCATCTTGGAACGAGGTGTGATGATTTATGATGTAGTCAGCCCATATGGCTTGTTTCCTCCAGTCCTGCCTGTAAAGAGTCGAAAATTTAATCGCGTTCAGAGTGAACGGATACTGCCTGGTTTCGTGTGCGATTGCGCGGCAGGCGTACCGCAGCGATAGTTCAATCGGTTGATTGTTGGCCTGTACGAGTTTACCGGAATCTCCATGGTAAGCGAAGCCGCTGTCGACCGTAAAGTATTCGTGGTAGATCTGCTGACGTAGTTCCAAAGGCAGTCCCAAAAGACTGGCCCTTGGGACGACGGGTCGCTCTCGGCTAGACATGGTGCTGAATGATGTTTGGGCGAGGTGAACATGCCACGGATGACGACGCTTCGCCCGACGCTATTTGAAAGTGGATGAAATGAGGAGTCTTGATGCGGGGGAAATCAGAGACTCTTTATAACACGAGTGTAGAGGCAGGATGACTCACAGCGATGTCGGGACTTGTGGTGCACAATCACAAAACTTTAAATGGCAATCGCACGCCACGAAGTCAAAAGGAAGGAATTAACAACAGTCACGCGTATCAGGGACCACCTATGATGCTAATCTACTCACTTGGGTAATATTTAACTATGGGAGGACTGCGGCCTATAAGGTTAAGCTTTAGGCTGCGAACACAGGTGATGAATGACAGCACGATATTTTTTTCCCCCGATATAAGCTTTTACCCAGAAGCTTTCACGATGACCAATAAATCTTGCTGCAAGCCTTAGGGCATTGCAAAGGGAAGAGACCAAGAGGGTATAAAAAGGGATATAACCTGTAAAGACAGAGTTGGTATTTCATCGAAGTATACAACGGAGTTGACAGTCAACTTCGAGTTTGCATCTTTGCACACACACCACAACACACCACAACACAACTCCACAAACAACATGTCGGCTAATCCTGGGTTAGTTAGTCTCGTGAAGCATCGGGAGGGAGAGATGGCCTACCAGTAAACCGAACTATTGTCGGCAAGGACCGTACGAGCCAGGAGGCTCAATCCTACATCAATATGGTATTAGAACCATGCAAACTGCTTTCAAAGTAAGGATGTCAGTCTTACCTCCGTCCCCGTCACCTTCCCCGTGATCCCTGATCATGTTAAAGGGTATATCACCCATCACGACAGCTTCGCAGGGACACCACGGGAACTCGGAAACAGGAATGTGGCAGTCATGAAGATACTTCCGGAGATCAATGCGCTCGGCCCTACATAAGAATAACACCATACTCTAGGCACAAGTAATGCCCAAGTAGTATTCAAAGTTCTTCCTCTCCCAGTCCTCATTCAAGGTCACCAGCAGCCTCAGGTCCCTGGGATCCCTACCACCAGACACCATCTTGTCTTTCCGTTGCTGAACATACGCCTTCCATCTGACCTCGCACTCTCTAGTGTCCTTCTTCTTGACCCAGGCCTTGATGATCTCGCTCCGCTTCTTGTGATCTGCCCATTGCTCCTCAGCCTTCTCCCCCACGTTGGGGTCTGGACTGACGCTTGCTCTGTGACCATGACTCTTCTTGGCTGCTTCGTAAATCTTTGTCGCTTCGGCATCCAAAATCTGATACGGAGTCTTATTCCTTGGCGACTTGCCTGAGTTCTTTTTCGTCGATGTCAGGCCCGCTTCTTTGCCAGCCAGCATGTTGCCCGTTGCTCCGTCCTCCGGCGCCTGGCCCAATGACTTGTTCCCTCTCATCTCGCGCAATTTCTTTCTCGCTAGCGCCCTCCTCCTTTTCCACGGGGTGTTCCTCCATCTGGTGTCGTGGGAGAATAGACTCTTGACACGTTGCTGAGAAGCCTGGGAATGAAGGACAGTCACGATGTTCTCAACGAACAAGTCCTTCTCCATCATCTCAGCTGCTGTGTCCAAGACTGCACCAGAAACCTTGGTCAGACATTCCTTGTTCAGTGATACAAGTTGTTTTATCTGATAGTCCTTCAACCCATACTTGACGGAACAGTCCCCCTTGTCGCCCCCCCGCTGCCGGAGGAACCATGCGCCACAGGCATAGGTGATCACAGGCCGGATCATGGTCAGGTAATAGAGTCGCATGGTCTGCAATGTCAGCCCCGTCGTTCGTTTCGAGATAATGGACAGGTAGCCAAGCCGCTTCCTAACCTTCTCCTCGATCTCATCGATATGGCATTGCCAATTCAGCCTCTGATCAACCACGACACCGAGGATACGCAGCTTTGGTAGGCACGGCCCGTCAAACCCTGGGATATGGGTCTTGAAATTGGTATCAGGTTTGTCCCGCTGATGCTCAATGATATGCATGAGGTTGTACTTGTGAGGCCCAAAGTCGACCTTCAGCTCCGCATCAATAGCCTGTACAGAGCTGTGAAGCTTCTCAATACCTTTGTAGTTGATTTAGTAGATCGCAGACACTGCAACAAGGTAGATATCGTCGACAAAAGCGAATGCGTACAGGTTCACCCGGTGTGTCTTGCCATTAACCTCCACTGAGTGGGTACCAACACACGCACCATCCAGCAGAGGAGCAGAAGAAATGCTGAACAGAATGGACGGCCATGGCGAACCTTGATGAGTCCCAGAGTTGTAAGGGAAGGGTTTGGAAACAATGCCAGGCATGCGCATTGTGGCGGTTCGGTCAGAGAGCATGTTGCGGACCATGGTCACGCACCATGGAGGAAAGCCCTTGTCGACTAGATTCTGTAGGAGACGGTCGCGGAAGACGCGGTCGAATGCTGAGCTCATGTCAAGGCCGAAGACAGTAACGACCTTTCCAGGGTGAAAGGTCCAGGTACCTATTGTAGATGATATTGAGCAAGTACAGGAGCGCATCCGTAGTAGACCTACCACCAAACTGGCACCGCGGTAGAAGTCTCGGGTGGGCCCTCAGTACCTCAAGCATCTTATCAGTCATGATTCTATCGATAATCTTGCCGAAAGAAGATAGCAGAGCGATAGGCCGCCAAGACTTGGGATCGGAAAGCGGCCTGCCGGTTTTGCGCACTATGACTAGAATCGAGTCTTTCAAAGGCGAGGGGTAGTAAGAGTGAAGTAGACACGAGTGGCATAGTCGGAGGAGTCGAGATCGCAGGTCTTCACCACCGAGCTGAATTGCTTCGTGGGGGATGAGATCAGGCCCGGGAGCCTTGCCCTTTTGAAGGTTGGAAATGATCAATCTCAGTTGCTCGTCAGTGAGATCCTGCGACATGTACAACTGAGGTCGGCCGTCCTTTGGTCGGGGGCGGGGCTCGGTGGATGTGCTCTTGGAGTATGGCTTGTCATTGTCAGGGAACTTTTCCTTCTTGAACATCTCGATCTTCTCGCTGTCCCATTCGGCGACCTCGTCGCCAAGCCTGAGGGTTGGTGTCTGTGATATCTGGTTCGGCTCGCGAATTTTCTTCGCTATGTCGGCAAGCTCGTAAGCACCCTTCGTGGTCGCAGATTTGTCCTCAGTGAACATCTCCCACAGCTCTTGGTTGTGTTTGCTCATCTGACGTTGGATCCTGCGTATACTGGCTAGTGACCGAGTGTTCTGAGGACCTGCCTTGAGAGCATCCAACTTGGCCGTGTGTTTCTGCATACGCTTGGCCAAGTAAGTCAGTCGCCGTGGCTGGGAATCTCGAAAGCTCAATGGAACGGTGGTGTGGATTGCTTCGCACAAACCAAACATGATGTCAGTCATGTATTTATCCATCTGCTCGTCGGTGTTGAGAGGGGCATCGAGTGGGGGTAGTAACGGTTCCAAACTCCTCTGAAAAACTTTGGGATCAACTTCCTGCCATTGAGGTACGACTCTGATGTGAGTGCTGACGCGTCATCGGAGAACAGTTTCGATGACCCGGTGATCGCTCACGAATCCAGGACCCTGCAAAGGCTTGCAAGAGAGTACCGATGGAACGAGCTTTCGGCTCGCAAACGTCAGATCGATTGTGGAGCTTTGTTGATCAGTGTTCTGAGAGCGTGAGAAAGTGATTTCCCCAGGTGTCGTTTGTAATGCGAAGCCAAGTCCTTTAACACCAGCGGCAAACATCTTGAACTCCGGCGTAATGTTCTGACTAACGACGCCATTCACCTTAATGCTCCAAGACCCGTGGTGATAGTTGAAGTCGCCAAGTAAGACCATGTCGCACTTCTTGTTCTTGTAAGATGACAGATACTGAAGCAGTGCCGGGACGTCCAGTCGATTGTTGTGGTTGTAGACGTTGTGAATGGCAAGCAGCCCTGACGGGATCTTCAGCTCAAGAGTGGCAAAGATGTCCTCATTATCACCGGGATACGACCGGACTCTCCACTGATCAGTTCGAACGGAAGAATGAACGTAGAATCCCACGCCGCGGATTCGTTCCTGAGAATGACGCTGCTGATCGTTCTCACAGGAGAAGCCCTTCTGAACGCCCGAAAGGACACGGAGAGGACCCGAAAGCTCACCCAGGGCGGTGAATAAGATACCCTGGATCTGGGGAACAGCATCCTGGGCCTTGGGAATGAGCTCCTGAGCATCTTCGACACTTTTCATGGCGACGGAAAGGGTTTCCTGAGCCTCGGCGAAAGTATCATGATTGACAACGAGGGCATCGCGGGCGGAAGAGAGGGATTGGACGATATCAAGGAGGGCTTCTTCAATCTCGGTTGGGGCATCTATGAGGTCTTGCATGGCATCGGAGACCTTGTCGGGGGAAGAGGAGGCTGCACAGATAGCATGGCGCGCAAGTTCGATGCTGTTGATTTGAGAGGCTTCTCTGGTGGATGTCTCATAGTCATCCTCAGTAATGAGTCCCAAGTCGGGAACCCAGAAGTTGTAACCAGGCAATCGTATGAAGTCCTGTTTCCGGGCAAGATCTTGCCCTGCCACGACAAGAGGCTGTCTGTCTGCATCTCGCTTGAGGATCTGGTCAAAAAGGACTTTGACACGATGTACAGAGATTTTGACATTGACGCTGAAAAGGTGCATTGTTTCAAGCACAGCCTCCTGGTCGACACAAGGTTGACGATTGAAGGCCTCAGTTTCACGCGCACATCCCTCGCCATCTGCGTAGTCTTGCATATCTTCTCCAAGACTTGTGGTAAAGTCGGGATCTTCCATGTCCACATCAACGTCGTGATGCGGAGTGGAGGGAGAGCTCTGATTGAAACACATGGGGTTTGGATGTCAAAGCGAAGACAATGAAAGGAGGAAGCGAGAGGAAGACGAGAAGAAGTAAACGAATTGATGAAGCTGACAATAAACAATCGCCAGTAATTGGACAAGTGCAGAAAAGTTAGAAGGAATTTATTGAAAAGAATGCCGTCCGTATTGGCATTGAACAACAAGTTGAGTTGCGTACAAATTCTGGAGTTGTCCACTTGAGTGATCAAGCATTAACTAGCAATCACTCCCGATCTCTGACAAGTCCGCATTGAGCAAGGGTGTCAAAGAACCTACAATAAATCAGTCTTCGGAATGTTATGAAGAACATGGCATTCAACAAGTCGCGTCCATCACCTGGCTTGCAGATTCATGCGGGGCATAAGATAGCCAGCCCAAGCAAGTACCCAGATATGCAAAGGTAGGAGATGACCAGAAAGGGGTTTGAGCATAACATTTGCATATGTACTTGCGTAAAGGGTGAGCGAGACAGCCGCCAATTGGATGTATGGCTACCTCATGCATCTGTGGCGGCCAATCTATGAGTCCCAAAGGCGGGGAATGTCTCACTTCCGGTGAGACCGAAGAAGATGACGATAAATCATCGTTCAAGAACACCTGAGCTGTCTTTTCATCCTCATTCAACTCTTCCATCAATAGTTCAAGTGGAACTTGTAGCACGCTGCACGCCTCGAAAAGAACTTCTGGTAACTATGCAGAGCAGCTCAATGCAAATCCTACGGGCAACACTCTTACGAGGCCTACTTGTGTTGGCTACCCCCGCAGTGGCAAGTTGCCTCTGCTCAACAGCATCTCAAGCATGTTCAATTCTCGCTTCGATATTACCCACTGAAGCGTTCGTTGCGCCAAACTCGACGGGCTACGAGACAATCAGGAACAGCTACTGGAGCGAAACAGCGGGTGATCTGAGCCCAGCCTGCATCACACGTCCCAAAAACACGGAGCAGGTGGCCTCCATCGTCAAGGTGCTCTCGACATGCGGTAGTGACGTCCGGTTTGCTGTTAAGAGCGGGGGCCATGGATCGTGGCCCGGCTGGTCCAGCACCGACGGTGGAGTTCTCATCTCGTTGGACTTGATTGATGGAGTCCAGAATGTGGCTGACAGGGGCTATGCTGTTGTAGGGTCTGGCGCGCGATGGGTTGATGTGTACAAGGCGCTTGAGCCTCGCGGGGTGACTGTTATTGGGGGCCGATTCGCATCAATTGGCGTTGGTGGGCTGGTTGTTGGAGGAGGCATCAGCTACTTCACCGGGCTGCACGGCATGGCTTGTGACAACGTACTCAACTACGAAGTTGTTCTTGCGGACGGGACCGTTACCAATGTCAACCAAACATCCAAGCCCGACCTGTTCCGTGCCCTCAAGGGCGGCGGAAACCAGTTCGGCATCGTGACGCGCTTCAGTCTCAAGACATACAAACAAACGGCACAGGTTTGGGCCGGCATCTTGACCTTCTCTATCGACAAGGCCAGTCAAGTTTTCAACGCCACGCAGGCGTTCATCGCTAGGTACGATGCTCTATCGCACATATACCTCAGCATGGGAGGGGGCTCCAACCCTCAACTGTCATTTATAAACGTCTATGTCTTTTACAATGCTTCTTCACCTCCGGCCGGCGATGCCAATCCTTTTGCCGCCTTTTACGCAACCGAACCAATTGCAGACACAACCTCGACACAGAACTACTCAACCCTGATAGCATCGAACAACAATGGGAACACGCCCCAGGAACGCTGGCTGATCGGTGGCCACACATTCCCCAACCTGGTGGCGCCCCATGGCGCTGATCTGTACCTCCAGCAATGGCAGAAGTTCCGGGACATGGCAAACGCCACAGCAGCCGGTGATCAGAACCTGCTCTTTTCCATGGCGTTAGTGCCAGTACCAGCAGTTGCGATGCGAGCCGGCGAGAACGTCACAGGCGTAAAGAACGTGCTTGGCCTCGAACCTGACGCCGGCGACGCCGTTTGGATCGACTACACGCTAGCCTGGCTGGATGTCAAGGACGACAGGAAGATGTTCGGGTTTGTTGAGCGCATCAGCAATGCCGGAGATAGGTTAGCAACGTCCTTTGCGCCTAGAGTAGCCAGCACAAACGCCATCCCGGGTGCTGTAACAGCCAAGGAGGCAGAGTTTTACCGGACTAATCCGCGGTACATGAACTACGCGCTTCTGGACCAGCCTGTGCAGTCTAGTTACGGTAAGAAGAATGAGGGGTTCTTGAAGCGTGTGCAGAAGCGATATGACCCGGATGGGTTATGGAGGAAGAACGGTGGTTTTCTGTGGGATTGATCAGTGTTTTTCCTTGCAGAAGGGGAGGACATGTGAGGTTATTACTGTGGTAGGGACGTTGAAGTAAATGATCCCTATGAGACTTCGACTGGTCGTCCATGCAGAACGCGAGATAATTGACATTAGAGACGCTGTTTCCCTAAGGCTAACACGTTGTATCACAAAGAAATTTACTATTAGGTGCTAGATCAAGTGTGTACTCATTCTACCCATGGCGCGACTAGTAATAACAACGAACATCCCTTCATCGAAAAGAAGGGGTTTGTCCTCCATCAACTAACTATACGGAGATGGCGACAATGCGTCAAGTGATCAAGTGACAATGCTAGCAATTGCAGCAATAACATTCTCCAACCCATCATCGTCGTCCTCGCTGTCCTTGCCATCACTGTCATCATCATCATCTTCATCCCCATCCACAACCCTCATCATGACAACCTCTCCACTTGAAACATGCTTGCAATGTCTCTTTGTCTTCTTCCAGCACCTCTCACATAGCGTTTTGTCCCAGCATTTCTTGCAGCGCCATATCATCTGACCTTTCTTTAAGTCCTTCCAGCATGCCGAGCAGCCACTCAATACCGAGGGCTTGTACTTTGGGAGCGCTTCACAGGCGACAAGAGTGACTTGGGCTGAGCTTATTGGTCGCGGGCAGGTTATGCAAAAGAGGGCGTCTAAAGATTGGTAGGCTAAGTCTAACGGGACGAGACCAAGTCCACAGGCCGTGCAGCGTGTTGCGGTTACAATCTCGACTGTTGTAGTCCCTTGTCGAATGGGAGTCTGTGGCTGTGTTTGTTGCCTAAGACGGGGGTTAGCTCTATATGATGGCATATGCTGTAGTGTCAAAGCGTTAGCCGGAATAGCTTGTATCGTACATAGAATAGTGATGCTGGTCCTGCGGTGATGCGGGAATGCGATGGGGATGGTAAGACATGGCTCCGAATACAGTATGCCCTCGAAAGTTTGACCATGAATCATGAAAAAAAAACAGGCCGGGAAGCAATACCATATTTTATACATAAAATCACCAAGAGGCCGTTATTGGAAGTAATGGGACGTTGCGGAATTGGGAAAGCCGGTGATGTCTGATTGGACACAAGCGGAACTGGTCAAAAGCGTTGAAACGCTCGAACCAATCAGAGTTGGAGAGTCAGCCCACGAGCCTGGAAATATTCCGCCCTGCTTCGTCGCATCGGATCATATTGGAGTTGATGGGTTTTTGAAGAGACTTGAGTGGATGAACCGTAAGCGACAGTTTAGCTGGCAACGTTGATCTTTAGCCAACGTAAACGTGCACAAATGCATGCAGCCCTTAATCTAAGACTCATCGGTAAATTCTCAATTTCCCCGAATTCTTTACCGCCAACACTTTCAGCATCGTTCTTTAGCAGAATTCCTTTTTAAGTTTCCTGATATGCAAAGTCACTATTTGACGTATAGTTGTTTCTTTTGACATGTATGCCTGTCAAAGACAGGCGTAGAAATAATAGTTCTAACATCATGGCACCTAGAAGCCTAGGAGAATAAAAGCCCGATTTGCGCATAGTTCCTGGCGTCTCCGAGCAGAGTATGTGAAGTTCACCAAGCAAAGATACTCTACTAGATAATTAACCGTCATGTCAACGGCAATGCAAGAAATTTTTGTAGGTGTCGATTTGAGAGCGCTTGCGGATTCATTAGAAGCTTTGAATTGCTATGGCTTGCGTGTTATCCATCTGCCTGACGCGGAGTTCGTTGACGGGAATGCATTGTCACATCGCGATCAAGAGTTGTGACATCTACTAGATGAGCCAATCGTATTATTTAGCTATAAATAAATAACGTTGATAATAGAGTTATAATACAAGGGCTGATCAAACATTTGCAAGCTGCCAAGACCGTATCCTGGAACTCGATGATGAAACCGGCCAAGAACTTTCCTATTGGTTCAGCCGGTTATTGTCAATGCACTCAGCAGCACAAGATCAATGCGCAACTCAAACATCAACAAGCGGAACTTCAGTATCCGGAGTGAGATAAGATTCTATTCTTTCATTCTTTCTATCGTAGCAGCAGTACTTTCAGAGTCCCAGTATATCATCATAATCATTATGTACCGCTCGCATTTGTTGATCCATGCACATCAATATATTCGTAAATTTTAACACCATCCCAATGTTCGTTCCGTAATGAATGAAAGTCCGACGAACATCATCACCATCCCTTCCCCAGTATAGTACAGGTAATAAAAAAAAGAGCCGTTATGAGGATAGCATATCCTGAATCGCGTCTTTTCCGTCGCGTGGTTTCATGTCTATTGTTTTCAAACACTTGTGAAGTCTAAGCGAAAGCACCGACAACAGACATTCCAAAAGCTTGGCAGAGTTAGCGAGGGCACGGACGATGAGATGGGGGAGAGACTTACCGCCGAGGCCGATCCAGCAGAGGGCGGCGATCTTGTCCTTCTTCTTCATGAGGTGCTGGGCTTCCTCGGAAAGGAAGTCCTCAACCAGGAGGTTGACCAGAGCAGCGTAGATGAGAAGACCAGAAGAGCTGGGAATTGTTAGAGATGGTTGAGAGAAGTGGTTTGAGGGAAACTTACATAGAGTTGAAGACTCCAACCAGGATTAGACCGAGTGCACTCTCGGGGTCGTAAGAGTTTCGGCTGGCGATTCCGATGGCCTGGCCGATAGGTGCAGTGGAACCGAAAGCCAGAACGAGAAGCCAAGGTCGGAAGCTTCCGCGAGGATAAGGCACAGCAGCGATACGAGCTCCGAGACCGAGACCCTCAAACATCTGATGGAACATGATGGCAGTGAGAAGGACAACGAGACCGTCAGTCGTCATGGCGATTGTCATTCCGACGAAGACAGAGTGGAAGAGGATACCTCCCTCGAGGAGGGTGATGTTCATCGACATGCGCTTGTAGGTAGCCTGATCAATTGTCTGACCCTCCTCGTCGAAGAAGGACTGGCTGACTTCGGGACTGGGCTTGTCATCGATGACGGCTTGGTTGGAGTACTGAGTTGACTTGATCATGTCCATCATCTCAGAGCGCTGTCGAACGTATTGCTCGTAGAAGACGACGAACCAAGCAGGCATGGAAGATTTGCTGTCCTGCTCGTAAGAGTAGGCATGAGGCTTGTTCTCCTTCTCGTACAGCTCACGAGCCATGGCCTTCTCGTAGTCAACATCGTCGTAGTCGTCAGAAACGTTGGAGTCGTTGCGAGTGTGAGAATGGTTGAAGTTGGCGGTCTCGGGGAATGGGCGCTGAGGTCGAGGAGGAGGAGGCTGGACGACGGTGACTGTAGTGCCGGTCGGGCCGCCGTGAGAGTGGCCGCCTGTCTTGGCGTTGAGGTAGAGCTCGACCATGAAGAGGAGGAACATGGCGGCCATCATGATGACACCGGGCATGGCGGGGTAGATCTCGGTGAAGAGGTCGGGGAGACAAGGATCAGTGAGACTACCGAATGCTGTAGGGAGCAACTATTGACCATTGTTAGGTGAGTTTCGATCAGTAACTCGTGGGTACTCACATGAACGAAAGCAGTAGCAATCAAAACTCCAGTACCGAAATGCTTGCAAGCAAAGAAGACCTTGGGAGGCATCTTGAGCCACTTTATCCTCTTGGCAGCGACGGGGAAACCAGCGCCTGAGAATCATTAGCGACTGATACCTAGTATCAGAAAATAATTGACCTACCGAAAGCAGAGACTGTAAATACAGCGACTGTTGAACTGTTAGATTGCCAAGCAAACACGTCGCTTATCACGGTGGAGTAGCCCGCGACAAGCTTTCAGCGCGTGGAGCACTTACAGAGACCTCCGACATGCAGGCCAAGAGGATAATCCTCACCCGTCCCCGATCCACCACATTGAGGCTTTGCAGAATCCATATCCATATTGAATAGAGATCGAAAATAAAAGAACCGTTCTCGTAAGGATCGTGAGGAGCAATTGAAGTTTGTATTACCAAAAAGAAGAGAAACCAGTTCCCATTCGAATCGAAATAAAAGACTAGAAACAAACCAAGGAAGAATAGAAACAAAATTCCAAGGAAAGAGAGAAAAAAAGCTCACACAAGGAAACGTACAAAGGAAATGTATGTCGCCCAGGTACCAGCCTAGAACAGAGAGCGCAGGATATCGAAAGAAAGGAAAACCCCCCAGCTTGGCGGGATCTGAGTTCATCTTTATAGTCTTCTTGGCGACGTTATAATAAACTATTTTAAGTTGATAAATACAAAATTGAGGCGACTTTTGATGCGAAACGAGCATCGTGTCACGGCACAGTTTCAAGCGTCACTGTTTCACTCAGCTACGGTACTTTTTTTTTAAACCCTCTGTTTTCCCCCATGTCTGGGCGGGAATACCATGTAGCCGAGACCGTTTTGGTTTGGCGTCGCGATCTGCACGCTACAGTTAAGCATGTTACGGGAGCGAGGGCAGGTTGTGAAATTCTACGACGTGGTAATGGCAAAGATACTCCACAGCAGGGGGCGGAACGTCTAGTTTCCGGCGGTCCCCTTATTTCTTGGCCGTCTCAGTGTCTGTGGTGATCATCTGGGGAACGCGTCGTTTATACAGAGATATCGGCACTTCTGAACGAGAGAACCCCACTGATATAGTGTATCATGACCTGGGTATAATGCTCTTGGCAGTGTGTCACTGCCAACGCGGCCCCTTTCCCTCCCCGCAGACTAAAGGCCTTCTTGGCTATCTGGAAATAGAGGAGAGAAAGCTTGGTATTCCAATTAAAGAACATTGTTGGTTTCTACTAACGTCTTATCTTGGGGCAGACGCTGATTGATCTGATAAGTTTCTATACCCCAGCCTTTTAAGTTTGACTAGTCTGCGCTCAGATTCTTGGCGAATTACTCAGCGGAAAAGAACTGTTTTCTCTTCTCGAGGCCCTTTTTTGTTCAGAGATCTCCGCTTATCAGTTGTATCAGATAACGTCTGCTGAGAAGATCCATTGTATCAATTGACTTGCAGAGTCGTATACAGAGAGAGATTGCAACTCTGTAATGACTCGGTCTGGTTTCGGCTTGTACCGTCGGGGAGCACGGGTCTCAGCGTTGACGATCCACAGTTTCTTTCTTCACGATGGGTCCTAGAGTGACCCTAGCCAGATGAGCAAATCACCGAATCTAGAGCAAATGCCGTATAGCTTCAGTAAACTTGAGTGTATACAATCTCAAATACGAGTAAATATATTAAGAAATTCTTCTCTTCTTTCATTCTCTCACTATCATCAAATTGGTGCAAACATGGCCACTTTCGTTGAAACAATCAACATCTTGAGATTCGAGATCATCCCTCGGTTATCCATTCGCGATCAACTCCATCTTTGTCAAACAAGCAAAGATCTCCACACCGCAACTGTTTCAGTTCTCTACCGCGACATCACCATAACGCACGACGTCGAAGCGCCTGATTCCCCGCCACCTGAGCCCAAAGAGTTGAGACGGCTGGAGAAGATACGTGCGGCACGCAGAAGGCGTCTACCCTGGGGCGTTGGATTTCTTTTTGCGATATTGAGTCGACCTGCGCTGAGGAGCCATGTTAAGAGCTTGAGATTTCGGATCGAGAATTATGTTCATGATGAGAATTTTCGTGATACTGGGAAATTGAAGCCTTTGACTTTTCATCCGGTGGAGAATGAGAATGCTCGGCAATTAATTGTTGATGGGATTGAGGAACTGAGCTTTTCTGAAACGGAGAAATTGAATGGGGCGTTTGCGAATCGAGACTTTGATCTTATCTTATCGCTCATCATCGCGGCATGCACCGAAGTCCAGAGTCTTACAATCGACCTTGGATATTTTCTATACAGTCACAAATGGCTCCTCGAGCTGTTCAAGAATTCACTTTCGCCTCAAGGCAAATCAAACAATCTTCAGAATGTCACGCACTTTGAAGTCGCCAATCCGAGAGGTTGGTTAGGTTACCAGCAACTTCCAAGAGGAATCCATCCACTTTCATTCTATCTTCCAAACGCAAGAACTCTCTCCCTCGAAAGTTTCGCTAGCCATCGCAAAGGGGAGAACAGCGCATTGGCAGACACGACTCCCTTCTGGCCTCTTTCTTCTGCACCGCATGCTACCTTTCTCACTACGCTCCATTTGGATCACTGCTCGTCAAACACCCATAACATCACGGCAATGCTTGCGCAGACACCCAATCTCCGGATTTTGTACTATGCGTGTTATCTTCCCGCTTTTGAATGCGACTTTGACGTTGATGAGCTTAGAAGAGGACTGGAGCATGTTCGTCAGACGTTGACCAAATTAACGCTCAACTTGACTATTATGCAGAGAGGCCTTATTGATTTCTCTGATCATGAATGGCCGCTGACTTACGGCCGCATCGACGATCTTCGAGAGTTTCTGTCATTAACGGAACTTGAAATTCCTCTCACCTTTCTTCATGGCCATACAGCATCAGACGATTGGCAGCCATTGGCCGATCTCCTGCCACCAAATCTCATCTCTCTCACCATCAGAGACGAACTATGGAACGATCATACTACCTTCCAAGATATCTACACCGAAGTAGCAATCCGAGATATGATGCGAACGTTCCTCAGCTCCGGCTCAAGATCATCTACCCTTAGTCTCCGCCACGTCTACTTTTACCGCTACCCCGCGATCTGGGACTATAACAACCTCTCCAAGGGCCCTGAGAAGGAATACTACGAGGATTGGAAGTCTGTGGATGACAAGTACGGCAGTCGATGGGCCTTTGCGGAGAGATAGATCACTTGGCGGAAACAAAAATCGCTTGATGATCTGATGGTGTTTTGCAGGAGGGGTTTCCGGGGTTTGTTTCACCCGCTTTCGCTAGATTTCTAAAACGCGATGGGTTGCAGAAGGCGCAAAACAAAAGGACCCCGATTTTGAGACGGCAATTAAGTAATTGTTTGTAGATGGGAATTGGATGTGGAATTTCACATTGTAGATTGATTGCCGAGTCTAGTATATTTATAGAAATTGATCACGCGACAGCAGCAACTCCTGCTGTTGAGGGAATCGTGGGCGCGATTGAACTTCAATTGAGGCCAAGATGCCTGCTAATTTATTAGTATGTTATTTGCCTATACATTTACGATAAAACATTCTTCAACTTGGTGGTCGACGCGACATATGCTTTGAGCTGAGGTACAGAAACATTATCTCATCTCGCGTTTATTCGCGGCGGAGGGACCTCTGTTAAATGTATTCTGTTGAAGTTCATCATCTGTGTTCGCAGCCTAAAGCTTAACCTTATAGGCCGCAGTCATCCCATAGTATTCTGTTGAAGAAAATTTTATTCATTCTTGTTTATCATCAAGTCATCTAAATAGGCCGTAACACCAAAGTTGATTTCGTAGCTTGGTTCCAGACCTAAAGCTCATAAGTCGTCAAGACAGCCGCGTGGTCAGAGAACCACTCATTCTCCTTATGGTTAGGCTCAGGCTTAGGCTCACCAACGACCACGGTATGAGAGTCGGTGACCTTCAGGCCCTTGCCCTTGTGAAGAATAAAGTCAATTCGGTCAAGAGGCTCAGGCTTTCGGTAGCCACCGTTCCAGATGTAGATGGGAGACCAGGTAATGCCCTGTTCCTTGACGGGGTCGGGATGCGCGACGCGGAATGAATCGATGAGGCCCTTCTCCTTGGGGAGAATGGAGGTAGGCCATTGGATGTCGGTGTATCCGCAGTTCTTCTCCTTCAAACCATCGACATAGTCGAGATGAGAGGGGGCGTTGAAGTCGCCGACGAAGAATACAGGGATATCGTCGGCGTTGTCAAGCTGGCTCTTCATTCCCTCAAGGGTAGCCTTCATTTGAGGAGTGCGGCCAGACTGGGCTTCTCGCTGAATGATCTTATCGACAGGCAGATGATCATAGCATGCGTCGTAAGGTCCATAGGGAGTATAGCCCAGATGAGCAACGAAGAAGTTGATCTGCTGGTTCTTGCCATCGAGAGCAATCTTGACACCGCCCGAGCGAGCAGGACCACTGATGACGCCGTAGTCCTCGACGATGGGATACTTGCTAAGAACACCGACATCACCGCCGCTGGACCAGTGATACCAGCCCAGAGCATCAGCGAGACGGGAAACATGGCGACCCTGCTGGTCTTCCTGGA
Source organism: Fusarium nygamai (assembly GCA_001262555.1). NCBI lineage: Eukaryota > Fungi > Ascomycota > Sordariomycetes > Hypocreales > Nectriaceae > Fusarium > Fusarium nygamai. The sequence continues at coordinate 2,617,822 of LBNR01000006.1, forward strand.
TACCAACGACGTCGGCGCCGGACGAGGCAAGGAACTTGACCTGCTTGTCGTGGTAGCTGGTAACCCCAGTACCGCCGTTCCACATGTTGAGAGTCATAACCTTGAGCTGGCTTAGGAAAGCCTTGCCAGAACCAGCGACATTGATGGTGAAAACACCGGAAGAGGCGGAATCCCTTCCAGTGGCGCGAACGGTGAAAACGGCTTTATCAGCGCTTGAGGTAGGCGTTCCAGAGATGACACCATCAGCGCTGATCTTGATCCAGTCAACATTAGAGCCCTCGCTGGAGAATTTCATGGTGCCGCCTCCACCGCGGACAAGACCTCTGATGCTATGCGAGTAACCATCACCAACACGAGCATTAGGCAGAGAAACGTCAGAAACAATAAACTTCACATCACCATCAAGCTCACGACCCTTGATGATCTGAAGCGGTGGAGCAAGCCACGTATAACCGCCATTCGCTAGGAAGAACGCAGTGTAGTTTCCAGGCTCAAGGCTCCCAAAGTCAAGCTGCACATCGCCCTTGTCATGAGGCGCCCACTTCCACTTGATGGAGTTGGACGAGCCCTTCTTCTGGTCCACGGGCCCGCCGCCGGCGCTGTAGTACAGACCAATCCAGTTGGCGAGGTTGGGGGTTGAAGTTTCGTACTCAAATGTCCACAGTGGCTTGTCGGTGTTGAGGGATAAAGAACCCGATGCATCCGCGGGTTCTTGGGCTAGGACTGATGGGCAGAGGAGCCACAGGGCGGAAACCACTGCGGTAAGAGGGGATTGGAATCTCATGGTCAAAGGATGGCCGTTTGAAAATTCTCTCGTGAGAAATGGGCGGGAAAAAAGATGTGAAGCTCGCTTAGGCACGCGGCACAGCACTAGTAGATAAGAAGACAAAGCGGCGTTATCCTCACGACAGAAAAGCAAGGTATTCACGAAGGGCTTTATATGGGTTCAACAAGGTCTCAACAATATCAAAAGGCGAATATCGATATCGATATAGATGCATGTATGGAGTGGGAAAAAGAGAGGAATGACCATGCCAAGTTTCGAAACGAGCCAATGCTTGGTTCCCCTCAAGCCACGCGCTCGAATGACGTGTGAGCAGTCCGTGTTGGTGCTAGGTCGATCGGCGTCGGAGATCTCCACTTGCTGAGACGAGTCCACTCTTTTCCCCGTGCGAGAGTCCAAGGGTCCCGCCCCCGAGAGTCACTAGATCCCTATCGTCCGACATCGTGACTCGGCAAGTGGCATCACGAGAGCTTCTCATTGGACTGATGATCAGTTGTACAATAGCCTTATCAGATCTGCCGGCTGCCCACTCTAGTTGCAACCCAAAAAAATAAGTCTATCCAGTAATACTCCGGCGTTGGGAACTTTTTGAGATGCGGGAGGTAGCACGGCGTTTTTGTTGTGGCTAGAATGATAACGGTTTTTTTGCCGCTGGCTTGGCTTCTTGGGAGTTGAGACATGAGAGATGGGGGCCACGGGGGCCATGGGGCACAAGACATCAGGCGGGGGAATTTATTGGACCTCGCAATAGTTGCAGTGGTGGATGTTACCCAAAAGGCTTGGTATGATAGGCTGATATGGTGGTCGCGGGGTCAGATACGATAACCTCTTTGTGTTCGGAGGGGGTTGGTAGAATCTGCAGTGTTTTGTTACCCAAGATACTTGTACCTCGAACCATGGATGTCGGCATTAGATCGGAACAAAAGGACCTAGCTTTTGAGATAACGATTTCATAAATCAGGTGGCGAAGTATGATATCTTCAAAACGGTCTCTTGCATCTTGGCCATTACTGGAATTGACTGGCTTTACTGAGTATGCCGCGGGTGAGCTATGATAATGTAGACTAACGGCCTAAGCTAACCAAGCATCTCTCACAAAGGCAAGTGCCTCATCAGCAAAAGACTCCCATCTCTTCTCATCAAATTCAAAGCCATGGTCCTCGCCAGCAACGGGATCGTACCGCACAACAGTCTCAGGCAACTTCTCAGCCACGAGATCAACAAACTTCTGGGAGCCGCGGATGGGCACCGTCGAGTCATCGTCTCCATGCATGATCCACCTACGTTTGGTCAGTTTTCTCGTTATTTCCATATAGCTCGAGTTGACCTACATATGCTTAGGCAACTTCGCACCAGCTTCAACCCTCTCAAGAGGATGGAACTCCATCTTGTCAAGACCCTTGTTATCAAGCATGTGAGATGAGAAAATACCCCGCTGGCAAGCTGCGACTGCGAAGGGGGTTCTTTCGAAACCAGCCCTTGATTCAGGTTCTTTGCGCGTCTTTTCGATCCAAGCTAGGGTATCTTCCATGGATGGGATTTCTTCTAGTGGCATGCGTAATACGGTTGGTTCGTCAGGGAGTGCACCTTTAAGGTAGAGCCTATCTTTGGTGTCCAGCAGAGGGTAAACGACAGCAAGAGAGTGGAAGTCGCCAGGATGAGAGAGCGCAAGCTGAGTAGAGCAGTATCCACTAACAAGAGCGTTAGAAACAAGTCTTGGTGACTTTTGTGAGATGACTTACCCAGCTGATCCGCCAGCAAGAAGGGCATGTGAAAAGTCAATAGAGTGACCAGGGGCTTTCTCCTTCAAGATTTTGGGCAAGGTATTCTTTGTCCACTGCCATCCATCTTCGACATCCTCCAGAACGTCATCCAGACCATTCGCAGAAGGCAAGAGTCTGTAGTCGGGGGAGACGATGATGGCGGAGTTGTCAAGCGCAAGTCTGTCAACCCACTTTGGGAAGAAAGGTCCAAATAAGCCACTTCCCATGACCAGAAAGCCACCGTGAATGTGATAAATGATTGGGTGGTGACCTGCCTTGAGGTTCTTGGGGATCAGAATGGCTGTTTTGATATCATGGGATGAGACAGTTTTGAATCTTGGCGACGTTAGCTACTGATCAGACCGGTTCAAGATCTGGTACTCACGTCTCTTCAATGATGTTGTAAGACTCAAAGACTGAGTCGTCGTTCCAAGGAATGGACATGATGCTTGATGGTAAAGGAGTCGGGTTGTGAGTTTAGTGTAGAAGTAGAGAACTGGTTGAGCTCTTGTGAGTTGGTTTGTTCTCATTATTCGAGACATGGTCTCGGTATATATAGTTCGTCCAACTGACTTTGACTTAAATATTTCGAAGCGGAATATTGTGTCCCTTGTGAATAAGGTCTTACGACTTTCGTTGTCATCCACTTGCATGGCTCGTTAGTAATGCGAGCTCCGATGTCTCACCAATTCAATTAATAAGGCGGAAGCTAATGCTCCGTCTCTAGTCATCATGCTCCACTTTGACGGAAGACAACCACCCGCTCACTGACATGATACATCCATTGAAGAGCCAGCATAACGCTGACCTCAAGTAAAGATAAAAGAAACAAGATATCTTTGGAATCTCAATTAACCCTCAGACACTAAAAGTCTTCATATGATTACCTTATTACTCAGTCCAAGATGCATCTCTCTTCTCATACCTGGATGCGGCCCGAGCCTCTTGAGCAGACCCTCCAAAGACTCGTCCGTCTCGGTTACACCAGTATTGAACTAGCCGGTGAACCCGATCAATTTCCCATCGCTTCAACCCGCGAGCTTCTTCAAAAATACAACATCAAGTGCTGGGGAACCGTCACAGTCATGCACGGCAAGCGAAACCTCCTCGCCTCTGACCCTCAACAGCGACGAGATACCATTGAGTACATGAAGCAAGTCGTCAAAATGTCCGCTGAGCTCGGCGGTCAAATCACAACCGTCGTTCCAGGGACAGTTGGCACTATTGTTCCTTCTTCTACACCGGAGGATGAGTGGCAGTGGGCTGTAGAGGGTCTTCGTGAAGTTGCTGCTTTTGCGCAGGAGAAAGGTATCAAGATCGGTCTTGAACCGCTGAATAGGTTTGAGACTTACTTTCTCAATCGCTCAAACCAAGCTCTCGCCCTCGCCGATGAAGTTGGATACGGTGTTGGTATCGCCTTTGATCCATTCCACCTTGCACTTGAGGAGAAGGATTTTATTGCAGCTATCCACGCATGCAAATCGCGTATCGTTGATTTTCACGTGGGCGATAATAACAGACTTGCACCAGGAGATGGATCTTTCGACTGGCCCAAAATCATGGAAGCGCTCATTGAAGCTGGGTATGATGGTGGGTTGGCCGTTGAGTTTATGCCAGCTATTGATCGAACGCCTGTTGGGGATTATGGTAAGGCTCAGTTGGAGACCGGAGAGGTGGATGTTACGCCTGATCAACTGCAGTTTATTATCGATCACGGGTCAGGGTTGCTGTCTGAGACTTATTACACTGAACTTTTGAGGAGATCTGCTGAGACCTTGGCACCATATGTTGAGAAATAGACTCTTAAGAGTCCGGAAGGACTAGCTCAGTCATTGTAAAAGATATTCTGTCTTCTAATGTGAGTTTCGAAGAAATGATAGCTTTGCGATTGAACTTGGGTATCATCGTATGCTAGTTGCCCTTTTATCTAACCACCCCAGATGCCGTCTAGTATTTTCGCCAGTAGATGTATAGAAATGCTCAGTCATGTCGCCAAACCCTATTGATATTTTATCTCCAGCTTCTTGCTTCCTACTCTTTAGACTTGTGAATTCTCTTGCTGCGTCGTACTCTCAACCGAATAAAAAGTGCAAAACCTTCTCGAACCAGTTTCTGTGAGTTGATTAGCATTTCGTCATTATTTCAAGAGGTAGATGTACGTACGCTGGTGGTTTAGCCACATAATTTCTTTCGTACTCTTCAATCGGGGCCAAGTTGTGTCGTAAATCGATTTCAGTTGGCTTGATAATCTTTGTTTTGTGGGCAATCTTCCACCCGACATAAAACACTGGGAATAACCCCACTGATGTGTATCTGTGGCTGTCAGTTGTGTCCTCTCCATACCGGAAAGGTACTTACGAGAACAGGAAGCTGGGAATATCCCACATCCCTGGTAGGAAAACAGTATATCCTCCAACGAATACCATGATAAAGGTCGCAACTAATCCAACGTACGCAGCATATGGCATGAACCACGCACGATAAGGCAAAGTCGAGCGGTCGAATCCCTGTATCTTTGTTGCACGATAAAAACAAAGGTACGTAAGACAGATGACGGAGAAGTTGATCAGCTGAGATGCTGTGACCAAGGACACAAACCAACTCAGAACAACAGCCGAGCTATTCGAGAGCTGGAGGAAAGACAGCAGAGCGATGAGCAGCACGACAAGGACGCAGTAAATAGGAACACCGGTCCTAGTACAGATCTTCAAAAACCTCGGTGCTTTTCCCTCAAGCGCGAGGCCATACAAGGATCTCGTCGCGCAAAACACATAGGAGTTGCCGGCGGAAAACGCCGACACCAGAATCATGGCGTTGACGATATGCGGCAGAACCCGGATCCCAAGACGGTCCATGGCGATAACGTATGGCGAAGCAGCGGCTCCGGACTTGCCATCCCTGAACGCAGCAATCATATTTGGGTCATCGTAGGGCACGAGAATGCCCACGCAGAGGGATCCAAGCACAAAGAAGAAGGTCAGTCGGTAAAACACCGTCTTGAAAGCCCGGGGTAGAATCTTGCGAGGGTTTTCGGCTTCTCCAGCTGCCATGGCGACGTAATCGGGACCAGCGATGGAAAAGGCTGCTTGGATGAGACAAGCCAGGAAGCCCACGAATTTGCCCAAGGCACCTTCGTAGTAAAGTTCCGCAAATGCGCCAGGGCTCTTCCAGTAGGTAAATCCGAATGCATGTTTCTGCGGATTCCCACCAACCATGACGATAAACGTAAAGAATATGAGGCCAACGATCAGAATAACTTTTCCAATAGCAGCCCAAAACTCAGTCTCGCCAAAATACTGAATCGCCATGAGGTTGATGAGTGCATACAGCACGATAATCACAGCGATAGTAGCCCCAACGGGAATCGCATCGGTCCAGAACTGAAGAATGAAATGGCAAGCTGTGACTTCGAAAGGGACAAGCGCAGCTTCGAAGATGAAGAAATTCCAGCCGGAAGCAAAACCGAGAGCTTCGTCGACGTAGACGCCGGCAAATCGGACGAACGGAGAAGAGATTGGCGTGTAAGAGACCATTTCGGCGATGCACATTGTGATCGTGAGAACGATTAGACACCAGAAGGAGAAGGCGATGAAAAGGCTTCCTGGGCCGCCTTGCATTAGACCTTTGCCGATTTGGACCTGAGAACATTAGCCATGGATCGATTGTTGTGTTGAAGGCTCGGTCGTGGAGTTGAAGACAACATACAAAGAGAACAGTGCCGATTGTTCCTCCAATTCCAATAAGTTGGATATGCCGGCCCTTGAGCCTTCTATGCGTTTCATCGCCATAGACAGTCCGAACTCCAAGCTGATCCTCAGTGGTGAGCTGAGGCGCTTCGGATTTAGACTCCTTTTCGGGATCGGAAATAGCAGCCATCTCAGCTAATGTCGCGTGCTCAGCCAAAATGAGAAGTGATACTTTTGAGAAAGCCTGGTTAAAAAGGATAAATTAGGATAAGAAAATACCGCAGCCGAGGTTTTTTATCTGCTTCGTCCCTTGTGTAACTTTTTTTTTTGTGCCTTCACCCCATACGGAGTAGGCCGAGGTCTGCGGGGATGATTGGAGCATTATCCTTGCGGGATCAACCCTTAAAGAGAGATAGCTCGGGGGGGGGGAACTGGAGATGCGGGTCGGTTCTAGACTTTTACTCGCTGGACACGTGAAGAGGATAAGCAATGAATTGAAGAGGATGCGATTGGAAACTTGGCGGTCTTGGGAATTGATATGGGGTGATAAGGTCGGGTTACTTGATGCAGTTTAGTGAGGCTGCAGGTCATGCTATTGAGATATTCGAGCTGTCATTGGGCAAAGGTTGGTTGCAACACTCATCAAATGCATCAAACGTAGTTGATTTTTGCAGTAGTACCTCACTGATACAACCCACAGAACATGATTTATGAGCATTAAGTAACTATGGCTACAAAATTGAAGTTCCTTTCAATCACCGAGAGCTTGTCAATATGCTAAAACTGCAGCAACAATCATGAGATCAGCGGTAGGAACCATTCTCTATAAGCAGAACCCAAGGAACGACTATCTTTCGGCCCGCGGGCACCGCTCTTGATGGTTATTTCATTCTAATCACCATCAGATCTATATTCTAGCTGCGGGGTAGACACTTTATAGTGCCTGGTCAACTCATCGATATCACCCAAATTCAGGATAAGGATGCCGTCGTATCCACCGACGCCCGCGGAAGCCGAAAACCCCCAGATCCAAAGCTCCAGCTGCTTATAAGCAAGCCTGTACCGATCCACTTAACGGTGAAATACAACAGACCTCTCTTTAGCATCTATAGCACATCAGTCGAAACCATGGCATCAGATACCCACATGGTCACCGGCGGCAGTGGCTTTATCGCCATCCATCTCATCAATCAGCTCCTGCAAGCTGGATATAACGTGCACACTACTGTACGCGACTTGACCAACACGCGAAAAGTCCAACCGCTACAAAATTTACGAGACAAATACCCCGGAAAGCTTGACCTCTTTGAAGCAGATCTTCTCAAGCCGGGTTCATTTGAACCTGCTATGAAAGACTGCTCGGTAGTTCATCATGTTGCTTCTCCGTTTTTGATGGCTGAGAAGATCAAAGATGGACAGAAGGATATGGTAGACCCTGCGTTGCAAGGAACGCGAAATGTTTTGAACAGCGTGAATGGGACTGAAAGTGTTAAACGCGTGGTTTTGACATCTACTAGTAAGAACCCAATCTCTACAGTGTTACAGTTATTAACATGCTTCAGTCGGTGCTATTTTTGGAGACTATATCGATGTCAAAAGCATGAAGGACAACATCTTGGCTGAGAGCTACTTCAACGAATCAAGCTCCGTTACCCACAATCCATATCACTATTCCAAAGTCGTCGCCGAGAAAGAAGCTTGGAAAATTCAAAAGGCCCAGTCACGTTGGGACATGGTAGTCATCTGTCCCGGCCTAGTTCTCGGTCCCTCCCTCACAGCAGGATCAGACTCTGGAAGTCTCTTCCTGCTTGATGAGCTATTCAGCGGACAGCTTTGGTTCGGCGTTCCCGATCTGAGTTTCTGCACCGTTGACGTGAGGGAGGTAGCTACGGCGCATATAAGGGCAGCAGAGACGGAGTCTGCGCAGGGGCGATATATCGTTTGTGATAGAGAGATGGTGAGATTTGGGGATATCTCGAAGCAGATACGGCCTCAGGCGAAGCGCCGCTGGGCTCTTCCGCGGCATACGCTGCCGAATTTACTGATTCGGGTCGTTGGGCCTTTGTTTGGGCTGACGCAGAAGTGGATGCGGGCGAATCTTGGGGTGAGGTTTGAGGTTGGCAATGAGCGTGGGATTAAGGAACTGGGGATAGTGTACCGGCCTCTGAGCGAGACGTTGGATGATCACTACAAGTCATGGCTGGTTCAGAAGATACCTACGTCAGTGAGGTGACGGGATATATTTTTTGTTTAGCAATATTTCTGTGCATACCTAATTAGTATATTCAATCAATACCCTTGTGTTTATTGTTTTGTAAATATCCTTCCCGGTTCTGTAGACTGTCGCTCGCAAAACATGCTAGCTGCGGTCAGAGAAACTGATAATTCACAGGGTCTTGTTCTGGATACTCGTTGAGATCGCAGCTCCTCATCTTCGAGAAAATAGAAAGAAAAAACAATTAAATCAGATTAGACCTCTCATTTATTTCTTTTGATAGCTGAGCCAAAGATGAACAGCTAGCATAAGATATAAACAAACCCTCCTGGTCGAAGGCGCTCTAGGGTGTCTGACTTTGAAGCTTTTCGTCATAACTTAAGCTCCGTGATGGCCCCACTTTGAGCTGGATCAGCTTTTCGCTCCTGACGTAACGGCTCAGTCCATCCAACCAATACTTCTCCATCACAATTCAATTGTGCTCTGTCCTCGACTCCATACCTTCAAAATGGACGGCCTAGACGAGTTTGAAAAGTCGCTGGCCGCTGAGAAGGCTGAGAGGGAGCGCGCAGAACGCGACCACGACGAAAAGCGACATCGCAAACACAGGCATCATCACCGACACGACTCGGAACGCGAAAGAGACAGAGACAGAGATGGAGACGGACACAGACATCGCCATCGTCGGAGACATGACGACGAAGATGATGGTCACCGAAGTAAGCGCTCACGCCATTCGCGCGACGACGAAGATGGCCACCGATCGCGACGACACGGCGACGACCGGCACCGCAAGACAACAGACCCCAAAGAAGATCTCCCCATCCCCGACGAAGAGAAGCCAGCCAGCCAGGATCCCGTCGACCGATCGAAATCCCTCCAGCGAGACTCTTGGATGACAGCTCCCTCCTCCATCGAGGTCGACTACATCCACCGACCCGACAAGAACAAGTCACCACCTCCAAAACCCGAGCCAAAGCGTGTCGTGTCCAAGCGCGAGATCAACACTCACATTAACGACATCAACGAGGGCAAGTCCATCGATGAACTTGACATCCCGACTGAACCAACCGTAAATTACACCTTTGGCGACGCTGGCTCTTCATGGCGAATGACAAAGCTCAAAGCTGTTTACACAGCAGCTGAAGAAAGCGGTCGTCCAATTGAAGATGTCGCGATGGAACGTTTTGGCGACCTGCGGTATTTCGATGACGCGCGGGAAGAGAAGGAAGAAATGGAACGACGCAAGATCTACGGTAAAGACTACAAGGGCCACGACAAGCCAACAGGCGACCTCTACCGTGAGAGGATCAAGAACCAGCGCAAAGATTCACCACCTCCCGAGCCTGAACAAGGAACAATTATTCCCGACACGCGCCCTCAATCAACTCCCGTGATGGACCAAAGCGCACTTAACCGTCTCCGCGCGCAAATGATGAAAGCTAAGCTCCGCCGCGCCCCGAATGCCGCACAGCTCGAAGAAGAATACAACAAGGCAGCAGCGATGTTCGCCACAGCCCAATCCAACCCCGAAGCCGTCGTGCTTAGCGTAATGGACAATCGACAGCTCGCTGGTACACGTAACGAAGCCAAAGCCATCACCAACAAACGCGGTCGCGAGCGCGGAAACGTCGAAGAGAACACAGAAATGACAATTGACGATATGGTCCGCGAGGAACGTCGTACAAAGAACCAAGCTGGCGGTGAGGGTCTTCGTCTAGCGGAACGTATCGCAAAAGATGGAAAGTTCGATAATGATCTGGACTACATGGACGAAAACGCCGAGAAGCTCGCCAAGCGCCTGCACAAATCCGACATCAACCTCAAGAACATGGCCGTATCCGAATTCCAGAAAATGTCCCGCGCTCTAGACAATTGTCCCCTGTGCCACCACGAAGACAAGAACCAACCGCCCCTCGCACCCGTTATCGCCCTCGGAACACGCGCCTTTCTCACACTCGCAACCGAACCCGAGATCTCACCCGGCGGCGCCGTCATCGTCCCCCTCGCACACCGCGCGAATCTCCTCGAGTGCGACGACGATGAGTGGGAGGAAATACGAAACTTTATGAAGAGCTTGACACGAATGTATCACGAACAAGGCCGCGAGGTCGTATTCTACGAAAACGCAGCACAGCCCCATCGCCGCATGCACGCAGCCATGGTCGCCGTCCCGATACCCTATGAAGAAGGCGCCACGGCTCCAGCGTACTTCAAAGAGGCGTTCCTGTCATCCGACGAAGAGTGGAGTCAGCATCGCAAAATCATCGACACAGGCGCAAAAGCTCGCGACGGCATGGGCCGTTCCGCATTTAGACGCTCTATCGCGAAGGAGATGCCGTATTTTCACGTGTGGTTCACGTTAGATGGCGGATTGGGCCATATTATTGAAGATGCGGGTCGTTGGCCAAAAGGTGATATTTTCGCGCGTGAAGTTCTTGGGGGTATTGTTGATGCGGAGCCGCATGTTATGAAGAAGCAGGGGAGGTGGATGAGGGGTGATCCTAGAGTGGAGGGTTTCAAGAAGGGATGGCGCAAGTTTGATTGGACGAGGATGCTTGCGGAGGGATAATTAATTAAAGTAGAAGCGTCAAGGTATCATTGAGAGAAGCTAGCTATCATTAAGCGTTGATATGTAAAAGACATTACATGGGATATAGCAGTCCGCGAGATTAATGTTATATAAGAAACAAACGAGATATCATACTCCAACCTTGGTCCCTCAACCAAACCAAGCATGAAGCCCGTCTCTCTGGGGTATCAAGACCGACCATCCAATCGGACAAGTATGTAAAATATTACTCTTTATCGCACGAGCGTCCCTCGTCGTCCCCTCTCACGATCTTTCCTCCCATCTGCACCAGTGACCTTCATCCAATCCTCCCACTCTTTACTCATCTCCATAAGCACAGAGCCCATGACACTCGCGCTAGCCATGAGACCGTGGCCTTCACCCTCGAGGACACGAACTTCACATCGTCGCATTGTCTTGCCAAGCCATTTTACGTTATCGACGGGGACGCGGGTATCTCTGCTGCCGTGGTGGATGACAACGGGTCTTGTGATGTCGACGTAGCGGAAGCCGATTGTGTGACGGCGCTCGAGGCAGACGAGGAGGTCGACGGCGGGGTTTGCGCCTGTTGTGGCGAGTTCCCAGATGGCGTGGGTTAATCGGAGATCGTAGGTCATTTGGCGTTCCTTGTCTGCCATGGCGTCCGCTGCGGCTGCGATGATATCGGAATCACCTCGTGTGCCTTGTGGAATGCTCATTCTGTCCATGTTCTCGGAGGCATTGGGAGGTTCCAATTCTGTGTCGCCGTGACCGGGTGATTTGTTATACACGTTCTCTTTATCCAAGCTTGGGGTGACGTTACGCGAACTAGCTGTGCTGTCTCGCCCGCCATTATTCTTCCGCTTTCCTCGTCGTGGTGTTTTGGGTAATGAACTGGTAATTGAGCTACTCGTGGCGGTCATGAAGCTACTATTTGCAGCCTTGAGGATGGGCGTCGGCAAGGCTCGGAGGATACGTTGCGAGGTAGGGATAGCGTTGGTTGGAGGGAGGGTTTGTGAGGTACCGAAGACGTTCATTTGGGAGGGAGGGATCCATGGTGCGAGGAGGTGTATTCGACCGCGGATATGTTGAGGCATTCGAAGGGCCGTAGCGAGTGCGTAAATGGCGCCGGCGGAGTGAGCGAGAATAGAGAACTTGGTGATCTTGAGGGTCTGGCAAATAGCATAAACATCATCTGCAACCGTTAGCGCGTTCTTCTCAATTCAAGAGACATCAATTTACCTGGCCAACTCAGCGGCGTAGCAGTGCCATCAGAATAAGGCTCGCTATCGCCAACACCCGGTCGATCCGGGGTAATAAGCCGCAGCTTTAACGTCAGTGCCAGCTCATCATAAAAGGCGGTGATGTATCTTGTCAATCCCATTCCAACGCAGCAAAAGACTGCAGAACCTTCAGAGTCGCCGACTTCCGAGAAGGATATGACACGACCTGTTTGAGGATGTCGAATCTTCTGGGATAAGCGCGGTGAACATAAATAAGACTCGACGGCATCGTCGACAGAGTCGGCGGATTGAGGACGCTCGTAACCAGCAGGTGCATGATTTTGCACTGGTTGGGGGCTGGGTGAATCGCGGGCTCGTTCGTCGATTTTGTGATTCAGTGGTGCAGACAAGCGTTTTAGGCGGGAACTGCTGCGCTTGACTTTGATGGCCTCATTTGGTGCCGGGCTCTGTCGACCAGATCGTCTTCGATCATTGCGGTCATTGCTCTGATCCCGCTTTCGACCTTGAGCCACAGCAGGAAATGGAGCGCCCTCATCTTCTTCGTCGCTGAAACCGTCATTAACATCGAGGAAACTTCTGCCCGCCACGCTGGTGCTCTTTGACGGAGATGCGTCCTTGAGGCCATAAACTGGTGATCGTGTGGATGACCTTGACTGGACATGGCCAGAATGACTTTGTTTCCTTCGACTTGACTCCCGATCTCGAGTTCTGTGTTCCTCGCCTTCTGGAATCACATCATTCGTCGTACCGTCCTCCCGTCTTGACCTCCTCGCGCTCGATCTCTTCTGCGGGCCCGTCTTTGCAAGACTCGAATTCCGCGCGGGAATAGCGCAAGGTGCATCCATCGGGCGTTCGATTGGCAGCTCGTAATGTGACTCTTCACGGATGGCAGTCTCAGCAAAGAATGGATCACTGCGCCCACCGCTGTGAACACTCTCGCCAGGAAGAGCACCAGAAGATGAAGCAGAGACTCCGCCTGAAACCCGCTTCCTCTCGGCTTCCTTCTCCCGCAGACGCTCCTTGGAACTCATGTACATGAGGCCCTTTTGACTCCTCGTTGATGTTTTCCTACCCCAGCTATCGTGCGATTGTTTGTGATTCAGTTCGGGGGTCGAGGCACCGCGACGTTCGATCGAAAGGTTCCCTATACTCTGGGCATCATCGTTCTTGGATGCAGCTGAAGATCCTTTTGACGACGGTCGGGATGTGCTATTTCGGATAAATGATCGCAGGCCACCGGAACCTTCGCGGCTTGGACTTCTCGGACTCCTGGGGCTTTTTGTCGCTGTCAAAGGTGAGTAACCGCTGGGGGGTTTCGAGGTGCGTATGACAGGAGGTAACGCCGCGAGTTCGTCGAGTGACACGGGGTCTTGTCTCAGGTCGTCGAGGCTAGGCTGATGAAACGCTCCGTAGTCCACACCAAAGCTACCGTTCCCGGGACTCGCGGGTAGTGACAGGCTCGTGGGCGACGCTTCGAAATGGTTCGTCGCAGGCTTCGAGATGACGCTCAGGCTGGTGATGAGGTTGGAGATGACTTCCGGGCTGGCGGGAGGAAGACCGGAGTTGCGCTTTGACGAGGAGGGGCCTTGGAGAGAGCGTCGTCGAGAGTGAGCGTGGTGATTGTGGGCGCGCGTTGGGATAGGGGGAATATCAGCCGAGTCAAAATCCATGGCTAGGGCGACGGACTCTAGGACGAGTCACGAAAAAAGAAGTGGATGTCAAGGGAGAGGCAAGTCGGTTCACGATGCAGTGTCTCGCGGGTCGACGATAGTGTCTCGCGCAGACAAAGGGTGGCGCGGCTTTCTCACCCTTGGAATAAGGGATGAGTAGAAAAAAGCGTCACGACGAGGGAGGATTGCTCTCTGGGGATACTAGCTCGTTCGGTGGAAGTGGTGATGGTGGATCGCGGTGGCTGTACTAGGAATATTAGATTGAGCCAAGTGGGTTTATCTTCCGATTTGTCGCGTGGGAAGGGAGAAAGGAAGGAAAAGAAGCCAGCCAGAAAAAAAGATAACAAAGGGAGAGAGAGAGATCAACAACCGTCAAGGATAGGATGGTTGGGCTGGGTAATAATTTGGTGGTCGCGCAAATGGAAGTTGGTTGACGAGGAGAAGCGAAAGACAGACAAAATGGGCGAGTGGACAAGGCTAAGCTAGGGGGGGAATACAGGAAGCTAAGACAGGGAGCGTGGGCCAATCAATCAGCCTTAGAGCCCAAGACTCATATTGCAGCTGAATTTGTTTATGTTTTTAGACTCTACTATGGTCGAGAATAAATGAACTGGGAAAAAGAGACAAGTCGAGATTCTGGGGGAGGAATGGTTTCAACATGCCATGCCTCAAGGGGCTGAACGTTACCTTACCTCACTTTACGTGCCTCCGACGCTATCGCCAACTCGGGAGGTTGCGTCCCGATGGGAAGTGCGCATGACCTCTAATAAACCAAGAAAAAAGAAGACAGAAGAAACACTTTCAGATCTCATTTGGTCTGTTTTGTTTATCGCTGTGCCTCTCTCTCGCGCATCCGACTCTGTTCAGTGACAATACACCCCTGAGTCCACTCTGGACCCCTGAAAGTTAAGTTTTCCCCTGGAGCTTATTCCATTCCCGTTAGCCTAGACCCTGCACCAATCCAACAATGAATCTACATTCCATCTCATCACCATTCCAACGAATCTGTCTAGAACGCCAGTTTCGCATTTAAACTTTAACTCGTTAGCAAAAACTAAAAGAAATCTACAAGTCTTGCTGAATACAGTAGTTGGTACGGAGTAGAGGTTTTGTGATCTGCGACGGGTCAATTAACTGGAAACTCCACTGCTCCACAGCGGATGTTCGTTTTAGACTGGAGCTGTCTGGGCTAGAGTAGACCAATTTCATCTAATGTGTTAGGCTGCGCTGAGGGACATATCACGGAGTATAATTGACTGTATAATTACCGGGAAAAGAGATGGAGAGATTGTTGATATTGGTTTGTTTTTATTGCCAAGCATGGAACCATGGCCATTATTTTCTGGCCCTGGTGCTTATTTATCTCCCTTGCATTTGTTGGTACGGTACCTGCATCGGGTCCATCAAGCGTCGTCACAAATGCCGTGGTTCCAACTTGAAAGGTTCGACCGTTCTAAAAATGAGATCCTCAATATTCACAGACGCTGCTATTTGACATGTGATCGAGATCGCTACCTTTTAGGCTGTTGTCTTCATTGTCTGCATCAAACTCCATCAATCAGATTTGTGGCTGACTGCACATTAGCCACATCGACGTCATTCTCCAGCCCCAGATCATCATCCCAAATCTCCCCAGTTTCCAGGATAAAAAGGACCGCGACGTCATGCCAATGAAACAATCCTCACCCGTTCACTAAAATAAAAATAATCCCCAAAAATTAAGCAACAAATCTCGTGGCATTTCCAATCTAAAACTCTACATCTGCGCCACAACCTAATACCCATCCCTCTCTAACAATGGACGTTCTTCTCTCCCTCCCAATAATATCCTACCTCATGTCCCCCGCCTCAGCATCATGGTCCACATCCTTCAACATCTTCTTCTTCTACGTCCAGTGGACCACCTTCGTCCTAACACACACGCCCTTCCGCGTGCGCCTCATCGGCTCCCTCGCAACGCGCATAATCCTCTTTCTCTTCCCCTCGCTCGTGTCGTTACTCTTTGATACAGGCGTGCCGAGCATCGCAGAGTCGATCAAATTTGGCGGCCGTGCTTCGCTTGCCCCGCGGGATGCGCGCTTGCTTACGCGCCAGCTGGGTCTCGTGTTGGTGAACCTCTTGTGCGTGACGTTGCTGGAGGGCGCGTCGCATCTGGCGTTTGTGTATCTCGTGGGTGAGAATGATTTTAATCCGACGGCGTTGCTGCCTTTGCCGTGGCAGCTGGCGAAACATCTTGTGCTTATGATGACGGGGCGTGAGGTGTTGACTTACTACATTCATCGCAATCTTCTTCACTCCAGCGGCGCAATTGGCAAGCTTCACAGACGCTTCAGTCACGCGCGATCAGCAGCGCCGTACAGTCTTCTCGTATTTGCAGATCACCCCATCCCCTTTCTTCTCCATCATTTCTTCCCAATGTACCTACCCGCCATCGCCCTGCGCCCTCACATGGTAACGTACTTCCTCTTCCTTGCGCTCTGCACGGTTGAGGAGACAATCACCACGTCAGGGTACAGTGTCGTCCCTGGCATTATCATGGGTGGAATGACGCGTCGCAGAGCGATTCATTACGCGAGCGGAGGCGATTGCAATTTCGGCGCCTGGGGAGTTTTGGACTGGGCGAATGATACGGGAAAAGGGAGGGATGTTCTTGATGATGTGAGGGCTGAGGCGGAGAAACATAACGTCAAGGAGAGGTCGGCGGATAAGTTGGATAACGGTGTGAGTGCTCTTCAGGGAGGGATTGACAAATTGACGAATGGAGATGGCGGTAAGAGGAGGAGTTCGCGATTGAGAGCAAAACGCGGCAATTGAATGAGGTCCATTTTCGATTGACATTAAAGTCGTTTCCCAGCAAATAACGTGCAGCCATCTAAGTATACAAACACCCAACCGTCCCATTGCTTGTTCCATCTATTTATATCCCATCTTCTTCGCAAACCAGCTAAGCGTCTCAATGCCGCTCTGTACTCTCATGCCAATTCTAGTGTCCAGCACAAAGGTCTCCCATACCTTGGCGACATCCATCTGCTTCACACACTCGTCGTACTTTTCTCGTCTGTACGCTGCGATCTCATCCGGTGTGCCCTCGGGAGGATTGCAACACTCTGACCATGCGATGGCGCCTTTTTCGTACACTGCTGCCGGGAGGACGTAGTCATCTTTTGTCGGGCCCTTAAATGCGAAACTGACTTTGTTAGCCGTGATACGATTGACATGTGACACTGAACTTACCGGTCAAACTTAAAGACATGCGTCTCCAATAACTCTCTCGCCTCGGCAAACTTCTTCTGGTTGCAGAATAACGAGGCGCTGATGAGCGCCCAGGCTCCCATCTCATCAACCTCCGCCTTGATCTTATCCACAACCTCTGTCTTAGCAGTACATCTGTCCCAACTCATGCCCCCAACTGCCTTCTCCAGCTCAGCGGGTCCCATGCGCTTGATGGTGTTCCACATGTAACTCATCTCCAACGCGGGACTGGGCCCAATCGCATCAGCGAGATCGACGCCAAAGCTCTTAGCGCGCTCCTCCCACTTCTGTATCTTGCGCTGAACAAACACCTCGAACGGCAGCTGGCGCGCCATGAAGCGCTTCTTACCCGCTACACCTGGCGCCTTGCGCAGGTATTCTTCCGCTTTGACTTTTTGGCGGCGCGCCTCATCCTTGTCTCCCGCGGCTACGGCGTCGCGGTAGAGTTCGACGGATGCGATGCCTGCCATGTAATAGTATAGTGCGTGACTCCAGTCGTTAAGCTCGAGGCATCGCATGAAGGAGTCGCGCATAAGAGGCCAGTCCTGGATGGCCATTGAATTGAGTGAGAGCTCAAAGTTATTGAGGGCGGTGACTTGCTTCATCTTGGACTCGCCGCCGGTGGTGAGGACTTCAACGGCTTTGGGGAGGTCACGCTCATTGCTGTGCAGACGCGCCTCTTCAATGAGCCAGAGTCGCGAGTCGGGGTATCGAGAGCGCATCGATGCAAGGAGTTTCTCGCATTTTTCTCGTGGAGGCCCGACGATCTCAGCACTCTCATCGAAATCTTTTGCATCGGGGAGAATGTCGACTGCGCCGAGGAGAGCGTTGTAGTAAGACAACAGGACGAGACCAGCGATGGCGCCGTTGACGTTGGCGTAAGCGGTGGAGCGCCAGAGCATGCGAACGCCACGCTCACGATCACCACGGAACCCGACGACGGAAAGAAGACGAGTGAAAGCGGGAGGAACGAGGGTCAACATGAGAAGAATCATACCAAAACACATGTTGGCCCCGGAGTGGACAAAGATGTCGAGAGGATTCTCAAGAAGAACAGAGTCGGACTCGGTAGGTTTCGATCGAGCCTCACGCAGCGGTGCACCTTCATCAATCTTCTCATCCTCGGTGGTCGACGAGCTTGAAGAGTCTCCGTTCGCAGGAGTCTGTGTGCCAGAAGCCGATTCAACATCATTCAACTCGGTAACAGGCTTAGCAGACAGCGAAGCCTCTGAAGTTGACTGAGGCATATCCTTGAGTGTCTTCGCCTCGGCCTCAATAATCGCATCAAGCGTCATGAACGCCTTGCGAAGCTTAAGGAAACTCTTCATCGCATCAATGAGACTCTCATGCAAAACACCAACCACAGCGCCCATGAGCTGCGTCTCCGCGCGAACGAGCTCGAATTCTGTACCGGGAGGGTACAATTTACTTCCCGCACGAGCCTTGCCATGCTTCTGGGCCTTTTTGTAGTCCGCCCAGGCCTTCGCTTCACACTCATCGAGCTTGGTGGTGGTCTCGGTCATGACAGCTTTTTCAAAGCCCAGCACGGAGCGCATGAAGATGGTGACTGCCAGTCCTAGCTGGTGAAAGGAGGAGTCTCCCGTCTGCAGCTTCTCCCATGCTCCGTCGATATCGTCGTTCATGATGAGGCCGCACGATGCCATGGCGTCGTCAATGTCCTCCATCTCTCGGGCCATGGTATCCTTGGTGGTGATTGAGCCAGCATCGCTGTTGGCCTCGGTAGCTGGCGTCGCGGTTCCAGACCGGAACCAACCCGCTAAACGACTCATTGTGATGACTCTGTAGTGTTGAATTGACTAGGTGAGATTGCGATGGAAGAGTATTCTGGTGATATACGCGCGAATTGATGCTGAGCCTCGAATGCTGACGTCTTAGGCTGAATGAGGGATCTTGAGCCCCTCTTTGTGGCGTTTACCCTGATGTTGACAGGCGAGACGGGACCATCCGCTTCAGATTTTGTGATGATAACATGCAGATTGAAGATAGTCTGTAAGAATGAAACTTGAAGATAGGGAGTGAGAGGTTTTTGAGGTTGAGTGAGAGAAAAAACCACTCGTAATGCTGAGACCAAAAATTCAGTTCCACCTCATCATAGGTAGCTTCTGCTTATGCAGGTAAGCTAAGCCTGCTAAGCTACCTGCCCCCCACCAAATCCGCGGAGTTTAGGCGGGCTTACGCATGAGCTCGGGGCCAATCGGAGCTTGAGACTGACATCATTGTTGTTGATACGACTCCAACTTTGGATAATGATCTTGTGCATTTATCCAGCTCGATCAAAGAATTGCACTGTACTTCATATCACCATTCTATTTCTTTTGTTTTGAATCTGCCCTATTGTAGGCCACCTCGTGAAGCTTTGTTCTTTGTCCACCGCCTCGTATCTTATCTCCGTCCAGAGTCAATCGCCACGTAACGTACCTCGTTGACGGATATCGGAGAACAAGAGGGTCCGTCAACTTCCCGGCTTTTTCGGATACTCGGAACGGACGAGTCTCCCGTGCTTATCCCATAGATTACCGAAGTAATTACCAATGATACAAGAGCTCTAGGGATCAAACACTCTATGCAGGAACTCCGATGCCTCCGCTGAGATCAGGTTGCGTCATTCAGCTTGCGGTTGGTTGAGTTCCCTGGTCTTGAGAGCCAACGAAGCCAAAACAATCGTCACCTGCCTTCATGTTTGCCAGGTTAACCCTCTTCGACGGTAAATCGTTGACAAGAACAGTTCTATATTCATATTTGGCCGATTCAAATGTTATACAACAGCTCCAGTTATTAATACTGCTGCGATCGGCGGTCCCTAGGCTGCTAAACATATAAAGCGAGCTATGAATTTCTAGACGAACGCGGCCTTCCCGGACACTGCACCTTTTCTGCTCAACTGATTTCCCAGAGATACAGAAGAAGGGAGCACGGCTGTCAGACAGAGACGTTCAGAGGATTTGGGCGTGGTCTTCTTCGCCACATTCCCATTTCAATACTTAATGGCCTGCCGTGCTGTTTCTTATAGCATGCTTGCTTTTTGAGCTGGCTGTATTGAGAATTTGAGGAACATGGAAAAAACATCTTTATGGTAACTCCAGCAAGACTCGAGTTTTCTGCTTAAATTGTATATCGTACAGCTCCGCAGTGTTCAGAACTGAGCCATGAATCCAATTTCAAATTTCTCAACAACGTACAGCAACCTCTATAATCGAACAGATCGTAAGCAAGCCCGAGTCAACATCCCATCGAGGAATTGTCCGGTGTTTAGGGTATTCAACTAAGAGACAGGCCTAGTCTCGATAGGGCAAAACATTCAAGCTTTGGGTTAGAGATGCAAAGTCTGTCACTTACAAGAAACACAGATTGAGGATATAGACAAAGAGAGAGTAGTGGCTAGGTAAAGGACGCTACCAGTCAAAGATGCGCAGCGATAATGAGAGTCCGAGAGAGGCTGAGTTGTTACGGAAATAACTCGATGCAAGTGAGTCTAACCGGATACGGCTAGTGGAAGCCGATCGTTTCAACAGCCTGAGGCTCTGACTACTCAGAATCATGTAACTTCACTCATCTCCGGGCACAGAAACACTTTGAATAAGACCATGAAGCATTGAAACGTGTTCGAAAATGAGATAAGAACCCAAGTTTCCATGAAACCTGTCATATCCAACAAAAGATTGCAGCGCCCTTGATCAAATACCAGTGTTCCCAAGTCTGGGGACCGAGAAGGATCGCAACAGGGATGACGAGAACCAATCACATGAGTGCTAAGTCAGATCCCCCAAATTCTCATGCATTAGTGATAACAAGTGAGACAAGAGTGCGAGATGTCACGAAAGGGAAGTGAGAGAGTCGACACTTGTCTCAGCCTTGCTAGTGCTTTCAAATGTCATCTACAGAAGGTCAAGAGTTTACAGCAGGACAAACATTGAAGTCTTCATCTAGACTTCTAGAGCCCGGTAATGTGAGCTGAGTGAGATGAAACATCTGTGATAGGGTTGTCGATCCTAGCGTCTTGAAACCGGGGGCTGAGGCACCGAAGGAAGCGGGCCTCTGATTGCTCTGGGCCATTTAGTGATCATCTCACTGCCGTCTTAGCAGGGATGGTCCATGTTGATGTCTGATTTTCTACCGATGAAGATCTTGACTTCGGAGACTGTGTGAAGGATACTTTGAGAGTTTGTCGTTGTGATCACCGAAAGGTGTATGTCTTCAAGATCCACTCATGTCGCAAATTTATCCAAACTTCATTTGAGGATGATTTACAAGTCTCGTCTACACAGCCTGTTGATAACGGGGGCCAATATCTGTCTGACACACCAAGCCACTTACTAGCGGAGACTAGATGAATGGCGAGGCTCATTCCCGCTTCTTAATTAAGGACATGTGCAGGATGTCGATCCCTGTAATGCATCCATTGCGCCCACCAGTAGAAGGATCAACAGATAAGCTATAAGATGTAATAATCCCTTGTGTCGCGTGTCTTCTTTCCTTCGCTCCCATTCATATTTCGCACATGAAGTTCCGTCATTATAACGTGAAAGATGGCGACTCGTCGATTACTTGCCATATTGGCATTTCTATCTCTTCATCAGATAGTGACCGCTGCGTTCACGAACCCACCGCCAAGCGACTCGAGTATAAATAATCCTCACTATAAACTGGGAGAGGAGATCAAGATCACGTGGGAAACGGATGCAGAGTTTACTGATCTTACAATGTGGCAAACTGACACTGGGAAGAGATACAACCTACAATGTAAGTTTATCAGAATTTAGCGATGAACTGTTGGTTGACTCTTTCCTAGCAAACAGCAAATCGAAGGAATATATATGGATCGCATCATATCAAGGCATCGATCCCGCCGACGGAAACTCTTTTAGTCTCTGGCTTTTCAAGACTGGCGACACAGGAGCTCTTTTTGCAAGCCATACATTCAATATCACCGATCCTTCGTCTGCAACAACTTCAGCGCCAACGGGTACGCGAACGAACAGACCGAACACCAAGACAAAGACAAGCGAAGCAAGTGAGACGACTGCGGCCACTGCTTCGTCTACAAACGAGCCGTCGTCCGGGCTATCCACGGGAGCAACTGCTGGAGTGGCAGTAGGTGCTGTCGCTGGATCATTGATTATTGCTGGCGCTGGGTTCATGCTTTGGAGAAGACGGCGGGGCAATAAGGCTGCTCCTTCGACAATCACGGCAGAAGAAGCACCGAAATATGGATATGCACCGGTCGAAGCACCGAATGATAACGCTGCGAGGCATGGACCTTGGGAAATGGGAGGGTCGCCTACGCATTTCACGCATGAGTTGCCAGCTGATAACACGATACAGCATCGAACATGAACGGGGATAGGAGTTCGGAGTCTGGATATATACCATCTATTTACAGCCATTTATAAAATCCTATCAGTTTGTACATCTTGCATTCTCCCTCACTATTCTGTGCTATAAGCTTAACTATCTGAACTGGCCTTGATTGAGAATCCAACCGTCTTCTCCCCCCTCATATCATAGTCTGGATCTTCTGGAACAGTCCATCCAAACAGATCAATCAGCTTCTCCCTAATATTCTCATAATTTGCCCCAATTCTTAAGACCCGCTCATTGTCCAAATCCAAGATAGTCCCGGCCCTCCCATACAGATGCCACTTTTGCCGACCGTAGTTAACAACCAAATCAGCTGCTTCAATAATCTCAGGCTCAATGTCTTCAACTCGAAACTTCTGCCCTTGATCCGTCAAGTTGGCACTGCTGCCTACCATAACCAAACCGTTCTCATCGTTTAGCCGCGCAAGTTCCCGTGAGAAAGGCCCTTCGCCGATTGCGAAACCTAAAGTACCGTTCTTGACAACCCGGTCAACATTCGGCATGAGTTCATTTGCTGACTCTTTTATCTTTCCAACAAAAGCAACTGTCAATCCTAATTCTTCTGTGAAGGTTCGGACTATGGTGTATTTCTCATCTGGAAGATCGTATAGTCGCTTGAGAAAGTCGTATGTTCCGATGACGCCCATGGAATGACCTGCTTTTCGCTTCTTGGCGATGAAGATACGCTCGATTGCATCGGCGCTTGCGGCCATCATGCCGTATCCGACGTCGGTTGGGGCGATTATGACTCCCTCGTTTTTCAAAACTTCGAAGGCTCTTAGAGCGTCCCGCTTTGCATCTGGAAGCTCACCGGCCTCCGGTGTCACTCGAGATGAGATGTCGCTAGTCATTCTATCAATGGAGTGTAAAGTTGCAAGACAATTGAGATCACTGGCCGTGAGCGTGTGATGAGAAGGAAATTTGAAACAGGGTGGATGCAGAGTTTCTTTGAAATTCTTAACTCCAGTTTTGAGTATGAATGAAGATCAAATATTTGACAAGTAAGCACTATTCACTTAGCTTATATACTGAAGCAATTAGATCAATCATGTGATAGCAGCGCATACACTTTGAGTAGGCAGTTCGACAAGTCTCACGCCGGAACGGACGGCATGCAGATCAACCTGTCAAAAGCACGCTATGGTCACAATAGTACGCTCTGAAGCCACCCAAAATGTCTGATCGTTCCAAAAGTTCCAAGCGAAGTTATTCCTTCGGACTTTTTGCATACTACAATATCTGTTACTACTACAGCACATCTTTACGCCCTTATGGCATTCATATGGTGGCAAATTGGTATTTGAATCTTATGCCAGACGGTAGTATTAAGGTAGAGACCATAAACATCCCACAGAGGAGTTTTTAATTGCAATCTAAATAAGAAAAAATATTCCAAGGCGTATTTAAGCCTCGAAAAACCAACATTCAAACGCCAAAGACCTACCGTAGATGCCAAGCAACTGAAAACAACAAACTTACCATTTCTCTCTGATCAGACGTCAACCTCATCCTTCTGGTTCTGCATCCGTTCAGCTCGTTTCTGCTCCGCATGGGCCTTGCGATAGGACGCAATCAACTCCCTAAGAGTCATAGAACCTTTAGGAATACGCGACTCACTATAGATGTCATCGCCCTTAGCTGGTGAACCCTTCGTCTCTGCGACATCCACACCACCCTGCACCTCTTCCTTTGGATGAAACTCTTTCCCGAGGGTAACTACAGTCTCATCCATCTCATCAGCAGTGATATAATCATCTGAATCATCGTCTCCAGAAGCTTCACCCATAGCCTCAGCAGCCTCCCGAGCCGCTGTCTTCTTCATAATCGCAATCCAACGAGGCAAGTTCCTCTTCATGTATCCCAACACCAAACCCTGCTTCTTCTCCCAATTATATGGCCAAGGCTCCTCCCATGGAACTTCAGCACGACGCTTCGAGAGACGGACCAGGTCATCCACATCGACACCAATCTCGACAAGTCTCTTCACCGCGGCATCGTGCTGGGCGGGATCATGGGTCTCAAGATGGTCGATGAAACGGATGATCTGACGGGCACCGAAGCTGGTGTTGATGATTCTCTTGCGACATGGCTCGTAGTCTGTGTGGTCGAGGGGGTAGAGAGATGATTTGGAGAAGGTATGGTCCTCAGCTAGCTCAATGGGGCTAGGGAGACGGAGCAGAGAAATGTGGCTGCTCCCACTAGAGTTTCGGCTGTGAAGAGACATGCTGATATATGGTGTTAAGAGCGCTGTTAATTTGAATTTGAACAGGGTCTGTAGTTGCTGGTTTCAGTCTGAATGCCAGAGAAGCTTGTTAAACTGTAAAAGTGGTATGGGTTTGAACCGTCCTTTATATCAACAAATCCGCAGGAATATGTTCTTTGTCAGAACATTCTGCAACTTGCACAGTTGAACATTTGCAAGAGGCGATGTAATGATTAGTTGACCACGCGAGCACTGTTCATTCACAAAACCAAGGACGGAACAAAAACAAAGTGGAAAAAGATATCGAACATGGATTGAGATATCCTGACGGAAATAATGTCTTTGGACAACGTCAAGCATCAAAGAGGCATGCAAAAGAGCAACAATGGAACAAAAGACCCGAAAACAAATATTTGCAGTGACGCAAGAACACACAGGCCAGTGTCAGGATCAAAATTCCTGGCCTTTGTCCTTTATGCGCAAATAGTCTTGGATCTTTTTGCTTCAATATCAAAGGCTGTATTTCCGCACATCGTATTAGTGTTGCTCAATAATCAAACAGATCATCTTGATAGATTGGCCCATATAGCCCATCTTGTGAGCCGATTTTGATAGACCAGCGGCTGGATCAAGATCGCGGAGGATAGATCGGTTTCAGCCTGTGAAAAATCAAAAATATGCCTTCTATTCAAGATCTAGAGTAAATAGGTTTACCGCAAACATTCAGTTTCTTGTCTACTACTAGTGACCTTTCGTTACACAAGATCGCTCTCCTTCACCAAGATATCCCGATTTACCTCACTAATATCCCTCAGTCCAGCCAAATGCATGTTCATGGTCAAATCACCACAAAGCGCTCTCAGAACATGCTTCACACCATCCTCACCACCCAGCGCCAAACCATAAGCATAAGGCCTTCCAACAAGGACACACTTCGCTCCCAGAGCAATAGCCTTCATGATATCAGCACCGCATCTGATGCCACTATCAAAGAAGATATCAAGCTTATCCCCAACAGCATCGACAATTCGCGGAAGCATACCCAGACTGCTAGCTCCACCATCTTGCTGGCGACCACCATGGTTGCTCACTACAATTCCCTGAACACCAACCTCAACGCACTTCTTGGCATCGTGAACACTCTGTATTCCTTTAAGAACAATAGGCCCGTCCCAGTGCTTCTTCAGAAATTCAACGTCCTCCCAGGAATGGGAATGGCCGGGGAATACGATCTTGGCCCACTCTCTCGCCGCGTCACCGAGACTAGCCCCTGCGGATCCGCCCTGAGCTGCTTGATAGACTCCACTCACCGCATCGGTGATATCATAGCCGTGTTTCTCCTTGAACTTCTTTTGGAAAACAGGATCTGTGAGACCAATTTCGACACCGATGTGGTCTGGGTGAATGAAGGGGTTGTAGCCGTTGTCTAAATCGCTCGGACGCCAGCCAAGGACGTAAGTGTCGAGAGTGACGAAGAGAGCCGTGTAGCCGGATGCTTTGGCGCGGTTGAGCATTGAGATGGTGATATCGTCGTGTTCGCGGCTGGGCCAGTAAAGTTGAAACCAGCGAGGCGCATCCTTTCCATTCGCTGCTGCTACATCTTCAATACTGGTGCTTGAAGCTGTGCTTAGCGTGTACGGAACTCCAAGAGATGCAGCAGCTCGGGCAGTAGCGGCTTCACCTTCAGGGTTGAAGATTTTCTGGACTCCAATGGGTGCAATTGCCAGCGGGAACGGAAGCTTTTGACCAAGAACTGTAGTAGAGGTATCAGAGAACTGCTCATTGCCATTCTCATCCTTGTGACTTGGCACCAGACGATTCGGAACGATGGACCAGCGAGAGAAAGCAGTCAAGTTGTTCCTGTATGTTGAGCCACTACCACAATTTCCGTGGATATAGCCCCAAGAAGTTGCCGAGAGTGTCTCCTTCGCCAAAGGCTCCCATCGAGAAGTTTGGAAAGTGAACGCAGGACGAGCAAAATGGAGACCAGCGTCAAAGATAGATTTCTCGTAACCGAGAACGTCAGCGCTTGGAGAAGCCATAATAATTGGGAGGTGTTGTTAGTCGATGTGTATGTCTGTAGGTTGTTGAGTAAGACATCACTGAATGCAACAGCCAGTCTGTTATTAAATACTTTTCTGACATGTTTCTGACCTCGGTTATCGTGACAATTGCATCACAGTAGATCCATAGCACTGTCACCGAAAATTCTAGTGTTCAGCCTTACAAGTGCAATGATGTAAATTAAAGCGGTTCGATCGGATATCTCGGACCGGACAAGTGTCCGCTGCATCGGCCTTCCGCCGGTCGTGAACCTCGACGGAGGCTAAAATCCGCAAAAGAGCCGCTAACACACTAGCTTTTTGAGCCTCATTCGATATGATTGTTTGGAATTTATTATTCGAGATTCTGGTCAATTATTTCCAGGTTTTGGCTGAATGTTCTGTTGTAAACGGTCCGTTGACATGACGTATAGAAGTTGGTGCAGATACCGGACGGGCCTGAGAGTTTTAATCGCGACTTTCCGGAAGCTGATTGCTCCCGATATATGTAAATTGAATTGGGGACTAGGATAGAGTGCATAATGTCTAACCAGGCTACGACGGTCAGACTGATGATCTAAGAGGTACTGGAGTCGAACCCGAACAAGTCATCAAACACCAAATCCCGACTTGTGAGTGCCTCATCTCCAGTGCCATAATGGTTGAAGCCAGGTTGAGGCATTGGTACGAAGCCCTCGTGTGCCATCGAAGGGGCTTCAAATAGAAAGCTTTGCATGATCTGATCAATGTCGAAATCGGAAACCTCCAAGTTAGAGAAGTCAACTGCCGTGTCGGGCGTTGGCTGCTGCGTCACTGACACGTCGAGTCCCTGGTACACAATGTCAGGGCGAACTTCAGATAGTTCAGATATATCAGCTCCTCCCAGGTGACCATCTTGACAGCTTGTCGGTTCTATCGCCACAAACTCCCCAATATTGACTCCTAAGCGGTTCATAATACCAAGAAGAATCTTCATCGTCCTTTTGGGCGCATGACACCACGTCTGCTGTTCGGATAGAATCTCCAAGCAATTCCTGAGGCACAAATGCGCTTGCGATCCTGGACCTTTCTGCGCCGCCATACGCACATGAATCGTGGCGCTAACGTACGTGGCGTATGATATAAAATATGGCGCTGTCCTAAAGCAAAAGTGCTGTTTGTAGATTTGTAGGATCTGATGGATTTCTATCGCGGCTGTGACACAGTTGAAGAAGGCTTCGGGTGCGGATGTTTCAGAGACAGATGTAAGGTGGCCTTCTGACAGAAAAGGACGATAGATCAAGATGACTAGGGAGTTGCATAATGCCCTGGTTGAGTCAATATGTGAACAAGAAAATCAGGGAATACACTCACAGCAGCGACAAATTGTGGGGGAGGATGTTAGAGGAAGTTGGGTCGTTCAGATCAACTCTCAAACACTCCGGCAATCCATTCTTCCAAGATTTCAGATCGCGGTTGAGCGACTGTGCAGTCTGCCATATTTGATCAGCATTCTTTGTGGCGCTCCTCTCCGCATAGAGAGCGCACAGAATACGGTCCATAATAATGCTGAGTTTACAAAGTTGCTCAAACGTAGAGACACTATACGTCGGACAATCCAGCTGACACGGCTGAGCAGAGTACGTTCGAGTATGAAAATCCTCCAGTTCTTCATATTCATCAAGGAACGCTATCGGCACACGGTTATCATGCTCTCGTAATCGAGTTGGACGACCTTGGTAAATAGACTGGACCTTGTCCGAAACTAAAAAGATCAGCTAGATATAACTCTGCGGGGGTTTTCATGCTTACTGAATGTTGCCCAGAAGACACGACGCTCGACCTCCGTATCTTCAGCAGATAATTTCTTTGAAGATCTTCGAGCTGGGCCATCGATGTGCAGACCAAGATCGATTATCATACTAATCGCGATACCTAAGTAATGCCACGAAAGACTCCTCTCGTTACACCATGAAAACAGGGCATCAGAAACCACCAGCAGCGCCTGAATGGTCGTGACATCACTCTTGAACAACACCTGAGAGCCACAAGCGTGCAGGGCTTGTTCGAACTTGATGCGATATGGACGACCGACGGAATTCAGCTTGCCAGTGCTTCGGAGAGCGGCTGCGTCAACTGTATGCATAGAGCCAGCGAAGAGCATGGCTGTGAGGAGGAGGTTGGAGTAGTAGGGGCCGTTGCATGCCATGTCGCGCATAAAGGCTGGGCGATACACGATGGAGCCCATGTAGTGCTGGCGGTTCCAGAACTTGGAAAGAAGATCCATGCCGACTTTTGGGCTGGTGTCACCGAAGTCTAGTTTTCCTGCTCTGAGGTTGACCTTTTCTAGTTGGCCTGGTTTGGATGAGCATCATGTTTTGAATATCGACGGATATGTACTCACGTTGCCTCGTTGTCTCTGCTAAAAGTTGGTTCTTGACAAACTCGTCGGAGTTGGGTATACGAAGCCGGTCTTGAATGGTTCCTATGTGTATAGCTCCGCTGGAAGGGCCGTGGAAAGCGGCACCCTCGGGTTGCCCAGTCGTCAAATGGCAAGAAGGAGAAATAACTTGCGCCTTTGCTTGAGGAGTCTCGCTACTGATGCTATTCAGCGGAGGTGTAGATCCAGTAGGATTCGGGGTTTCAGTCAAGCGAATGCCTCCCTGATCAGCATCTGGATACGCGCCGCTCAACTCCGGACTCCTTGAAGACAATTGCTCGCGCAAACGAGCATTTTCCTCCTCCAGTCTCTGTATGCGCGCATTAGACGGTCTGCTCATGCATGTTAACACCAACCCTGCATGATCTGTTAACAACCTCACCTCGCTTGAGCAGTTCTCTGAGAATATGTGCACTCGATAGCCCGACCCTGGCAATTTTCACACTTTGGCTTCGCGTTATCGCAGCCCAACTAGAAGAAGTCAGCAGATGCGTTACACCGTGATGAATACTGCTACCTTTCGCCTTCGGCAAAAGTCACAAGCGGCAGATGCGCGCTGGGATCTACGTTGAGATGTTTTCATGATGGCAAGACGGATGTTGACGGGCCGTGGTGCTTGAGGAAGATGATGTTCCGCTCACCAGGGAGGCGGACCGTGGATGTGAGGTGAGATATTTTGAAGATGACATAAGCGGACAGACACTTCCCGCCACACTACCTCTAACTACGGTACGGTATACTTTTAAATTTGAACATGCCAGACTGCCCTGATTCCGTTTCACTATCAGATTATTCAAATAACTGCTAGTGGTTAGTTGCTATGAACAGGCTATACGCGCGCGCGACAGGAAGAGCCATACTGCGGTGACTTAGGCGCCCAGCTCAGTGCTGGTTTTTGAATAATTTGCCGCTAAATGTTATGATTGGCGGGGCTGCGAGGATATGCTCATAAAACTCCTCGAAAGTATTCATTCTTCCTTCAACACCATCACCGATAAAATTGCCAAAATGTCGAACACCATCACAAAAAAAGTCAATTCTGTGCCGAAGTCGGACATCGAAATCCTCAACCAAGAAATAGACGAAGACGAAGGCCAGTACCGCATTCGGGCTGGCAACCGTGTCCATTATATTACGATTCCTGGCTATGCGAGTCCCAATCGCATTTTCGATGAAGACACGCTCTGTAGACCATATCTTCTCGTGCCAAAACTTCCCCCATTCCCGGATGGAGACTGGACCAAGATGAGACTTTCTCTCGGCCCGGACGGCAGCGTTCAATCGGATATTTCTTTCGAACCGCTGGACGAAGTGGAATTCACCTGGCATCCACAACACATCGACGTACTTTCGTTAAAGCGCATAAAATATCACAAGCAGCGCGTTAGAGAAGTCGAATATGAGGGCAAGACTGCTATATCCAGAATTGCCGTTCTGCAGTGGCTTGTTCCACAAGTTGAGCACGAGACTAGGATGTACGAAGCGCTGACAAGGTTGCAATGCCCTGATGAGGTTCGAATAACCCCGGAAGTCTTGGGGCACCTCCTCGAGGGAGGAAGAAATATTGGGCTGCTTTTGGAAAAGATAGAGGGCCATTATGCGACGCTGGCGGATCTGCCAAAATGCGAGGCGGCTTTGCGCAAATTGCACAAGCTAGGGTTTGTCCATGGAGACGCCAATCGCTTCAACTTTATTGTCGAGAAATCCACTGGGAATGTTAAAATGATTGATTTTGAGCATGCTGGGCAATACGGCGAGAAGAAGGCGAAGGCTGAGATCGAGGAACTGGCATCGGAGTTGACAGATGAATCAGGGCGAGGTGCGCCAGCCACCTTTACGTATCATTAGCCTCGAGAGGCTCGACTGCCTCTCTGTTGCTCAACTTCCTGAGTATCTTCAGTGCGCCATAGCAATGGTCAGCGTGAGCCAACATCCCATCCCGCGAACGCAATCTCGTCGTTAAAGCTAACACAGGTGGCTCTACTCTCACGTTTGGGATGGGGGGAAATAATCGTCTATAAAGCGCCCAAGGCAGACCCCCATATAATAAATCCTTGTACGTGATCTTGCATCCCTTGCAAAGCTGCCCCCAGTCCGCTCCTGTGGCTGTGATGTACGGCACACGCAGGCTGGACACACCCGCGTACGGATCGCTCCCAACGCCAGGCGTTTCCGGAAGTTTCGACATGTCGTATCCTGGTGCTTCCACGGGCGCTGCGTGGTAGCGTTTGAAGAGGTAATAGACCTTTTGCGTTGCTGTCGTCAGTGCCGGTAGGAACGCGGCCAAGTTTTCCTCAGACCCGTGGACTTGAATCGCCAAGCTCTTAGCCGCCTTCACGCTGACCAGCCGAAACGGGTTCTTGTGCGTCTTGTCACGGGTCCGGAGGCAGTATGTCCCTGGGATGATGCGCATGATAGGAAGTGTCTGGACTTGCTGATATGTCAAGCCGAAGTACTTTTTAGCCATCGGTATTGTTATCATCCATAGTCCTATATTTCGGTGTAGACATTCGAAGCAGACTCTTTCACAAGTGGGCAGGTACAAGAAGGCCCCGAAGTCTGTACAAGACACACAGCGATCGGTCTGCAGGGTGCGATACACCACTGAAGGCGGGTAATGACCAGCGAGGTTTGCTTGTATCAGCGCTGTTGGGACTTTCGGCGCATGTTTGATCACCTGCTGATACGGTACGAAGTTTTCAACGACTCTCTTGGCCCTCAAGCAAGTCCGTGAGAGGCGTGATAGCGACTGAAAGTCGAGGAGGTCAACAGTGATGAGGAGTAGCTCTGCTGGTAAAGTGCCTAGCAGGCCGAAGCACGACACAGAACGCTCTGGATGAATCTTTGATAGCTTTGCGGGGATCATGTCATCAATGACCTCGCAGGGATCAAGCTCATCACCACAGGCGAGCTTCGATATGACTTCATCGTCAGAGAGTGCCTTCATGTTTGTTGTGTATGCGTGCGTGATACAGGAAGTGAATTGTGTAGATGTAAGATGATGATTTGGGAAAATCGACAAGAAATGGCGAGGAACATTGGGGGACTTATCTTTATTAAGACTGTACACATATTGCCTTCTGAAACCTGAAGTTAGTTGGGATTTATCAATGTGTTGGCTTGATTTGTTTCGTTGAGATGTCATAAGCTTTAACTATCAATCAAATGACGTGGAATTGCGGTAAGGCCATAGGGCTGAAGAGTTGAAAGAAGCTTCAGCCCTAACGCAAAGTTCAACAGCACAAACTAACACAAATGGGCAATACGCTCGTTGCCCTTATTGATGCCTGTTTGATGTATAATGTGTTGGAATGGATTACATAACGATAGCTGATCCATCCGGATTCACAGCCAGATCTCAAGGAGTAAGTAAATCTTCAACCCCTTCATTAATGTGTCATAAATGCCCAATCCAGGGATTACTGAGTTATAATATAATTCTTTAACTTTTTGAATTCCGTATGATAAAAGTCCATAATTTTAGTACCTTTCTTAACCAGGGTCCTCTAAGTTATACTGCTAAGAATTCGTTACTAGAAACAGTCCTAGCTCGCTTTCATCTCTAGACTTTCTCGTACATCGTTGAAGCCGATCTAAACCTGGCATTTTCTTTGTGCTGTACGTTTGAAATGTAACTAAATTCATCCTCTATTCCCGTGGCTATTGATCGCTTCCTGTCCCGGCTTAGCGCAACAAAAGTCCGTGTATAGCCTCGGTTAATGGATACTAAAGAGCCGGCCAGTAACGTCTTGCGTATATAGATTTCTACACACATCCACTGCTCACCTTGATACTTCAAGCCTCTTCAAATGTGTGACTTTTCATGCTACGACGGCGTAAGCCCCGAGTGGCTTGCTCTAGAAGCGTCCTTACCACCGCCACCAGTACCGGAATTACCAATTTCCGAAATGAAAAGTTTGGCAAACCAGGAACGAGAAGCTATCGCCAGAAAGTCAATGATAAAACTCGCGCCTCAACTACGGATACAGAACCACAATATTCCCTCTCGTGATGGGGGCGTCATACCAGCACGGAGTTACCGACCGGTCAATGCACCGAAACAAACCTTACTCCCCTTGTATATACACTTCCAGGGTGGTGGATTTATGTTCGGCACGCTGGATGCTGAGGATGCGATATGTGCACGTATAGCCGTTGGATCGAATGTGGCGGTTCTGAATGTTGATTACAGACATACGCCGGAGTTTACGTATCCGACTCAATGGAATGATGCTGAGGATGCTTTCGAGTGGGCTCATGATAACATGGATATAATGTTCTGGGACCCCAAAAGAATCATTATTGGTGGAATATCAGCTGGTGCTTGGCTATCTGCGTCTTTCACCTTACAGAAACATCTGAATCGTGCAACAGAGAAAACACCTCCTATCGCAGGCCAGGTTCTCATGATACCCTGTCTAGCGCACGTTGATTGCTATGAACCGCAGATGAGAAAGATGAAAAGCGAGTCTGTCTCATCATACAAAACAAATGTTACAGCACCGATGCTCACCGTTGAGGAACTTCGCTGGTTCACAAATTTGCTGAAGATCGAGAACCCGGATGTTAATGATTTAAAGATCAACCCGGGGAATGCATCGCCAGAACAAGTCAAAGGGATGCCTCCTACTGTACTTGGTGTAGTAGGCCTGGATCCTCTTAGAGACGAAGCGCTTCTCTACGGGAAGATGTTGGCAGAAGCTGGGTGAGTAGCTGATGATATGGATTCTTTGACTGCTGGCTGACATGATTTAGTGTTCCGACAGACATCAACCTGTTCTTGGGGCTACCTCATGGTTTTAGATCGCACGAGGAGAAATTATCGGCGCTCAATAGATGGGATAAGGTCATAGAGGATGGCATTAGCTGGATTTTATCAAAGCCTGTATGTAGCGAGTTTCATGTAAAGACATAGATTAGAGAAGAGTTTCGCTGCAATCATCATTATGCTACGCTATTGCTGTGCCTCTATCTAGCCAATCTCCAGCCGCTATGCCAACGCCATCCAATGCAAATACATCAACAGAGAAACCGATAGACCTTTTTCCACTTGGGCCAGCCATGTCGTTCCTCCCGCTCCTGCTCAGCCATAACATGCACACGAAAGTATCTCCGCCCCGTCACAACATCCATATCAGGCAGACGTACAATCTGCGTACGGTACCAAACCTTATGAGATAGATAGAACAACAAGATAATGGGTATCGCTAAAACCTTCAAGAAGAAATTCTGTGTCAGTCCGGATGCGCTCCTGTCAATACCGGGTTCATTAACAGGCGACACCGCAATCCAGATCTGAGAGACCAACACAAGGATATACCCAACAAAAGCAAACCACGCCCCTGGGACACCAACGTGAGACTTGAACGGTAGCTGGTCAAGAGTATGTGCGTTGTAATACCAAGCTTTTCGAAACCGGATATAACATAAACAGATGCTTCCCCACGTGAATAAAGTGCTCAATGCACTGATAGAGAGAAGCCAGTTGAAGATGGAATCGTGGAAACTGACATCTGCGAGAAATGCGAGGAGACCGATGCATGATGCGAATAGTATTGCCATGAGCGGACGGCCTTGTCGATCCACGTATGCAAAGATCTGCGGCGCATGCGATTGTTCCGCCAAAGCAGCCAATGTTCTCGATGATCCAAAAACCGCTGAATTCCCAACACTTATCACCGCCACCAAGATAATTGCATTCATTATACTCGGAAGCAAAGAAGTCCCAGCCTTCTCAATCGCAATAACGAACGGACTCGCTGTCGCATCAGCGACATTATCACCG
The DNA here is from genome assembly GCA_001262555.1 of Fusarium nygamai. Lineage (NCBI taxonomy): Eukaryota > Fungi > Ascomycota > Sordariomycetes > Hypocreales > Nectriaceae > Fusarium > Fusarium nygamai. The sequence goes on from LBNR01000006.1 coordinate 2,652,815, forward strand.
CCGACAAGTCTTTTATCATTAGAAGGTACCAACAGCCCAACTAGCATTAGCGCAACGATGTAAAATATCGTGATACGCCAGAAAACCTGCTTGATCGCCGTCGGTAATGATTTCCGCGGGTTAGCTGTCTCGGCGGCGGCGAGACCGATGAGCTCTGTGCCTGTGAAGGAGAATGCAGATGTAACGAGGACGCTGCAAAAGCCCTTGAAGCCGTTGTTGAAGGGGCCTGGGTTACGCCAGTACATGCCGCCGATGTAACCGCTCTCGGGCTCCCCGCCGACATTTATGACGATGGCGAGTAATCTACACCGTTAGTAATGGGAGGAGCGGGAGGGGGATTGACGTACATGAAACCAACGATGGCGGTGATCTTGATGAGAGAAAAGATAAACTCAGCTTCGCCATACGTCTTGACGCCAAAAAGATTGATGATGACGATAGCGAAGAGAAATATGGCCACGAATATCGACTTTGTCAGGTCCGGATTCCAGTATCCTATCGTAAACGCCCCAGCTATTATTTCCAACGGTAAAATGAACAACCATTGCAAGCAGTAACTACAAAAGTCAGTGAAAGCAAACTAGAGATTTCGGTCAGCTTACTTCCAACCCATGGCAAATCCCCAAGACGGATCCAAGAACCTCGTCGAAAACGCCGAAAACGAGCCCGCGATGGGAAACATGACACACAACTCCCCAAGACACTGCATCGTACAATACTGCATCGCCCCGAGCAATAAATACGAAATCAACAAACTCGCTGGTCCGCCTCTATAAAGCGACGCTCCCGACGCGACGAACAACCCAGTTCCTAACACCACATTAGCCGAGATTTGCCGAGCGTTGAAAAAGATCAAGCTTACCAATCGCACCGCCAAACGCGATCATTTGAAGATGGCGACCTTTTAATTCTCGCGCAAGTGCTGTATTCGCTGTTTTGGCATTGGCAGCGCGTAAGTCGTAATACCGCTCTGGTGCATCGCCGGGATGATAGCCTGGAAGAGGATCTGCGCGTCGGAAGCTATGAAGCCATGAAGTCCGTGGTTTATGAGCGCGTATACTCCACGAGGAGCCCATTTCTATATTAAACGATTGCATTGTCTGCGCATCGCGAGGATCTTTCATTGCGGGGGAGAATGAAAAGATGACAAGTTTGGGGGAGGAGAGGGAATGACGTTACGAACGGGGGTTGGATGCCGATCATGAAGAAAAGTCTTCAGAAGGGCGCGTTCTGGAAGGTTTCTAGAAGGACTTTTGGGATATGCGCGGTTTACTTCGGGTGCAGATTGTCGGAGCGTTGAACCAATGATGGGGTGCGAGTGTGCCAAAAGAGGACTAACAGGGACGCCAAAATGCAGTCTGGCTCGTGAAGATCAGGAGAATTAAATGCGGCGCAGTGAGAGAGTGATTGAAAGAAGATAAAGCGATTCGAAGCAAAGAGGATTGAGGAGGGGGAGACAGCGCAACGTTTCACTTGAGTGGGATCAGCGAGATTCCCACTTGGTTCGTGCACTGTTACTGGGTCAAGGTTATTGCCTCACTCTGTAACTCTCATGCCATTCTGTACCTGGAAGGTCAATCACTGGACATGTCAAGTCGTCCCTTGTGTTGGCTGCCCATGGGGAAGAGAGAATCTGGCAATATCCACACTGGGTCCGGGGATGGTCTGGTCCCTGAAGCCATCGTGGTGGGCTATTACGTACAATAAACTGTATCTTACCTGAGACCATCAAGTAATCATGAAAGGGCATCAACGGTATCAACAAAGTAAATCGTAATTATTGTCATGTCCTAATATACATAATTATCGCATTCAATTATCCCTCGTCGGCTGCGCGCGCTGGACCTGTCTTGATCCCCCCGCAATAACAGCCGTCGGCGGTTGTCGATACACAAAATCATCACGGTCCATCTTGCCCGTCAATTCATCCCGCGTAATAAGCGAATCGTGGCTCTGCGTCGGACTAACAGGTCTTTCACCCGACTTTCTCAAATCGTCATCTTTAGAGATCGAGTCGCTTGTGTCATGCGACTTTGCCCAGATCCCCTCCGTCGTACGAACGTGATCCTCATCTTCCCACTGACTATGCGCCGTGCGGGTAAGTTTCGTAGGCTGTGATTGGGAGCGCGAGTTGGAGTAGCCAGAGTAGCTGTTTGACTCTTTGAATTTCTTGCGCTTGACACCGCTGTCACGAAGGAATGAACCTAGCGCGACGATGTTGCCTACTGCTGTGGCGGCGAGGATTTCAATCGATGCCCACATTGTGCGGACGACTTGAGAACCGTGTGCTTCGATGATGCGGGGGATGCGGTAGAGTGTTATACCGACGGTGAGTAGACCGAAGCTGAAGAGCATTATGAGGAGAACCTTGCGCTTGGTGGCGATTTGGGTGGAGAGGATGATGGGGATGGGAAAGGCGATGAGGACGAGATCGGTTAAGGCGTTGCAAGCTCCCATTGTGAGCATCTGCACGAAACCTTGACGGCATTGAGGGCCTGGGTCGGGAGTGACCTGCCAGTAGTGAGGGAAGGGTTGACATTCTGCGAGGTCGCTTATGACGACGGCGAGGAATGTAGCGCCGAGGGTTGCGCGCATGGCGTGGATCATTATACGATGTGATCTTCGTCTCGTAGCGCCAGCAAGACGTTCAAAGAACTCAAGCGTCGTAAGTTTAAGAATCCAAAGACTGCAGATCATTAGCTTCATATCATCAATCAGTAATGTGAACTTACATGGAAGCGTAGAATACTCGACTCGCGAGGACCATCTTACTCCCCACGATCCTCTTATCAATCTCCGCATCACTCAACTTCAATCCATCCAAGTTGACGTTATTCGTTCCATTCTTGAGCACAAAATGAACACAAACAGCTCTTAGAACCAACGGTATAAGCGCCCCGGCAGCGATCTTATCCTCCTTGAGTAGTTTCTCGACTCGTACGTATCGACCCGACATTCGCGTCAGGATGATCGCCACACAAAAGACCGTGATCCACCATGATACAAGCAGCGTCGGTTTATCCTCGTAGAACTGGCGCGCATCAGGGGCGTCCGAGTAGAGCGGCATATCGGCGGGCTATGGCCCTTACAGCCTTTCAAAGTATAATGGAACCAAAGTTTCGACAATCAGAGCATTTGAACAGTAAAAGCAGAAGCAAAAACGAGGGGAATGCGGGACATTAATGAATCGAACTGAACACTACATACAGCAAGGGGCGTGCTCCCCTGGTCAACTTTATCAAGGGCCCAGACAATTCGAGGTCAGACTTAGCGGCGCAGTGCGGTTGAGGCACGCACGTCAATGGAGTTTGACGCCAGGGGCATGCAGCCACTAAAAGCCTTCATCATAGGTGAGTCGTTGACGAGAAGCGCAATTGGCTCGATCTCGAACCAATGACAGCCCGCAAAGGGATCACATATGAAACCGTTACCGATAGCGCGGACAAATACAATCGTATCATGTCTTGCGACACCGGTGCTTCAAGCATCAATTATGCCCGAGCGCACTACTTTAATTCAGTTTTTGGCAATTGCGAAATCGGCTGCGCTGAAGGAATTCGGTTTGGCGTTATGGGCCAGGCACACGGCGACTTTCCCCTTGTAGAAATTGCTAAAAGATTGTGGCGCCAGGGGTTAACAACAGTACAGCCAGGAGAAGAGAGAGGGAATGGTCTGATAAGCTGCAAATAACTGATTGCGTCTTCAATCTGAGTCAGCCAACATGCGCTATAATTTCCCCTGATAACGATCAAATTCCTCCGGGCCAATAATGTCAAGTGCAGTTGGTTCAACAATGTCGCGCTGACACGTGGGAATTGAGAACGACCCTAATCACAAGCTCAAGATCCAGTCCCGTCGGCATCAATTCAGCCACCTCACCTCATTCATCAGCAATTAAACGTCGCGGCAATCTTGCTCGTTTAACAGAATCTGGGGAAATCAGCCTTTTTACGTACTCACAAACCGTTTTGCAAAAAAGTCTGGGGAAAACGTGGTGTTCGTAGGGCCAGCCATAGAAAAGTCTTGTCGTTACATAAAGGAGACGTAACAGTTTGAACCTTCGGCTGGGAGAGAGAGAGAATTAGCCTGTCCCCCTGGGCCCTGCAGAGAGATACGGTGGAGTTGCGTTGTGGATGCCCCCCTCAAAACTTTCTCGGCCATTTATCTCGGGTGATTCGGTTCTGCACTTCGCTGGTAATTACCTAGTACCACAATTGCACCGAAACTATCTTTTTATTAATCCGAACCGCTCCATAGCCTCCATTCTCGAAGACCATAGCTTTGTTCCTTTTTCTTCACTAGATGTTTCTAAGTGCTTCGATAGTGTCGGGCTAGAAAGAAGTGGTGTCATATGCCCCAAGCCACGAATCAACAACTCACATTTCACTGTTGACCGACCCATTATCACCATATTTATGCATCCGATTCATCCGGATATATTTATCCCCTTTCTATCGTCACAGTTGCAACCCTCCATCGTTCAAATTACCAACCCCGTGGAAAACGAAATGCTTTGACAGGTCCCGCGGCTTGGCATTACCCGCAAATAGAGAGTGCGGGTCTATCGCTCAGAACGGGGTGATCCTCCGGGTAGTCTAGCTAGCGGACGGTATGTGGCACGCTATCGCTTGTTAGTGAGACAGAAAACGGCAGCTGGGCTTCATCAAGGTTCAGCTGTCAGGTTAGCTGGCTTCGACTATCCGCATCTAGAATACTGCTTCTCTTAGTCTGTTAATTCCGCGGTTTTTGGGGTCTAGTGATATCGGCGACGGCAACAGATTGGTGTTGCTGCGTCGCCACCGGCATGAAGCTTCCGCGATAGGGGTTGGTGTTGATTGTGCGGTTGAATTGTGTGTGATTCAAACATGGTGCTGCTGCATAAATTGGCTGATATAGGTCTTGCGATTGCGTTTGATGGTTCAGAGCGGTGAATCGGCAAGCCCAGTTTTTCATCCGTCTATAATGTCCACGCGTCGTGTTGTTTTCTCAAATACAACAAACTAGAAGAAAGAATTATTGAGTAGAATATATTCAAGAGCGACATGTTGTAGTCGATCAACTAGAGCCAATCCTTGACCATCAATTGATCACCAGGCAATTCCCCTCTTCCCCAGAGCTACGGTCGTATTCATACCGCTCCATCGGTTCGGGGCCCCTCAAGCCACGTGGTTTGAGATCCCCGCCCCTGCCGCGGAATCAAAATGTCAAAGAACGGAGACACACCCGCCAAGAAGCTATCACTTTTCAGCTGTCATGCAATACAACCTTGAAACATGAACTTGGTCTCCAAAAAGAGGTTGGCTTCTTGGCAATCTTGTACAAAAGCGGTATACAGCTCGAGTATCCTTCGGCAGATGAAACCAATTCTTGCTTTCTATTTCCGTCATCGAGTATTTCCGCTTTTGGGTAGAGGCTAACTACGCTGCGCTCTGGACGACGGCGTGGACTATTCGAGCTATGGCTAGGCATTTCTCCTCTTCGAATTTTCGCCCTACGATTTGGACGCCTACTGGAGCGCCGTCATACAAATCTGCGTCGTCTGTAGGAGTTAGCTAAGCCTCAAAGCCTCGGGCCCATCGATTGCAGTGAAATTCCGAGACGCAACTTACAAGCTTGCCAATTCTTCCTATCCATCTCACCCAGCGGTTCATATCCCTCATCAAAAACATCAACTCTCTTATCTGCTCTAATCGTCGGGATAACAACAACCGTGTAATTCGTCAAGTTCATCGCATCAGTATACGCTGCACCATCTTAGGACCGACACATGGAACAGCGCCTCAGACTACTAACCTCCGTGGTAGAACTTTCCAGGTATCACCGCTGCATGAGGCGCTACAGGCATGAGAACAGCGTCTACGATTTGACCTATGAGTTGTTAGTATGACGGCTAAATTTGGGTGCTGATATGATACCATCTGATTCAGCGGTGGAGTTCCAGTAATCGGAATATTGCCGCTCGTACTCGAGCCCTTGGATAGTAAGATCTTGATACTTGAGTAATTCTGTTGGGGTTTTCAGATTGAGACCGTCTTGCAAGTCTGGGATTAGAGGTTCGCCAGATCGTTTGAGGTGTTGGTGGATGTCGTGCGCTCCGTCTGCACTGAGAAGCCCTCCCTGTAGCACTTTGTTAGTGTATTCACAGGCTCAGGGTATGAGAAACTTGCGTGAATGTTTGTTGCCGTTTCATGTGATGGTGGTTTCCAGTCAATGACCTGTTAATAGCAATTCATCAGCTGCAAGTTATCGACTCACTTGTCGGCGCGTACCTTGTGTCCAGCTTTCTTCAGCGCCTCAACCACTACCTTCAGCCCACGATGAACAGGCGGATGTAGGCCAACCATCCCATCACACCAAAGCACGCCCATCTTCAGTGGCCTCTCCCCAAACTTGGCATTTCCTTTCTCATCCGCTTGTCTCCGATACGACTCCGTGACCTCTTTTCGAAACGGAATCGGTATAACAGCCGGATCCTTCAACCAAGGCTCCCTCCCAAGAACAGCTTCAAACACCACCTCCAGCGCATCAATCGACGTCCCCATAAATCCAATCGTAGACCGATATGTGTCCTGTCCTGGATTCGTATTCGCAACATCACGATAACTGAGTCGGTTTGACGTCGGTTTTATCGAATAGATTCCGCAAAACCCAGCTGGTATTCGCAGCGATCCACCGATGTCTGTCCCAACGCCAACTGAACTTCCGCCCAATGCCATCAGCGCTGCTTCACCACCTGACGAGCCCCCGCAAGATAAGTTCTGGTTTATTGGGTTTAGGGTCTGGCCGATGATGTTGTTCTTTGTTTCGCCAAATAGGAGAGTTTGGGGTAGGCTTGTCTTGCAGTATAGCACTGCTCCGAGGGAGAGTAGCTCGGTGACAATCTGACTTTCTATCGTATGAGACTTATCAGGGTCGATCCCTAGATTACCGTGTATCCAGCCAACGTAGCCCATTGTTGTATCGATACCTTTCACGTGGAATTGATCTTTGAGACTGACAGGGAGACCATGAAGTGGTCCGAGCGTCTTTCCATGTTTGGTGAAGTAATCGTCCAGGAACTGGGCGCGTTCGAGTGCTTGATCAAAGAAGATTTCGTGAAGACAATTATTCTGAGCATTTAGTCAACTTCAAATTCTTGTGGGCTCTTGCAAAGACTTCGCTAGTACTCACGACCTGATGAGCGACAGCCGCTCGTTGACAAAATGCCCTGACGACCTTTGTCGCCGTGAGTTCTTGTTCCGATACAGCATTTAAAATCTCAACAGTCTTAAGAGCCGTGATAGAAACTGTTTCTTTTTCAAGGAACTGCTCAATAGAAGATCCCGTAATGTCGCGCCGGCTGTGGGCTCGTTCGAGGTCCTCTGAGGATAATACCCATTCTGAAGGGATCTTGTCTACGGTGGCGGCGCGCTTGGCTGCTGCTCGAGCCTCCCATGAGTTCTCATTCATTTTTGATAACTGAAATTGGTTCTAGAAATAGATTCAAGGTCAAATATGAGAATAGCAAAAATCCGGGGACAGATTTGCAGCTTGTCGATGCCAATTTGGTCGATGAAAGGAGTGCAAGAATGAATGACGACGACATCTGCAGCTCTGAGACATGTGATGAAATGAGCCGGTATACACGTCGGGTTCCGAGCTCTGCGTTAATAAACAACTTTCTTTTTATTCTTTTCCTTCTGCTAAAAAAAACCACAATGCTGAATATCCCGTAGGGACAAAAGTGATTGCCTGTACGGAAAGCCTTGTACTCCGCAAACTATTAGTCTTTTGGGTGAAACAAACTCCATTTACAACCGCGGGACCTGCAGGTTGCTTAAAATCTCCTAACCCCAAATTCGTTCTCAAACCTGGCAATGACGAAGAAAATTAGTCACGATATCTTCAGAAGGATATCCATTCTCTACCGTCTTCATCACTGGGCTCATGCCCAAACCCACTATGGCGCATAGCGACGCGCGCGCTCGTTCTTCTCACGCAACTCATCGTTCTCGGGTATAGTCATTTCGACTGCCCTGAAATCGATACCCGCAGAGCGAGCGAACAATCTCGTGAAGAATAACTGCTCATCAGTCAAGATTTTTGTAATGAATGGCCCTACCAAGTACATCGAACCAAGGGCAGTCTTCGTCTCCTTCACATCATGCAAGTAGTCAGTGACCATGTTCTGGATGTCCTGGCTAGCCCAGCCCCAACAAGGCTCTTGGTGCAGATCGTCTGCCAAGCTCAGCTGAATGACTGATTCCGGGATGATGTATCGCAGTGGTGTAGGGTGCGCGCCCTTTGAGTTGCCAGCAACAAAGATCCATGGGACAGTCAGGAGGCGCAGATTAGAAAAGTCGTGCAGTCTGAGAGGGGGACCCTGAGTTGTGAAGGCCCAGCGCAGTGAGTGCGTTCCGTACGTGATAAACAAAGTGGTGTCAATAGTGAGGAGCTCCAGCTTTTCGAGTCCGAGTCTGTGGCCTTCCAAAGATTCGCGCAGCGCGCTAAGGTCCAGTGATTGGGTGGGATTCGGACTATGCCTTGACTTGCGGTGCCAAACGAAAGCATATTTCAAGTCCGTGAGATTAGGCACGAGGGAGAGAATCTGCCCAAGCTCGGCTATACTACCAGTTTGGAGATCCAGATATTTAAGATTGTTCAGTTTCTTGGTGTTCACCAACGGCGCTCGTGGATCTTCGGAGAAGCTGGTTGAGATTGAGATCCTCTCAAGCTTATCAAGATGGAAGAAGCTCTGGTAGACGTCGGTGAAATCGAGGCGTCTGTGGTAATAGCTCGCAGCGTGGTTGTTGACAGCGACTTGGCGGAGATGCTCAAAGTTATGCAAGGTGCTGTATTTTGAACTACTCTTGCCCTCGGGATCAGCAGCAGTCTGAGGCAGTATATCTCAACAGAGAAGTCCTCGCCGAGATAAATAGTTTTGACCTTGGGCGTAAGAGCCAACAAGAGGGCGACAATAGAATCAATCTGACCCGTCAGGAAGCATTTACTCCAGTGGACTGCGTCGTTGAGAAGCGAACCATGAATCATCGTGAGTGCCTTCAACTTGTCTTCCCGCTTGAGGGAGGCGATGGATGTTGTAGGATATTCGTCAACGATTCTTCTGGGGAAGTCATATCCATCGAAATGCAGATGTTGCACAGCCTGGGCCAGGTCCGGCCGGTTCAGAAGGGTTCGTACGAAGAGGAGCAGTGGGGTAGAATGGTTTTCGAGACGAATGGGAGGGCAGCTGAGATCAGCTTCCCTGTGAAGAATCGGCTGCGCGATTTCGGCAAGATGCTTGTTGGCGAGCGACAAGGAGGCCAAGTCTTTCTTGGATAGTAGGCCCAAGATGCTGAGTTGAATCTCGACGGGACAATCGAGAAGTCGCCAAGGCTTCCTGCGGCAGGGTTAGACCAACAACATCAACAGATGCAGCGCAACGTACTGGGGCATTTTCGGGGCTCGCTTCTTCGGTATGGAGAGAGGAGGCAAATCACGCGAGGCACGGCTCGGGATATTGCATGTACTGGTGAGTTCGAAGATCCGTTTCATGACGAACACCAAATGAAGGTGAAAAGTCTTCAAGAAAGCAAACAGGCGATGTCTCTTTTGTTGTGAGAGCAAAGGAGAAATGAGAAGAGGCGACGTCGTAAGTTTGTTTTGAGTTGGCTTGGTGACTTGAAGTCGTTTGCCTGTCACGTGGTATCACAGTGAAGCAGAGCGATGCGTTTGCAGTGTCAAACAGCTGCCAGACAACTAAAGAGCTTATGCACTCCAAGTACAAATGTTATTCAATGGGGTTGATATTACTTGCCAGTGCGAGGCAAATGTTTACAACTTAGTTTAATCCGAAGGGTTGAAGTACCTACAGCCTGACATTCTCTGCATACGCTGCTAACAAAGAGATTATGCACGCTTGAAAGATAACAAAGTATACTCAAGATCCACAGCGACTTATCCCATCTACAGCTGAAAGCGCTGGCTTCTTCCTGTCCGCTCATCAACATGGCCCTCATCCTCAACAGGCTCCCTCTCCAATTTCTTATTCTGCCTCCAATAAACCCCCATAATCATAGCAGTGATGGGCAAAGCAGCAGCATACAATAAAACAATAGCCAGGAATCCCTTTGTATACTTTGGCGAATCGCTCTCGCGAAACAGCTGCTTTCCAGCTAATCCACCAGCGTTGCTCCCAATGACGACCATCGCCAATCCAAAACTGCACGTCTCAGCAGATCGAGCATTGATACTTAACCAGGCATCATTCAATCCCTGAGATAGTGCATTGCCACTACTTAAGAGGATAAAGAGTGCATATTTGGTCCACTTGTCCTTATCTGTTGATCCAAACAAAGCACCGCCGAATGTAATACTCCAGAGAAACGCGGCCATGCACCACAGACCTCGCTGTTTCGTCTTGTCGGAGGCCCAGGCGATGGCGAAGCTGAGGAACACGACGAGGAAACTGCTGACCGAGTTTAAAAGGTTGGAGTTGATCTTGCTGAAACCCAGGCTCCGAATGATGGTTGGGCCGTAGAGTTGAATTTGAACTCAGCTAGGGCACCGAGATCAAGTGGCTGTTCGTTTCGTTGCTGAATATTGGGCCATCTCCCCTTCAACTTTTTCGAGGCCGATGAGACGATATCCTTGATACCATGAAGCCAAGCCCCATCCTCAATATCCCCAAGCTTACAAAGCCGTCTTCAGATCTTTGTCGTCATCAAATGAATCATTTCACTAGACGGCGACTTGTCACAAGCAATCTGAAGAGCCTGGGCTATCAAGAACGCCATAAAGCGCTTATAAAGCTCCTGTGATCCTTGTGGATGACGCGCCATGGTGAGCTGAAGACCAACACGAAGAAGAAGCCATAGCGGAGATCTCGTCCAAGGATCTTTACTATTATTCCACGAAACTTCTTCACGCGTCCTCTTCTGAACAGCCTTGATCTCAGCAGGTGTCCCAGCACCTCGCAGAAAGCTTGTCAACAGCTCGGTTACGATACGAGGATCTGTTGTGTCGCGGTCCTCATTGTGCATCTGCTGTGCTTTCCTGACCTTGGGCTGCATCTCTGCGACGGCCTGATGACTCATTTTGACGAGAGTTTTAGCCAAGACCTCTTGGAAGGAGGAATCGTTAAAGTCTTTGGCGGAGATTTCTGTCGCGGTGGCAGGGAATTCGCGAATAAGGCGGCCTTTCGTTGTCATAGCTGCTCTGTTGGTAGGAGAGAGCTCAAATGTCTCGAAAGAGTATGAGGTCCTTAATCTGTTTATAATCAACCCTGCATTTTGTTCCGTGATATGATACATTGAGGCGGCGCCCGCTGTTCATACGTCAGTATTGTGATAGATCAAGGTTTGATGCAAAACTTACCCTGTTCTGAAACCTCTTCAGTGAATTCTGGACACTTCTAGAATCCAGATAACTGTTCGAATCTCGAGTATCCCGCGTGTTTCTCAGCATGAAGATACAGTGATTCGTTACAGCATCGCCATTTTCGTCCGATGATTCCCGGAAGCGTGCGAGGGATTGGATAACGAAGTTTATGAGGAACTCTTCGCTTGTTGCCGAGGTATCATCATGCCCTAGTAATTTGGAAGGTAGGATGAGATGGTGAAAGAGGTAGTCGAGTTGATCGTTTGTGCAGGACATTGCCTGCGTGGGAGTCAGGTGAGAAGCGTTCATTTTGAAGGGATGGGGGATGTCGAGTTTCTTGTCTGGGAAGAATGTTGAAAAGGGAATGCCGAGGAGGGAGAGCCTTTTGTATTGTGCTTGAGAAGATTCAAATACGTTGTGAAAGGTAAAAATTTGAATATGAAAGTGAACTTACTTCATGCCGTGCTAAGGTAAATCGTATTTTAACATGAGCAGGTCACGATCATTGGTTGAAGAGGCAGTAAACTCTCGTTCACGTCGACAAAGGTTGCGAACTGGGACATGGACTCTCAAGAGCGCCAATACCAAAACCAGTTAAAAACCAGTTGAAAACTCTCAATATTCACCCAAAGAGTTATAGTTAAAGTTTAAGCGTCCTAGACCGTGCCAACACCTTTGTTTGGCTGTATCGGATATCATCTGTCTCAATGAACATGACCTACCCTGGGTTCATTCATCTTGTGCCTGGGAATAGATCGCTTTACGCAGTTAATGAAGAATAAAGCTTTCCCTGTAAACCCAAGTTTGTAAAGCCGTTTATTTGCTTATCAAACATTATTTGGCGATGTTGTCGCTGTTATACCCTTATTTCACAGCCAAATGCTTCGTCTCTCTATACCAAAGTTTCAAGATAGAGTTTAGCGCAGCTTGACAGAATCGCGGTGCCGATCTCCCGCGTGCCAGCCAGAGCCAGACTCCATCTCTCCCTGAAACCGTTGTCCTGGGTCTGCTCGTGGGTGGGCGACACAAGCCACAAGCGAGCATTTCTTTGGCACATACGTTCGTTCACGCCTACAAGTTTTACTATTGAATAACCCCCTTGACCAAAGTGGCACAGCCTCACGTGAAACCTTCTCACCAAAACCAGCAGTAAAGCACGTGCAAATCTCCCCAAAATACAGTCTCGGGCCCGGGGATATCCTCCGCCCGCCGACGTCACACCAGGGATGAATTGCAGCGCACCTCAGCGTGGCATGCCCAGACGCCAATAAATTAGGCTACAGAATAACTCCGATAGGCACCAGAATACACTGCATGCCGCAGAGGCATCCAATTACGCGTCCCAATTTCATGATAACCCTCTTCATCTCGGTTACATTCTCTTCTCCTATCGCTTTTGGGCAGGGATTGGGTGCAATGCACGTCCTGTGAGGCCCGGATGCAGCGGGGCCTCACATCATTTTTGGAGGTGGCTTGATGTATCAGCTCAGCATGCTGTGCGATTAAAAGGGTTGTTCTGACCGCTTAATCTCGTGTTTATCCTTTCATTCTCACACCTTATTCTTCCGTTCTATGTTTTGCACGTTTACGGGCGAATGAGTCTGTAACCATGGCCCTGAAGCAGAATGGACTCAATGGAGGTGCTCATTTGAGTAGCGACATTGACTTTATCGCAACACCCAAAGCGCCCGCTGACGTACTCTCTACTGGCAAAAACCCGGGCGTTCCTTTAACCAATGCAAGTCGTCGCATTTGTGTCCATCATGTCATAACTGCTAATTACTGCGAATAGTCTCCCGCTATCAAAAACGCCCCTCTTCCCGCCGACGGCCCCGGATACGAACAATGGTCCAACATCTTCCTCGGCGTCGCTCTCTACGGCGTTCCCCAATGGCTATCATGGAAACTCGGCGGCGGCCTCAAACTCGCACTTTTCCTCGCCATCTTCACCACAGTCCCTGTGCTGGTCGTCATTTGGACTTTCATGTCCAAATTGAGCCCGCGAATCAACGATAAAGTCCATCTTCCCGGCCGACCGATCGAGTTCTATCTTACCTTCAAGACGGACCAGCTTCGCGCACGATATACAGGCCGCCATAAAGTACCCATGAATAAATTCTTTGAGCTTTACTTTACTGGCCAAGTCGACCTCAACGCCGACGCCCTTGAGATATTTGAGTATCGCCATGATTGGGCGACGTTTAATTTCACCAGCGAGACATTTAACTATCTTTTATTCGGTTTCTTCCCCGATGTCATTCTTCATTTGCGCTCGCAGGACGAAGAGCAAGTTCGCACCAATTACGATAGCGGAAATGACCATTACGCTTGGTTCCTCGGCCCACGAATGATCTACACCTCCGGTATCATCTCAGACCCCGATCGCGAAGAAACACTTGAAGAAATGCAAGACAACAAACTCGCCATCGTCTGCCAGAAAATCAACATCCAGCCCGGCGACCGCGTCCTTGACATTGGCTGCGGCTGGGGCACGTTGGCGAAATTCGCGAGCTTGAACTACGGCGCGCACGTCACGGGCGTAACTCTTGCAAGAAATCAGGTAGAGTGGGGAAACGACGGGTTGAGAAAAGCAGGTGTGAGCGAGGAGCAGAGTCGGCTATTGTGCTGCGATTATCGCGATATTCCGGAGCAAAAGTTTGACAAGATCACGCAGCTTGAGATGGCGGAGCATGTTGGCGTGAGGCGGCTGACGGGGTTCTTTCGGCAGTGCTATGAGATGCTGGAGGATGATGGGGCGATGTATGTGCAGTTGTCGGGATTGCGAAAGGCGTGGCAGTATGAGGATTTCATTTGGGGGTTGTTTCTGAATAAGTACATCTTCCCTGGCGCTGATGCATCGACGCCGTTGTCGTTTTACGTTGGATGTCTGGAAAGCGCTGGATTCGAGGTCAAGAGGTACGTGACCTGGCGTTTTTGAAGACATCTACTAACTGGCTCAGTGTTGACACTGTTGGCGTTCATTATTCCGGCACTCTCTGGCGATGGTACAGGAACTGGCTGGGAAATGCCGAAAAGGTCAAAGCCAAGTATGGCGTTCGATGGTTCCGAGTATGTATCTCCAGGTACTCAACTTATGACAAAATCACTGACTTGAGCAGATCTGGGAGATTTTCCTGGCTTATTCCACCATCGCATCCCGTCAAGGTTCCGCTACTTGCTTTCAGATCGTGGTTGTCAAAAACCTCAACTCAACACAGCGCATCAATGGTGTCTACTCTCAGTATGGTCTGCATGGGGCTCTGGAGGCGGCTCGAGCTGCCGGAAAGGCTGTCTTGCCTAAGTAATAGGACTCAGTTGGGGGGTGTGAGATTCGGTGGCATGGAATTCGGTTGGTAGTTGGGTAAATCATTTGAGGATGCTTTCTGGCGATGTAACTTCAAGTTCTTCCTATTTAGTATGATGCCAGCCAATGAAGTCTTGGTTGCTCGAGTCTTCATCTTGATTTTAAAATCTTCTAATGCCTCAACCGTGCCCATGTGATGATAGAAAACACCCTGCAAACTGAGAGATATCAATAGCTAGCATATAAAAAGGTTCACAAGTCTTAGTTAATAGCAGCATAGAGACCAACGACTCCTCCAGTCCCGATAAGGACAGCTCTCACGAGATTCAGCCATCTAAACCTCTCCAACAAACTACGAACCTTCTCATCTTCCTCTGCTGTGGACTCCCTTTCAGTCTTTTCCAGGGGCCCACTCAGATCTGTAAACTCGAAACCTTCACCAGTTCCTTTGACAGACTCCCAGGCACTTCTATCCAGCGACGTGTCTTGCTCAGCGGCCTTCTCACTTCTAGCTCCACCGAGTCTATTATTCTCCTCAATGAGAGCAAAATTTGTTGGAATCATGAGCTGAGTAAAAGGCGCGATGCTAAATGCTAGAGCCGCAGCGGTTAAGAATGTGTTGGTCTTGGGAGTGTTGTTTGAGATAGTGAAGAGGGAACCAGAGCCTGTGAAGTTGCTGAAGGATGCAGAGTATATGAAGCCAATGGTTGATAGAAGTGAGGCTGAGGGGAAGACGTGTGATCCGCGACTGAACAACCATCGGATAGAAGGTAGAGATCGAGAGGCAGGCTGAGATTGAAGCTCGGGGACGTCGAAGAATGTCAGGGTTGCGATACCACCTGACGCTACCAAGGCAGTGGAGATGGAGATGATTTCAACTGTCGACATATTTGAGCAAATAGTAGATTAACTGGTATTTATGAAAATTGGAATTGGCAGGGTCATTCTTTAAGCATTTGGATTTATATCTATGATTTACTGGATTATGGATGACGTAATGTGCATTTGGCCATGACGCTTGTGCATATATGCCGGTCTTTGGCAAGTTTCCGTAACCCGCTACGAATGTCCGCCTTCAAATCAATCACCCTTTCCAGAAAGTATTTGATTCATCAGAGTTCGTCCGCTAATTGCTGCTAGGCCATCTTACATTGCCACCACAATATGTACACCATCATAGATCGACCTTGACAGCAACGATATGCTGCGAATAAAACCCAGTAACAAACAACCATCCTTTCTTCTTACCACCCTCAAGCTTTGGATCAATCCCAATCAACACAGCTGTAGCCGCAGATCTCACTCTCTTTCCATCATCTTCAAACAGGAGCTTGTTCTCCCACTTTCCATTCTTTCGCTGAGCAAGCCATACCATTACTGGTTCAGTGGCAGTCTCAATGCCAATGCTATTTGCTAGCTCACAGGCCTTTGAAAGACCAGCCGAGACATAACCGCTGCTGTCGTTGTCTCCACTTGCAAATGGATCGCTGTAGTAGAAAGGGTTGTCGACGGCTGTGTCGAAGGGGATTGTTTCGAGGACTTGAATGGTATGGTCGGGTTTGACGGTGGTTATGTGGATGTCACCGCTGGCTGCACTGCCGATGGCAATTTCGTTGGGGGTTCTTCCGTGGCCGAGACCGTTGTTGTTATGTAGGCCTGTCAGAGCGACGGAAGCACTGAATCCAGCTGTTGAGTCTTTGGAGTCGGCATCGGTGATTTCAACGTAGATTGTGTTTGACCATTTCGCGCCATAGTACATATCTTCGACCTGTCGCATGAGACCCTCGCGATAATGATGATCGTTGGTGACGTAAAAGGCTGTTGGGGACAGTGCAACAATGTCGTTTGGAGTCTGGATCAAAGCATGGCTGATCGAACGAACATACTTGACCGTTGAAGATCCAATGCGATGATGAAAGATCTCAATCTGGGAAGCAGCTTTGTTTCCGCCAAACTCATCCTTCTTCCCATCAACGACATGTTGAAGGTACTCAGGATTCGGAACATGATTAACAGCAAAAATATAAACACTATCCTTATCCTCAGGATCAGCAATAACATCAATACCATGCGTAATAAACGGTCCCTCAAAGCCCTCAAACTCCAGTCTTTTCGACTTGAACGTCTTGGGGTCTATGACGTGGATAGACCCACGCGACTTGCTAGCCGTGAGGGGATCGTGCAGAACGCCCAGACCAGGAAACCACGACAACCTTGGTGCATACGAATCCTCACACGCTGTGTACAGCAACCCAGAGTGAAGATGCACGTCCTCGCAGACAACTGTATCATCAATGGTTATAAAATCTGCATCGGAGACGATAGTAGACGACGGAGTGCGGAAGAAGCCGAGAACGGTTGTGACGCGATTAACAGGGCGGGCGAGAAAAACACCAAGACCTATGGTGAGGGCTGATAAGACCAAGGCCTTTGGATTGACTGTAGAAGATTTGGAAGCCATTTTGGATGATAAGAAGAAGAATTGGTCTTCCCCAGTTTCATGAGTGCGATCTTCATGATAAATGAGGGGACGTGGAAACAGCTAGACTTTTTACCGAGGTCCGAATTTGAGGTTAGATCGTCAACTGAAAACCAAGACTTGTCTCATTTAGGTTGAGTAAAAGTATCGTGATTGGTATTGGGCATGCGATATACGAAGGATTGGAGTTAGCGATGCATATAAGCTGATACGGAATCTCATAGGTGGAGTTGCAGGTTTAGGTAAGCTGACGTTGAATGCTAGGCAAGGATAGACGTAATAATGTGCGATCTGATGATGCAAATATTGAGCCATCATTGGCTATGAATAGCATATACTGGTACAGTCGAGGCGTTAGAGAGAACATGAGGCGGAAAAGCTGTTCCGTCATTGCAATCATTACGTGCGCTTGTGATGACTGAAACTCGTCTCCGCGAATCCTTTGCGGCACAGCGATGGAGGAATTGGCTTGTGACATTCGATTGGGCCAACGGGAATTACCAGATGCCCATAATCATCATTCGGTATTTGGGAGATTGTCCGAGGCTGAATAATGGAGATGACCTGGAGATGCTTTGGTAGGAGTTAGAATCATTCTGTTATTGGTATTGCGGAGGCATAGTATGAGTAAGACCATTAACAAAAAGATTCCTTCGACGATCGTGACCGGTGTATTGATCCTTAAGATCGGCGACCTTGAGCATCTTCGACTAACATCATCTCTGTTCCCTGATTCCTTCCCGGGGGTTGCGAATTGAACGCTAAGATAACGTCAGAGTGAAACGAGTAAGTGACATATAAAATTAATCTATAATGCGCTTAAATTATCATCCCAGCAAGGTGTGAGACGGGCTTGGGCTGGGGCTCTGCTGACCTTATAAGGGCTGGAGTATATCGAGTTCCTAGCTTTAAGCCTCCACAAGGTTACCAAGTGTTATCAATCAATCTACTCCGTAGAATTACTAAGCTATAAATAGTAGTTTATTGCACAATAAAGTTACGGATTGACGTCAAATGTTACAGTCCTGGGCTATACCCTTTGTGACATAATTCGGGATATGGCGTGCTCAACGGTTCCATACTGGGGTCTTATCGACCTGTCAACGGCCGGGAAACGCACACAATAGGGAGACAGTATGAGCTATACTGAGGAAACGGAGATAAGAGAGTCAAAAACGGACAAGATTTCTCGATACTCGTAACACTTGATGGATGTTCCGGATCAAACCGTGTTGATGAAGTGGTGTTGAGCGGTTTTATATTCAGCGCTGGACCCAACGATTAAATAGTTCCAAGTTATTAATAATTCACTCTTCATTATTAACTGACTGCGTTTCTATAGTGATAGTCTCATCGATACTGTAACCATGAGTCCTTTTCTCCACGGTGATCGATCCCCTTCTCCCGAAGAGCCCACCAAGTTCGGCCCCTACATCAAAGTCGCAGTAATCGGCGCCGGCGTCAGCGGAATCTGCGCAGCAGCATATCTTCTCAAAGAAGGCGCCGACGTCACTGTATTCGAGCGATCCGGCGTCACATCAGGAGTATGGCACTACGACCCCAGAGCAGCGACTACAGACTACCCCAGCGAGAAACCTTCTGCCGGTGATTATGTGACTTCACTTCCAGGGCAATTCTCGCTAAGTCGGGACAAACATGGGGGCACTGCCCATCCCCTCGAGACTAAAGACAGGAACGATCTCGACGTTGCATTCTCTCCTCCCGGCCCCGCTTATTTCGGTCTGAGGAATAATGTCCCTACAAGTCTGCTCTACAGCAATCTTGGTCCTTGGCCAAAGGGAACTGAAGATATCACTGGCCATGAAAATATCCAGAGTTATCTCCAGGGTCTTAGCAAGGAGTTCGGCGTCGACGATGCAACGGTTTTTCATACGCGTGTCGAAGACGTTAAGAAGAGCGACGATGAAACCCGCTGGGATATCCGAACAATAACTCTCCTCAAAGGCGATGGCGAGCCCAAGATAATCGAACGCAATTGGAAATTCGATGCTGTCGTGGTTGCAACTGGCCATTATAACCTGCCTCGCATCCCGGATACTCCTGGTCTTGCTGAATGGAAAGCTCACTTTGGCGATGATGTTATCCATACGAAACAGTATCGTCGTCCGGAGCAGTTTGAAGGAAAGACTGTTTTAGTTGTTGGTGGGGGTGCATCGGCGTATGATGTTTGCCGTGAGACGAGTGAGACGGCGAAGAGGGTTATCCAGAGTACTAGAGGCGGAGACTTTGATCTACCGCCTTCGATGTTTCCAGGCAGCGTTGAGCATGTTGGAGAGATTGAGAAGTTTGTGCTGGAAAAGGATCAAGCTGGAGGAGTGAAGAGCCGAGCTGTTTTGCGTAATGGAAAGGTTCTTGAGGATGTTGATGCTGTCGTTTTGGCAACGGGCTATCTAACATCATATCCCTTCCTGGCACAGTATCATCGCGATGACATATCCGCCAACAACGTAACACGAGATATTCTCATAACCTCAGAGGGAAACATGGTACATAACCTCCACAAAGACATATTCTACACCGAAGATCCAACCCTCTCATTCATCGGCGTACCATACTACACCGCAACTTTCTCTCTGTTCGACTTCCAAGCACAGGTTCTCGCTCGCGTACTCACTGGAAAGACGTCTTTACCCGATATTCAGTCTCTGCGACAGGAATATTACCAGCGCGTTGCTAGCAAAGGACGTGGGAGGAAGTTTCATAGTTTGGCCGGGGATGGAGAAGAGATTGAGTATGTGAGGGATTTACTGGGCTGGGCGAATTCTAGTCTTGTTAGTGAAGAGATTGAGCCGTTGGTTGGGCATTCGAAGGAGTGGTTGGATACGTATAATAAGCAGAGGGAGAAGAGGAAGTTGTTGAGGGTTGCGAAGGGTGCTGAGCCGGAGGGTTTATGGGCGAGGCCTAGTGATCTGGAGAAGGCATAGCGCAGTGTAAGTTGGGATGGCATATGGCTTCAACAATTCAAACTTTTACAGAGAAAGTAGATAATGCTGTTTCGTACAATTAGAAAGCTATTTTGAAAGATGTGTGGTGTTGTTGACTTTGAGGCGATCATGATCTGGGTCGTTGGCTCGGCTGATTTGAAAGTTACGCGTGGCGTTGTCGGCCAAACGGGTCTCATTCACCCGGAGATACAATCTTCAACGAAAGCGAGGCTCGTTTGTCCCAATTCATCCAGCTTTTCATCTAGTCTTTAGTCTTCAATCCGAACCGAGCGAAGCTAGCCTTGATGAGGACCTTTTTGGAGATCTGGAAGCCTCAAGGTTTGGCCAATAGTGGGCCCCCAACCAACATGCCGTCTACCAGTTCAGTCCAGCTCGTACCAAACTTGTCAATAGACTGGCAGCAGCGTATAGAATCACAAATAATATCAATCCATGCAGGAACTCGTCGGGGAACGCGAGCCGGGCCTCAGTAAAATGCCTCACCATGCATGCAAACAATCTCACCGATCACGCGCCATTAGACAAATCACCAATATTCCGTGGGGGACAAGAGCGCAGAGATTTAAGCATAGCTGACCAACAAGGTTGCAGCGGCGGGTTAAGCATATTATTTACCTTAATTGAGAATAAGCGTTGGGTCCTGATCCACAGACTCTTAGTGCCAAGATACCTTGATAGTTACCGCGCAGTGGGAACAAGAACCCTGATAGACATGTCATGACAGAAAGCACCGAGACTAGCACTAAGTCTAATAGATTCTGATTTGCTGGTTGTTTGTATATGACGCCACTGCAAAATCTCTTGACGGGCTCTGTTTGCTAATGCATCGACCGGTTCAACCGTCAAACCTTGTATGAGCCCCCACGATAGACACCGAGACAAGGGTCTGGAGGATTTTCAGCAGTTAGTGGCTGATTCTTACCAGAATCTGGGAACCTGGATGCTACGATGGATCGCAGAATAGCTGTATAAATACCATCCAATACCTCCTGCATAACACTTGTTTCCTCAGCCTCTCAGCCTCATCTCATCCGCCAATCCCAGAGCTACTCCTCTCCATCCACAATCAACCGTCAAGATGATGTTCAAGACCACCGCCGTAGCCCTCCTCCTCGGAGCCGCCACTGCCACTCCCATCTTCGGCCGCGCAGAGACCAGCACCACGAGGTCTGCCCCCCAGACCACCGCTACCAACAGCGTTTATGACTGGTCTGAGGGCTGGACCAAGGACTATCCCATCCACCAGTCCTGCAACGCGACACTCCGTCGCCAGTTGGTCAATGCTCTGGATGAGACTGTTCAGCTAGCTCAGCACGCAAAGGATCATCTCCTCCGATGGGGAAATGAGTCTGAGTTTAAGCAGAAGTACTTTGGTAATGGATCTACTGCTACGCCTATTGGTTGGTACGATCGTGTTATCAACGCCAACAAGGCTGGTATGCTGTTCCGTTGCGATGACCCTGACAAGAACTGCGCTACCCAAGACCGTAAGTTGTTACCATGGCCTAAATATGAGTATGTGACTAAAAATTGCAGAATGGGCTGGCCACTGGCGAGGCGACAACGCCACCACCGAGACCGTCATCTGCCCTCGCTCCTTCGAGATTCGCCGCAGTCTCGACTCCGTCTGCGGTCTCGGCTACACCGTCGCCCAATCCAAGCTCAACACCTTCTGGGCCACTGATCTCCTCCACCGCGTCCTCCACGTCCCCACCATCAGCGAGGGTATCGTCGACCACTTCGCCGAAGACTACGCTGAAGCCATTGAACTCGCCAAGACCGACCCTTCCAAGAGCGTTATCGACAGTGATGCTCTTCAGTACTTTGCCATTGACGTTTACGCCTACGACATTGCTGCTCCCGGCGAAGGATGCACTGGTGAGGCTGAGGAGAAGGAGACTCCTACCAAGGCGGAGTCTGCTAAGCCTAGTGCTACCAAGGAGGCTCCTAAGGAGTGCCACACTCACAGCGATGGTGTCGTCCACTGCTCTTAAAAGAGTGTGAACTGGTTTTCGATTCTCAGGACCCTTTTTTGTTGTATTGTCGACTAAGTTGGGACCTTAATTGGTATCCTTTGACGACAAGCCTCTGTGGGTATCAGAGCTTTTCTGCTTATGGTATCTGGCAAATTATACCGACCGCTGGATTCAAATGATTCAATTCATGTCGGTGCAAGCAGATACTGGTAGATTAGAATGACTTTCACATAGACGGCCCAACGGGCAACAAGACATAATGATAATTAGTACAATACACGATCGCTTCGGCGAGTTGAGCTTGAGTGCATTATTTCTATTTTGCTTCGCAAGAGACGACACGTTTCAATGTTTTCTATCGATTCTAACTGAAATCCATCTGTTCTGCTTAGGATTTCCTAGTCAGCCTCAAGCTCGCCCATTACTTTATTACCACTTGGTCCAAAACTCCAGGTCTGTTGGTCTTTTTCTTATTTCCTATATCCTTACTAAACGGACTGCTTATAGCTTTCACATTTGTTTCTACCGTGAGAGCTCCTGGGTAAGAGCTTGAACCGGGAAAAGAAATATAGTCTTCTTATTCATTACCTGTGCTCGCAGCCTAAAGCTTAATCTTGTAGGCGGCAGTCATCCCTATCGTCAGATCTTTAATACATAGGAAATAGTATTCCGCCATACTAAAATGATTATACATAGTGAGATGTTGCGGGTTGCTAGAAAAGAAAGAAAACAAAGTATAGTCTATGGTTTCTTTAGTACTAAATTAATGTACAAACTGGGCGAGAAACTCGTCCCCTGAACTAGATCAACCTTCGTTTCGTGATCCGATCACACAGCCAGCAAGTAAGCAATTCCAGAGATTCATCACCCGATTCTACATTCTCATCGAGAGATGTTTCGCCAACTAGCGTCGGTTCTGACCCCAGGTCTCGTGGTTCAATGAGTTTAAAGCCCTTTGGAAGCAAAAGTCTAACCCTGTCCGGCAGTACATCTTTCTAGGAAGTTAGTAACTGTTGATGTTGGAAGCGAAATCCTAGATCAGCTGCACTTACAGGTCTTAGTGCCAACCAAGTAATTGTTTATATCTTTGATCTCGTTGAGGTCCACAGCATAGATTTTTGAGATGCGCTGCCGCCAATAACTATTGACGAATATCTCGAGAGACCTTGGGGATGATTCCATGCCGACCATGTGTGCTATGAAGTCTTTCATCAAAGTTTTTAAGAGGGCGGCGTTCTCTTGTTCTCGCTTATCGCTTCTGATCTTCTGCCACCTACCTGGGTCACAATTCATGAGCACATTAAACCTCTCTGATGATATATCAGGCCTATAGAGAGTTTTGAACTGTACTTAGGGTCAGCAATCAATATCAGCACCACTCTTTGCGCAGTTACACTTACTTCACAACAAGTATGGGTCATTTCTAGAGCTTCGAACGTCAGAAATCGGACAACTTCAATGCACCAGCCTGTTATGCACGAGGCACTTGATGTGGTATCTCGAATGGCTTTGTGCAAGAAATCGCATAGCTCATATGGTACTGGTTCCTTAGATTCCTTGACATATAACTTCAAAGCTGTCGTCAGCGGCGTGCATCCCCTGCCAGAGGGAATACACCAGCATCGGCAGTTGTCAAGTACTGGAGCCCCGAGGGCGTCCTTTGTTTTTTCAGGGTAAAAGTCTCTAACTCGGAGATTGAGATAGGAGCAACGCGTTGATAGATAATGCCAACCAGTAGCCTGGATATTGAGCCCGAGATCGAAGGGGTCTGTTGGTGTCTGGTCCATTATTATTTGGCTTTTTAGCCAATCTATGCCCTCTACGCACTTCCCATAATCGTTCCTAATCCAATCGGGGTTGTTGAAAGGATCCCATGTCATAGTCGGTAAGAGCCCAAAGATGTTGTGCGACGATAAATGAGTAAACCCATTTTTGAAAAGAATAGAATAATGGTAAATTGAAGTACCGCGGAAGTGGTAGATTGTTGAATAAGAGGATGGGACTCTGAGTGCGGACGGAATAATGATGCCAGATTTATCTAGGCATGAACAAAGGTAGCTTGCTTGGCCGTCTGGGATATCAGAGGTAAGTACCAGATCTTGGCAAATAACCTGCTTCTGTTGCGCTAGAGAAAGTAGATCGGATCTTCTTCTAGCTAGGTTTGAAGCAATGACATCCATACATCGTTCAGAAGCTTTCGAAAAGATATCTGCTGTTCTATGCTGATACTCAACTGGGCATCCGGCTTTCAATAGAAGCTCCACGGATTCGACATAATCCGCAGTGACTGCTAAATAAAGAGCCTCTTCATCCAGAAAATCAGCAGCTTTGGTGCGCAAGAGCCTTCGTAGGCCCTCAGGCCAACCCATACAGAGTATAACTGTGTTGACGTCTAACATGCGCTCTGTTACCGCCTCAGGAGACTTAGCAATGGTTATTTCAAGCATATTAATAGATTGTTGCAATATTGCCTGGAAAATAGGGTGAAGTCCAAAAACTATAATGGAATCATTTATTTAGAGAAGGAACTTAGTTATTTTAGATAAGACTTACTATACTCGCTTCCATTTAGTACAAGCCATAGGTTTTTAGGCCGATACCCTAGGGCGCACACATAAGCTACCATGATCTGTAAATCTATATTGAATGTTGTTAGACAAAATTGAGCTAGACCTCTACCCTCATTTGATAAAAGCACTGGGTAATGAAAAGATTGTCTATTGTATGATAAAGAAATCAGTCTTTTGTTTCTTTTTTATCAAACCTGAGAACTCTTTGCTTACATTTTTCCATTTTCATCGTCAGTAGCACTAACAAGTCTTTCGACCAGTCTCTTCGCCGATAATGAGAGTGATTCAAGAGTTGATTGAGTGAAACTTTTATAAAATGGCGTCTGGCTTTCTCTGATCGTGGTGAGTGTTCTATCCAAGACTAGCTTTGAATTGGTCAGACTAGGCCGCCGATTAGGGACATTCCATATGACTGACCAGAGCGTGACTTCTTCCATATTCATCTCGATCGTATGGAGAGGACTCCCTATCTCTATAGAGAGAGAGTATCGCACGCTCCGCTTCTGCAAACCTTAATGCCATATCGTTTGCTGATCGCCCTTCTATAGAATCGAAGAGCTTTTTCAACACATCATAAACTGGACTGCGAGATCTTGGGACAATGCTTTTATAACGAATAGACATCCCAGGATTTGCTGTCCCAAGAGAATATTCGATACATGTAAGAAAGAGTCTTGAAGATAGAGACCAGAGCTTGAATGGAAGTTGTGCCCTGGCGATTTTTTTCGTCGGCTGATCGATTCCGAAATATCTGCAGCTACGTGCATGTTGACCAGGACTATGCTGTTCATACTCGAACGTAGCATGCCAGAATCGATAGGACAATGCTGTAGATTCTTGCTGCCTCTCGCAGGTACAGCCGGGGGGATTACTTGCAAACTGCTTTGAATCCCTTGTTCTTGCAAGAGCGGTAGCTTGTCTCGACCCGGTGTTCTGAATAGACATGTTATCCACGCCCTTGAAGAGAACTCTGTTAGCGTTGTCATAAAAGGCCTCTGCGATATGGCTGACCAGTGTTGCTCGTATTAATTCATTCTGGAAGTTGTTCTGGTTTTTCAGCTCATTGAAAGCTTTCATAAGACTTTGATCCATATCTTCTTGGTGGCGTCGATTGATCGACATAAGAGAGCCAACATCAGTCTTGATCAGTCTTAGCACTCCGCCGATCTCTTGTCGGAAGTCTTGCGCAAATAGCTGGGCCTGAGATATTTCAGTTTTCAAATCCTGATAGTAAACCTCCATGCTGTTGTCCAGGAGTTGAAGTTGGTCAGAGACTTTGGCCACGTTTGCGCCTTGGTCTTTGAAGGCATTGCCAAGGTCCTCAACATTAGTACGGATTCCGACTGCAATGTTCCTAAGCATTTTTTAGCATGACATTTGATTAGTAGAAGGGTTGGGTAAATACAGTGTCGTGATATCTAAACAGAGTCCCAGACTTTGGAGCAATCCCTTCAATGACTGGCAAAGTGACTTCAGTTTCCCTTCGCGAAAGGGATATAATAGCGCGCGTCTGGCATGATCCATCTTTCCCAGCACATCGTGCTCTGGTATCTCCGTACCACGGAGCTTGAGCGCGAATTGCTGGAATTCACGAAGCTTTTCTTCACTCTCAGCCAAGCATAGGCGAATAGCTGGTGTGTCAGAAGAACTTTTTTCAACCTTGTGTAAGATGCCCTTTAGGGAGTATAGGATTGATATGACAGTTTGAACGTCGTTGAGGCTGTCCTGTATGTCTTGATCTTGACCTTTGAAAGATTGAAGGTAAGAAATCAGGCCTTGGCAGACCTGTATGCCTAGCGAGATGATGCCGACCGCGCTGCCCGCGACGGAAAGCGGATCGGACATGTCGCAAGGTGAATGTGTGCAGAAAAAGTCTGCGATGAGGACAATTGATACTAAGTAGCAAAGAGGCAAAAGACGTGTTTCTAGTCGAAAGATTTGGGCTGCGTGTATAGATGTGAGATTGAAAAAGGAACAAGAATTGCTAACCCCGCTTCCGGTGCTTGTGAATTTCAGCCGTGAGGCAGAACGAGGCAACCGCATGAGTTCATGTCTTCTTATCCAACCATTTCCTGTGACACAGACTCAGCCTCCGTAGTTTCATGCATGGTTGTGTGGCGAGGCAGAACCAACAGCGCCAAATTACACGGACATTCTTTCGGCCGCTCCTACGTCTAATCCCAAGGGTTTTAAGGGTTTCTAAGGGTTTCTAAGTGTAACAGAAAGGCAGCAGACGAGTTTTTGATATACAGGCGTGATTGCTTGTCTCGCGCGATGGGTTGACAAACAGGGCCCAGCTTCTACGAGACTAAAACCCAATTGCGTATGGAATGAGCTGAGCGATAATTTTATTGACCGAGTCACCGACTCACCAAACTTCAAGTCGGTCACGATACAAAAAGTAAAGTTACTGAAGCAAGGTAAAAAGATGTGATCCGCAATGTCCTTAATTTAAGTATTATCCACTATGAAGTAAAGTATATAAGGAGTGTAAAGAAGATGTCCAGCGAAGTAAACATGCTATGTCCAAGCCAAAGCCAAAGCCAATCTTATAAGATCATCAGAGCCTCTTCCAGGCTGTCCTCCACCAAGCAACTATCCCCCTCAATCTCTCCCCTGTTTCAACACCTTTTAGTAGCCGCCCTTCTTGCAGGCGCCCTTGTGCTGGTCCCAGTACCAGCCGTGCTTGCAGCTGCAAGTCTTGGACTTCTTGTCAAAGACCTGGTCGTGCTTCTTGCAGACGCAGCCGCCGTACTTGTACTCGGCGTCCTTGCCGCAGTCGTAGGCGCACTTGTGTCCGTTCCAGCTCAGGTCCTTGGGGCACTTGCAAGACTTGCTCCAGCGGTCGTAGTACTGGCCCTTGGGGCACGAGCACTTGCCGTACTGCTCGATCTGTCCCTTGGGGCAGACACACTTGCCGTAGGCCTCGACCTTGCCCTCGGGGCACTCACACTTCTTGTGCCACTTGTTGTAGACCTTGCCGGCGGGGCAGACACACTTTCCGTGCTCGTATGTCTGGCCTTGAGGGCACTGGGGAATACACTTGCCGTACTCGAACTTGAAGCCGTCCTTGCAGACACACTTGCCGTACTTCTCAACCTGGTTGTCGGGGCAGACACACTTTCCGTACTTCAGAACCTTGCCGGAGGGACACTCGCACTTCTTAGTGTGCTTGTTGTAGGTCTGGCCCTTGGGACACTCGGGAACACACTTTCCGTACTCAAACTTGAAGCCGTCCTTGCAGACACACTTGCCGTACTTCTCGACCTGGTTCTCGGGGCAGACACACTTGCCGTACTCAAAGATCTTTCCCTTAGGGCAGACACACTTCCACTTCTCCTTGTCGAAGTACTGACCGTCGGGGCACTTGGGAATACACTTGCCGTACTTCCACTCAGTTCCCTTGGGGCACTCACACTGGTGGGAGTGAGGGTTGTAGCTCTGACCCTTGGGGCAGTCCTTGATGCACTTTCCGTACTTCCAAGAGGTTCCCTTGGGGCATTCGCACTTGTGAGACCACTTGTTGTACTCCTGTCCCTTGGGGCAGACGGGCACGCACTGGCCATACTTCCACTCAGTGCCCTTGTTGCATTCGCACTTGTCCTTGTGCTGGTTGTAGTACTGTCCCTTGGGGCAGTCCTTGATGCACTTTCCGTACTTCCAGGATGTTCCCTTGGGGCACTCACACTGGTGGGAGTGAGGGTTGTAGGATTGTCCCTTGGGGCAGTCCTTCACGCATTTGCCGTACTTCCAAGATGTGCCAGCAGGGCATTCGCATTTGTCCTTGTGCTGGTTGTAGGACTGGCCCTCAGGGCACTTGGGAATGCATTTGCCATACTTCCACTCAGTTCCCTTGGGGCAAACACACTTGCCCTGGTCCTTATCGTAGGATTGACCGTGGGGAC
Source organism: Fusarium nygamai (assembly GCA_001262555.1). Taxonomy (NCBI): domain Eukaryota; kingdom Fungi; phylum Ascomycota; class Sordariomycetes; order Hypocreales; family Nectriaceae; genus Fusarium; species Fusarium nygamai. The sequence continues at coordinate 2,681,373 of LBNR01000006.1, forward strand.
ACTTGGGGATACATTTGCCGTACTTGTACTCAGTGCCCTTGGGGCAGACGCACTTGTCTTGATCCTTGTCATAGGACTGACCATAAGGGCACTTGGGGATGCACTTTCCGTACTTCCACTCAGTGCCGGAGGGACACTCGCACTTCTTGGAGTGAGGGTTGTAGACCTGAGGCTTGTGGCAAGTGGGCTTGTTAGGCACGCACTTGCCATACTGCCAGGTGGTATCCTTGGGGCAGACACACTTCTTGCCGTCCCAGGTGAGCTGCTTGTCGTTGCAGACACACTTGCCGTAGACTTCCTTGGCGTCATGGCCACAGTCCCAGCGCTGGACAAGAGCGTCGGAGTCATCCCGAGCCTCAAGACCGAAGTCGTTGTCGGCATCGGGGAGAGCCTTGACCGAGACGGTCAGGGCGAAAAGATTGATGAGGAGGTACTTGATATGCATGATAGGCAACTGCAGGCCTTTCAGCAACGAAAGTGATTGGGGTAGAAACGAAAGAAGGGGAGCGAGTGAAGGAGAGGTCAGTCGAGTTGAGAGACCGGTGCCTTTCTGACTTGAGAGTGAAGAGACAGAAACGGATTTGGCGAGGATATCATGAGGTTTAAGTAGGAGATGTCTGACTGCAGAGGGAATACGAGATCTTGATGATTAGGTGCCCTCCTTGGTCGAGATGATCCCAGCATCCAGATAGGAAGTCAGCTCATGCTACTTTGGGAAGCATGATGCCCCAAGGCAATAGTTCCAAAGCTAAATTCTCTCTTAGACCGGAACCCTCCTCTCGCAGTGTGACATGCATGCCAGAAGCCAGCCTCAACTGTGGATGCCAGCTGTCGGTCGGGTTCAGGGGGGTTGCTTATACCACGCCCGAGGAACAGGGAAGACGGACACAGCAGGACAGGGGCACGAGAAGGTTGGGCTGGGGACAAACCATGACAGCATGGGACATGGAGCAGGCCCAACATTATGCTTACTTTTTGCAACGTGAAGGCAGAGCCGACCCTAGACCGGACAAGATTTGATAGCGACAGCTCAGTCCAGGCTAGTGTTCTGTGCCGCGATTGATCCAGATTTAGCGATTTGTGCCGCGATTTCTAATTCTGTCCTGTCTGCGTGTCTTGGAACGGTAAACGAGGCCCCAGTGACATGCTGGATAATCTCCGTGATTCGACGGTCGGCTGAATTCATCACATAACGGAGAGCGACGAGCCGAATGGGACCCAAGGTCTGGTCTGGTGTTCCCATAGATAGTAACGATTTAGTAATGGCAGCTGTGACGCACACAAGGCGTTTTTCTTCCACGCCCGGGGCGGATGCGCTGGCTGCAGGTGGAAGGCATCACACACCGATTGATGAATACGAGGTCTTGCAGGTTGCAGATGGTGTTGAAGCTGCAACATCTCGTTGGAGGAGACGCTCAGGTTGGGGCCATTCCCCGCGCAAAGCAACCAAGGCTAAAAGAAGTGACCGTAAGGCTGGCTAATGCAGGTCGATGGGCATTATTAGGTCTCACACACGGACAACTCACCAGGGGAAGGGGAAATAAACACGATCAAGAGGTGAGGTTGGGTGAGACAAGCATTGATCCCTGTCTAGGTCTCGGAGCCGCGATCTAGGACTTATTTTCTTCCCGTGTTTTTCTTTTTACCAACGGAGCTGAGTTAGTCCCAGCGTATGCGCGCGGAGGTACATAGATCCGGAGTCTCAGTAATTGGGGCCAAGCTCGCCAAGTGTGAAAAGTCCCGATCTTGTTCAATACGAGGCCCCGGGGAAAAGGGGGACATTTCACCATACGAGGAGTGCATTGATTGGTAGACAGAGCAGCCACGCACGGGTGAAACAGAATAACAGCTGTTGGTAAATATAGCGAGAGCTGCAGCCACAGAGGAAACATGTCATTGCTGCGAGGGGTTGGCACCAGTCAGAGAAAAGCATGCAGCCACATTTTTTTCTTGGTATTGGTGTTGGTGGTCCACCTAAAGAGGGGGAATATCGGCCGACTGTTCCGTCTCCGACAACCGATGGAGGGTGAGGGGACCTTGTTCTTTGGAGAAGAAGCATCAGAAGATGATGGAAATAACGATATCCAAGGGATGTTTGCTATGCTCTGTCGATCTTGTTCTTGCTCCTCTTCTCAGACCTTGATCAGATCACTCGCTTCGTCTCGCTTCATCAACCCCGCCCGAGGATCCGATGCGTCAACATCGTGTCACTTCAATAGTGGCCGTGGCCCGCCAACTCACGCGAATTACAGTTCAAGTCCTAAACAGGGGACCCCTGTTCTCCAAAAGCTTAGGGCCATAAGCTCGATCGCGGGGACAGTCTTGGCCTGATTTTAGCTCACTGTTAATCATGATTTCCAGACCGTCAGTCGCGTATCTCATTGGCTGCTCCTGCGCAGACACAGGAAATTCTATTCTTGCCAACGTGCATAACTCCTTGACTAATACTCTCTCGGTTAGAACCGTTGAGATCTTTTTTTTCTCTCGGGTATTTTTAACTTCGGTAGTCTGTGTTCTCTTTCTTAACCATGACTGTGATGATTGCACTCGATTACACTCATGATAAGATATGCCAAGGTTGGGTGAGCAGATTTTTATTGAATAATCGTGACGTTTCAGGTCTGTCCCAGCTGCGGGGAAGAAACAAAATCCTGGTTCATGCTGCATTTTCAATCGCTACAGCTAAGCTTGGCTAGTCCAAATCTCACCTGCAGCTCTAGCATCAGGAGAGAACAAAACGCCCATCAATAAATTTATCACGGCACGAGTAATAGAGTTTTCCGCCGCTTATTTGCAGGGAATGGCTGATCGAACCTGGGAAAAACTATCCGCCCGTTGTGACGATCCAGGGCGCCATCACTTTCAATTGGTCCCCCCAGAACACGAGAGGCTAGCCCAGCCCTCCTCTCCCGATTCCTTGTCTCCTTTTCCCCTGTAATTACTTGGCTTTAGCGAGGTTATGTTAATGTTTGGTAACTTTATTTAACGCCTGCAGACAATAGTTGTTCTGCCACAACTGTTGAATCCTTGGCTACACAGGTCAGCTGATGACGGCCACTGTGAGTTGTTTTTTTACGGCTGATTTCTGGCTGAACGTCTAATCCATGTAGAGCTCAAAGGATGATGCATGTTTCTCTGGGTCCGAGCGAGCCTTGTTTGCTGCAATGTCATGACTATCACTGTCAGGAATGGTAATTGACTTTTCAGCTCTGTGTTGCTTTTTTCACATGGCGTTCTGTTTTTAACACGGCACTATCAGATCATTAACTGGCAGATGCAACTGTTTACCCGCCATCATCCATGATACCTCCCAGGGTAATCACACACAAGTCCATACTCGCAAAAAACGCCTGATCTGCAGTCAGACTCTCAGCATATTGCCTGAAATCGACACGACCCACGTGCAGTAAGCATCTCACGGCATTGTCCAATGACTGTGTTGCCCTAACGTAAGCCCATTCGAGCTACTCCTCCAACAGAATTATATCCATGCCGTCATTATACCCCCCGACATCCGATGCATTACAGCACAGCATACCCTTAGTAGATGTATTTTTCACCGTCCTTCTGCATGCTGACCCAAGTCTTACAACATTGGGTAGCTGAGAAAAAAAAAGCCACCAGAAGTGCGGATTCACCGGATGGGATGGGAGAAAGTGTTGTGTCACATCGGGTAAGCAAGCCTCCAATACTCTATCCTGTCGGGCCTCAAGTGTCATTGACTTGAGGCTGGCGATTTAGGGTATTGAGCTATGCCCCGAGATTTTGTCTGGCAGGTTTGCTTGAGAGCCTTGTTGCTTGGAGTCTGGCGATACGAGGCTCGGAATTTACCCTACGTATTCCATTTAATGGGATTCTCCTTGAACGATAACTCTTTGCCAAGTTGCATCTCGTATAATCCTCGTGATCATGACGCCCAGGTTACACTTAACTGAAACGGCAGTTGACACAAAGTCATCTTCGTCTGTACCATTTTTCTACGGTGAAAAACGTGGACGATTAATTGAAATTCGTGCCTTGCATACTGGTTGCAGCACGCCCAAAAGAAGCCCGCCACCAATTCATTCTCTCACCAGTCGTAAACAATGCACTTCATCCCAAGCTGCTCCTCAAAAGTCGATTTTGTAACTCAATTAAGACGTCAAGCTTTACGCACTGATGCACATTCCAGTAGAAGCGCGTTCCTGATTTCTTGACTAGCGTGCCTGCGCCTCAGACATGACTGGCGATGGCGCCAAACCCTCTAGCCACGTTCTCACTGTCTCTCATCAATGGCGTTGGACTTTCAACGGTTCCCGCATTCCAGTCGTCCCAGGTATCGGGTCAGCGGCTGGGAATACGAGGCCAAATCGAGGAGGTGATTGCCGTATGGAGAGGATTTAAACCTTTGGCTTGGGTAACAGTTCACTTTCTGGGATGTCTTGTGATCATAGTCCTAGAGTTTAATTCTTGAGAGTTTGCGCCAGGGTATTTGCCGTTGTATTGGTCACGATGGAGGTTTGCGGGCGGCGATGACTTCTTTTGTGATTTCTCCGCTTGCTGACGGGACTTGTCCCAAGTTCAACAAAAGTCACTCCTTGGCAGTTTTGGGCGTGAGACCCTCTACGGGATATCATTTTCCCAAGTTCGGCAGCTTGAAGTTGCCCTCGGTATTATTTGTTCGGTGAATGTTGTCTGAATTCGTGACTGAGGCTGTCTGTGAGCATTTCTAAGTACCTAATGTAGCCTTGACTTCGTGGCTGGCTTTTCTACCGACATCACCTTCCGCTAGCTATTGCAGGACCAGTTTCTGTAATTGCATTAACTTCTTGTTCATCAATCTGGGTCGAGGTGGCTTCCCTCAGATCCCACGTCTCTTTATTATACCCAAAGCTCTCAGGTTTGGCCTCCAGCGACCATCATCTTACAAGTGTTTTGAAAGGCCACCAACATCCATCTGACTGTCTCGCCCCAAGATTTAATCCATTTCTGAGATTTGTTTCTATCAATCCCCGTTCAATTCATACTTTCTCTCATCTTCTTGAACATCCAGGATGCGGCAAAGATCCATTTCCCCATTAACTTCAATAACATGCACGCCACTCATATCTGCAAGATATAAGTGGACCGCGTCAGATTCTCCGGATCTGTGCCTCATCTATAGGGTGACAGCTACGTAAGTTGGTGTCGTATATACATATACCAAGGGCGTAAAGACAGAAGACGGGCTGCCTCCCAATGCACGTATGATTTGCAGCATTGAAAGGGTTCTCTTTGCTTTTCTGACGTGTGAATGGCGTTGAACTGACAAGCAGCCATCAAGGAGCCTTCAATAATCCTCGGACTTGTTTTGGTAAAGTGGACAAGCCACATGAGACTGTCGACATAGTGAAGTAGCTTCTTATTGACACTGGAACTTTATATCTCTTGTCAGAGCTTTTCGGCTCTACACCCAGAACAATACATATACAAAATACCCTACCAAGGGAAATTCATGGCTTACTGTATACTGATAACGGCGTAACATCGAGATCAGTTCTTATCTCTGATATTATGCTGTGATACCCCACGCCATATCCTCGCATATGTACTGATAGTCCTACCCAAAAAGTAAGCTTAATTGGACAATCTCATCTTTGCGACATTCATCCATCGATGGCGCCATCTGAAGTACTGTGATAGACGCATAGGCCGTGCGTCAAAGATGGAGTGCAATCATTTTGGCTAGCAGGATCTCGCATATGCAGTAGGCTTCGATCTTTGCGCATGGCACACTGCGTAAGGTGTGTTCGAGAAGGCTTCGGTGCTTCAATAGTTGAAACGTACTTGCATGCATGGATTGTAACCATTCTGCGTTGGAGGATGCAGAGGGCGTTGATGGCGACATTTGAGCTGAGATAACGCCATAGGGGTCCACAGGTTACTGCAACTTGGTTGATTTATAAGTTAGACCAATTATCTGAGAGAGCGATGATCCGAAGCGCCGAGTTTAGTCTTTCGATACTCGTTTCGTCGTTTGCCATCCATAAGTGTTTTGAGCGAAAAGAGCCAGGTCAACTGAATAGGGTCGAAGAGAAATTTGGAGTGTCAATGGTAGCTCTTTTATATCTGAACTGCAGATATATTTAACGGAACTCGGTAAAGTCCTAGCAGTCGATACTAGACTTTTACCTTGAAATAACGAAGGGGGACTTTGTTTTGTTGACTTTACTTGATGATCTCATATAATTGTCTGACTGGTGTTGAGAGTTTGGTGACTGTATTGTGGCTGTGTTCACGAGCACTTCGTGGCGGTAACCTGGCAAGCCACAGCAGAGACAAAACTCATGGTCGGGTCATCAACCTCCAAGACAGTCTCATGTCATGCGGGGTAAACGCCATCAGAGGTTGAGAATGGTTCACAGCCATGAAACATGTCGCAAAGTACATGGACTCTCATATGTTCACGCGTCAATTGCTATATGTATACGTGATTCAATCACTATGTACAAAGAATACGTTTTACGTGGGATCCAGTAATGATCCATCATTCCATCCACGCAAAGATCAGAAACTCAACCATCCATCTCATACAATCTCAGCTTACTTCCTGAGAGCACGCTTGGCCTTAAGAGCTCGCTTGGCGGCACGCTTGGCCTTGCACTTGCCACCGGTAGAAGGAGCCTTGGTAGTAACGGGGGCAGAGGAGGTCTCAGCGGGCTGCTCAATAGGAGCCTCGGTGGGAGTAGCAGCGCCGGCAGCCTCAGTGGTAGCAGGGGCAGAAGCAGCGGGAGCATCGGTGGCAGGAGAAGAGGCGGCGGGAGCCTCAGTAGCGGGAGCGTCGCTGGCAACGGGGGCAGCGCTGCCAGAGCCAGAGCCGGAGTCGGAACCCTTATCGTTGGTGCAGTCACCGTCGCTAGCCTGGCCAGCAAAGTTGGGAGTGTGGTCCTCACAGCCGCTGGGCCAGACCTTGGGGCCAGGAGCAGTGTAGTTGGTGACGGGAGGGTAGTAGATGCTGAGAAGCAGACCGGGGTCGGTGGCGGTGTAAGCACCAGGGAGAGAGACAACGGGAGAAGGCTTGCCAGCACCAGTACCGTCGACGGTGAGCTGAGCGCAGCCAATGTAGAACTGAGCACCGTTCTTCTCACCAGCGCCGTGGAGACCAACGTGCTCGGCGCGCATGAGGTAAGTACCCTTGGGAGTCTCCTTGGGGAGCGTAAAGGTGAAGTTGGTGATACCGTTGGACTGGCCGTTCATGTAGTTGGCCCACTCAATGCCGTTCGCACCAATGGTCTTCCAGGTCATCTCGTAGACCTTGAACCAGTCGCCATCACCGAGGTAGTCCGAAGCCTCAGTGCCATCGGGTGCCTTGCTCAGGTAGACGGCCAGAGGACCGGGGTGGCCCATGTCGTTGGCGACAGTGAAACCAACCTCATCGCCAGGAGAAACAGCGTGAGTCTTGGTAGCGGCGCGGATATCCTTGTCGAGACCTCCAGCATTGCAGATGATGTCCTTGGAGGTGACGTCGGTGATGGGGCTGTTGTTGTTGGTGGTCTTGCGGACGTACTCATAAGGCTCGGTGACCTTGCCGTTGACGATGAGAGCGTCGAAGTTGTAGTGCGCAAAGGCAGTGGGGAGGGCGGCGACGAGGGCCAGAGCGGTAGAGAAGGAGGATCGCATCTTGAATGTTGCTTTTTTGAAAAAGGACTGCTAAGATGTAGTGGTAAGAAGTATTTCGTAGAGTTGGACACGAAAGGATAGCTAAACCACCAGGGTCTGCAAAGAATGAAATAATCTCGTAGAGAAAAAAAAGAAAGGCGCAAGCAACAGCTGCGAAAAAGTAAGAATCAGATCTTGTGATGGAAAGAATGGGATAGAGAGGAAAGAAAGAAGAGACGGAAACAGGAGGAAGAGGCCATGGCTTTATCTAGATGGAGGGAGGATCCCTTGTTTCTCGGATGCGCACATCATTGCTGGAATATCGGTGGATAATACGCGCCAACTGAAACTGTTCCTTACATTAGACGCCGAGGGGCGATCATTGGGTCGTCTGTCAGTGTTTGGACTTTGGAGGAACTGGTTAAGGGGTTCTGTTTGAGATTTGGTGAGTTTGGTGAGATACCATGTCTGTCAGTTACGCGAGACGTCTCATATCTCGGACATCTAAGCGCTTTGGGCGATTGAGCGAGGGCATTGCGAAACTGTTTGGAGAAACAACGACAAACAACTTGGCGTTTCGATATAAGGTTGTTTATAAGTGTAAGTGATGAATACGAGTTTAATACTATATATTTCGTATCGTTTTTGACCTTGTAAAGTCAATCGTAGATTGTAATTAATGCTCAAAACTCAATCGACAGAGATAATCTCACAGCCTTGGCATTCTGGTTAGCGTCAAGAAATGAAGTGATTGGTGGAAAATGATGCGCACAGGGGTCCAATGCCGGATGTAACAGGTGAGTGGACACCATCCCAGCTCCAGAAGAAACGGAACGGAACAAGTTCAGATGAACGGAAGAATTACGACAGAATAATCAGTGAATGAATTTGATCTCCTATTTACACGTGATGCTCCTCCTAGACATTGGCCTTATCGAAATTATGGATAAAATCATAGTAAAACTTGGCCATGTTCATCTGCTCGCTCATCAAAAGCCGCTCGTTGACGCCGTGGATGTTGGAGAAGGACTTGAGGCTGCCAGGGCTCCACCTGTAGATGTTTTTGGAGAGATCTGATTGGGGGCGTTAGTGACAAGCGAAATACCCTGGACTGAAGAGACTTACTGAGATAATGGCGAGTATCGGTGTTGCCCGTCATGGCTCCTGGTGCTGCAACTACCGTCGTTGCCTCTTGGGCGAATGAGTGACGAACAGTTCCTGCGAAGATATCCCAGATTGGACCGGTTGTTGGTGATTGAGGTGTTATGTAGGACTTTTTCTTCGCTGCAATTGTCAAAGTCCCCTTGTGATTTTGCTGCCAAAGATCGTCGTTCTTGTTGCACTGGCGAGAGAAATTATTAGCAGCAAGATACTCATCATAGTCTGCATCATCCTCAAAAGCTTCAACTCGAAGTTTGTGACTCTCAGCAATATCCTTGATCAACCCCACAATTCGATGCTGAATACTCCCAATGCTATCCTGCGGCGCATACCGATGGTTAACACCAAGCGTCACAAACTCTGGCAGCGCATTGATCTTTTGACCACCGGAAATAACATCAATTGCCTGTGATGTCTGAACCATGTACTGCATATCGCGCGACAGCTTGGTCAAGAACTTGGCGACGCCCTGCAAATTCCCGCCGTTGACGAGCTTAGTGAGATCGGGAAAGACATGGGGCGAATGCTCGGCGAAGCAAGCGAGGCATTGATGAATGGCTCCGTTCTTGGCGATCTCGGGTTTGAAGGGGTTATGTTCCAGGGTAGTAACGATCTCAGCCATTATGCCAATCGCTGTATGCGGTGTTGGCACTGAACTGTGTCCACCGACGACACTGACGTTGAACCAAACATCCAGATAACCCTTTTCGTAAACAGCAGGTAGTGCGTATAAAACATCGCCCATCTTCTGCAGCCCAGCACCGCCTTCGTCAAGAATAGCAGCAATGCCGTGCTCTCCATATCTCTCCTCCAAATGTTTCGAGATATGACCTGCGCCACGATGACCAGAGCATTCTTCATCGAACCCAAAAGCTAGAATGACTGTACGACGTGGTTTGTAGGTCTTTTGGGATAATAGTGCTTCTAGGGCAGACATCTGTGCTGTGATGGCTGATTTATCATCTGAGGCGCCGCGACCCCAGAGATAGCCGTCTGTTTCGTTGTAGAACGCGTCGAAGGGTGGATGGACCCATTCGTGGAGTGTTCCGGCGGCTACGGGGACGACATCTTGATGGCCTGCTAGGAGGATTGGCTGGAGGGATGGGTCGGAGCCTTTGAGGGTGTAGACGAGACCGAATTTGTTCACCTTTTCTGGGGTGATGCGTTTATGTCTGAATTGTGTCAAAATCATTATTCGGAGTGTAATTGAATTTACTTACACGGTAGGATATGCCTTCTTGAGCATCTTTGGAATGTCGTTGAAGGGCTTCCATCTATCATCTGTATCCAAATCTCCCATGTCATCATAGCAGATTGAAGGGATACGGACGAGCGATTGATGTTTCTTGACCATTGACTGGAGAGCTTGCTTGCTGGAGAATAAATCATGAGAACTTTCAAGCCCATCGCCGGAGGGGTTCAGCGGAGCGGGAAGATGGCATTTCGGAGTAGTCTCTGCAGTGCCAGCAACATTAATCTTCTCATTAAGCCGATGCTGCGCATCATGCGAAAGCGCAATTGCTGCACCAGCCACGAAAGCCGTTGAGAGAATATCACTGAATCTCATCTTGATGTCTTGTGTTGAGCTTGACAATCAGATCATTCAACATGGCGTCAGAGCATCCTTATACTTTATCTACACGAAACAGTTTCTTGGCACTCTATCATCAACTATTCCCAACACAGGCACCAAGAAGCGAGTTTCGTCAGCTCACCTCGAGAGCTGAGTAGTTCTTTTCGCATCCGGCACATTAAGGTTCAGACCCCGCAACCAGCCTGCAACAATCGCGTGATGGACGAGTCTGGAATGATGACGAGAGTTAAAATTTTCTTTCGGATTAGACGGCCGAATGTCTCGGCCGTGTCTTGGCGATGGAATATACCGTTGGACCGAGGCATTGAAAAGAATGATTAATAAAAATACATTACATATGAAACAATTTGGTCTGTAATCTATACACTGATTCTGTTACGCGTTGCGCCTAATCTTTCTTCTCCTGATCCCCTGGCTCTTCATTCTTCTTCACCTGTTGGATGAGTGTGACACCTGCTAACTCACTAGCACCGTCATGGACCTGCTTCGTCCAGAATGGATCTCTCTCCATCACCAAAACCGACTTACGTCGCTCGCGGTGTGCTTCACGTACAGCTAGTCCAGACTGCTGTTTCTTCGTCTCCAGCTCTTCAAGATATTTAACGCGGTTTGCATAGCGCTGATTGTAATCTTCTCGAATTCGCTCAGAGCCGATTTGCTGAAGAACGAAGCGGACAAGAGATCGAAGGAGGAGGAGAACGTGTTCGCTGATAAAGACAGTAACGGGAAGAGTAGCCCAGCTTCCCATTGTATTGCCAACTTTGTCGACACTGAAAAGATGCACAATAGCTGCGGTGCAGATACTTCCGAGCCAGGTTAACGCCTCGAGGGAGTAGATCCAAGGCCCGATTCCGTCTGAGCGAACTGGTGCGGGGCGCTGATGCTCCAGTGAGATCTTTGCGAAATCAGATCGTAGCTCAATCCAGTTGTTGATGAGAAAGCCCATTGGGATAATTGGCCAGACTGGTGAGAACAAAGCGAGGTATCCGAATTGAAGAACGATTTCTGCAATGTCATCCTGGACGTTGTACTTTGGAAGAATCGCTTCGTTTCGAACACGTGATAGGAAAGCTGTTTCTTCAGGGTCATCCTTCACCACCGCAAGAAGCATATCGCCCTTTGACCGTGCTCTGCGATAATCTCTATACCAATCAGAGAATTTATGCTTTAGCATCGGAACGATGTTCTCTTCGAAGAAACCTGATAGTTGGCCTGTGACTGTTAAAGCAATGACTTCGTTTCGCAACCTATCAGCATCAAGATGGAACGGCTGATGAACGAATTTCTTGCCGACGCTGGCGAATGCAGTTGATAAGAAGTTCTCGAGTCTGGGTACGACAGTGCCGCCGAAGGGGATGTAAATAAATGCTGTGAGAAAGATGGGGAGGTAGTTGGTGCACATGTTGAGGACAAAGACTTTTTGGGTGAGTGACATTTCGTGCAGATCAGCGGTGCGGTGGTTTTCGAATTCGGTCATCCATTCTGCTGCGTCTTCGAGGGCGGAGGTGATGTAAGGGAGAGATACAGCTAGGAGAATTGTTGGAACATATTCCTGCTTAAGTTAGATAACTTACAAGGTTGTAAGTGAGAATAGTGACCTACCAAGTAATCCTTATACGGCCCGGCGTATGTTTCTGAGATCAAAATCTCAATAGTAAACACCGCAATGATAGTAATCCCCAGCGCCAAAAACGCCACTATCAAGAACGGAATCTGCAACAACTGTCTCACGACCTTCTTCCATCTAGGAAAGTAGTAATGTTTCCGCCCGCCTTCATCAACATACTCATAGTCATACTTGAACTGCGGTCTGTTAACCTTGACATGATGAACACCCTTGACGTTCCAGCGCAGGCTCAGATCAAGCTCCTGAATCTTCCAGTACTCGAGGAATACAGTGCACCACACGCTAGTGAGGATGCCGTAGGCGAGGGAGTATCGTGGAAGCCAGAGCCATGCGATGACGCCTGTTATGGCGGGGAAGGTGAGGAAGAGAAGATAAGCTTGTATGAAAGCAAAATAAAAAGCGACCTGGGATTATAAGTACGTATTCCGACAAATGAGTGAGGGAGGTGTACCTTTGAGCCGTGAAGGTTGCGAATCTGATCGATATCCTCGTTGGATAAGAAAAACTTTCTGCTCAGATACTTGAGCAACGACTGATTGACCTTGGAATTATGAATAGGAAATATCGCCTTGACGTTTTTCCATTTTCCTGTTCCGGGGGTGATGCCTGCACCACCAAGATCCTTGGACCAATTGACGATATGGTAAACTGAGAGGATATCCTCTGCCTCATAAGCTCCATCAACGACTGTGTTTTTATCACCGCCAGGGTGATTCGGCGTGATGCCGTATAACCAGTCCTTAACCCTGCTGTCTCTGTTAATAAAGTTCTTGTCCGATTTTGAGTAAGTACTTGCCTGGACTTGTAGACGGCGTTGCCGAGGAGTTCACGGGGTGCTTTTGCGAATACAAGAAGGGATTGTTCATAGCCCGCTCTGACTTCAACGTCGAAACCAGTTTCTTCCAGGTCAGCCACTAGGGTCTTGAACTCTTTGATAGCCGTATCATGATCTACCAAAATCAGCACATAATCTCATACTCACTCTCCTCAAAACTCACCCGTCTCGCCGAAATCGTACAGAACGACATACTTGTCGTTGTACGTCGTCTTATCCTCGAACCCCATACTCGGCATCTTCCAGCCTATAAGATCCCTGTGCTTTTCCCGTCGGTCTAGTCAAGCAATACCCCTTGCGCGACGGAACATACCAAGAAACGAAACAGACAGTGAATACGGCGTACAACAGCGCTATCCAGGCTGTGTAGAGAAGTGAATGAATGTGTTTGATGCAAGAAAAAGAGTGAAAAAAGACACGTTTGGGGCGCTTCAATACACGTCAGCTGGGTCCACTTGGCCAAGAGTGTTGAGCCGGATTGGGCGGCTAAGTCGGCACGAGGTTTCTTGGTGTTTTGGCCGCTTGGCGATAAAGTTTCTGTAGGTGATTTGCACTGCCTCGCTGACGATGGAGTTTGTAATTATAGGGGTCTTAGATTCAATTGGTTCTTGCGTATTGAGATCGGATCTACAGGAGCCGTGAAATGTGATGTTTTGGTAATGAAACAATGCTGTGATTTTCGTATTGATAATTTCGGGTTCTGTGCATCTTAATTATCGTCGTCATCTTACAACTTGGCAGTCATCTGCCAAGAAGGTCGTGGAGGTGCTATCTTATCGCTGATAAGATAGTCAACTGCGAGAATGGACAAGATGCAAACAATTGCGATTCGAAACCCGTGAAATAAGAATTCTAATGCATTTGGTGTCTCGATACCGATGTGAAGGACCAATTGCTGTTTATGTAAGTGAGATGTTTTGAGATGCATTAAGCTGAACATGAGTGGTATTCCTGCCAGAGATAACTCAAACTCCAACAGAATAAATGTCGAATATCTTGAAACTATGCTCCAATGAGCGCTTGGTAAAGATATACTGGTATGTCCTCTAAATCCGGTAGATATGGTAGTCCTTAGCCCTGTAGATCCCACCGGTGTTTAGGTCGCAAGGTCACGTTAGGCTGCGCTTGTTCCGGCGGATCAACGGCGAGCCTTACGCAGTGACTTGTTTAAGCTGAGCCATGGATTAGGCAACCGAAGGCGTGTGATGAACTGGATAATTGCAATATATTGATTCGTCTTCTTAAGAGCCTAGATACATCCATCGCTATGCCTGAAGCCATGGACCATGAAAATGGATACGCCTCTAGCAAGATCCAATGAAATGATAGAAGTGACTGAAAACGAATGGGATGCGATGTAAAAACCGTCGGAATAATAGAGTCACATCACGAGATGGAAGCACAAGTCACCGATCAATCAGATCATTGTTATTTGCTCATGTCAAGCCATGGAAATTACCGAGGTGATATCACGTCAGTCACTTCCATCCAATCCCCCGGGGGTCACACGATGGCACACGAGCAGCTGAACACCAACAAGACAAAGATAAGCATTTCGCGATGTCATCGTGCGGGGATTAAGCATTTCAACGTATCGGGACGAAGCGTTTAGAAGCTCAGACGTGATGATGGTTGCCAGTCACGGTATGCGATACAAAAGTGTACATACATGTAACGAGACTTGTGGCAGAATGAGATGTTGTCGGAACGCCATTTACACTGTGATGATGAGGGGTCTCGAGATTGTCGTCCAACGTTACCATTTCGACCCCGCGATGGTTCAACATGACGTTGGTCAGCATCATTTCACCATGAGGTATGGGGGGAATGACGACACGAGAGATGAGAGCTCAAGTTATATGAAGCTGGCGTCCCAGCACTGTATTGTCGCTTCAGACTTGAACTAAACACCAAGAGATTTACAAAACATATCACAATACAGCAAAATAAAAACATCATGTCGGAGAGAAGACATTCTGGCCCAAAGGCCCCGACTGGTCTCAATGATGAGACGGCCGAAGAGGTCCACGATATCATACACCAGGCTGAGATGGAAGAACAAAAGGTACGTCGCTGTGGTTAATTAATTGCATTTACTAATAAGTAATAGATGCATGGAAAAGATGCGCTGTGTCAGGACGATGTTGGACCAAGTGAGGGGGGAGAACAAAAAAAGCAGTCGGCGGTGGGCAAGGTTAAAGAGGCGCTGCATCTGGGCAAATAAATGTCGCGACAACCACCGAGGTCCCTGACGATGCAAATGTTTTCTTATGTCGGCGTTGATACCAAATTGTCACATTAATTGATCTTAAGTTATTTATTGATAATGCGGAATTAATTGCTCAATTGAAAGGGTATAGAACAAAACACTAGGGTATCTTGACATTATCATCCTCTGCCGTCATCAGCATCACGCATCACATCCCAAGAACGAGACACGCCGCAAGCAAAACAACAATCACCAAAGCCGGGCTATTCAACGCGGTCGCGCCATCTTCATCAACTGGCTTCCCATCAGCAGCGCTCACCTTCTCACCACTAGGATACCGAATATTAACAACCGCCTCCCCCTTCAACTCATCCGGCACGCCCATCGTATGCGGACACTTGGCCTGGTTCTCCGCCGGATATTCCAACTCACACGTCTCATCGTGTCCAAGCGTACATATCGAGTCGAGGATATTGTAAAGAACGTAATTATCGCCCACCCACGTACTCTCGTTCCGATCGAGACACGACGTCAAAAAGTTCATGCTATTCGCTGCGCTAAGCGGTAACTTGCTCTTCTTTGTATGTACTAAATCGGAGCACTTGGATGCGTCGACGTTGGAGTATGTCATCTCCACGGGACCGCCGGCCGTGGGCTTGTCGGTGGCAGAGTAGCCCGTGTAGAGGTAATTCCACGCATCGTAGCTAACGTCGTAGGCGCCTTGTGATTGATCCACGCGGAGGAGGTGCACGGTGCGGTCTTGGTACGTGAGCGCGATGCAGATATTATTGCAGTCGACGGAATACGGCCAGTAGGCGATGCGATTCGTGTTCACCTGGTGCTATTAGCCTTGGTTCAATTGATGCAGTTAATGTCGCGTACTTTGCACCCGGGGACGCCAATTGACGAGGAGTAACTATCATGCGGCGTCGCCCAAACCGTGCCGCCGTCTGATTTGCGCGCGAGGGATAGAGAGATGAGGGAGTGGACGAGCAGCGAGAGCCGCAGCATTTTTGAGGGAGTGAACACGCCTGACGTAGGGCGAGAGGAATGAGTGTGATTGAAGGCATTTTCTTTTGCGACAGCCACGCGAGGAAAACGGGGGGAGTATTAGGGGTCTGGGGAGGGAATTGGACCTGATCTTTACTGCATTGAGATTAAGCATTGATTACGGGCAGGGCGTTAGGCTGTTTTGGGGATGATATGGCGAGAGGGGACAGGGGTTGGAATGAGTTGTTTTTTTCTTGATCTCGGCATTTCGGGAGTCGATTGAGCAGTGGCCATTTGCGATGTGCATTGTGAGGAGGCTCACTCAGTTGTAATAACTATATGAAGAATGTGAAGGCGAAACATAGAAAGTTGGTGAAATGTCCTGATTGTTTAATTACTGGCATGCGACACTATAGAGTACTGACTTGACCGAAACACAAATGATCCTCTCGCCCACGGACCAACCGCTCCCTCCACAAAACATGACAGTTTCAAGCCCCGTATCTCGCATCATGATCCCCCATCCAAGCCCACCTCCACAAAATACCCCTCTTGGCAGGGCTGAGCTACAGAGAGAAAACCCGACTAATACGCGTTGACGCCGACGCCGCAGAAATGCTGTTTTAGTCTCGGGACATGATCCCTCGTTTAGACCGTGTTCGTGATGCCAAGATGGGGGCCATTTTAGATATTCTGCCTATATAAACCTGAAGACAGTCACCTCCCTATTGTTCCTATCCAATGCATCGCACACAATGACTCGTCTCTATAACTTGATTGCTTTTCTCATCCCTTCTGTTCTTGCTAGCTCTGTGCCCAGGACTTGCAAGGCGTACCCTGGGTCTTCAGACTGGCCTTCGCACAAGGCGTGGTCTCGTCTCAATGACACTTTAGATGGTAGACTTTTTGCGCCTGTTCCTCCTGGGGCTGTTTGCCATAAGGGCTGGCCGTCTTATGATAAAGATACTTGTCCCAAGGTCGCTGAGGCATGGAAGCATTATGATCTTCACACGCAGGATCCTGTCTCGCTTATTTACGATCAGTATTCGAATTGGACTTGTCTTCCGGATGCGAGTTATCCGTGCAGTGGAAGTGGATATCCTGCCTATGTTGTTAATGTTACCAAGGCGGAGGATATCAAGATTGGAGTCGACTTTGGTAAGTGTTTTGCGATTCACCGAGAGCTCTTGCTAATGAATGATAGCTCGGAAGAACAACATCAGACTCATTGTCAAGAACACTGGCCATGACTACATGGGCCGCTCCATTGCCCCAGGTTCTCTCTCCCTCTGGACGCATCATCTCAAAGACATAAACTACCACAAAGGGTCCTTCAAACTTTACAACTCAAAGACTACTATCGCCGGTGATGCTGTTACTGCCGGCGCAGGAACCCAGATGTATGACCTCTACACCATGTTGAATAAGTATGGCCGCGTAGTTGTTGGCGGCGGTGGTAAGACCGTCGGTCTCGGAGGCTACGTTACTGGAGGCGGCCATTCTCTACTATCGACCAAACATGGCCTTGCAGTTGATCAAGTCCTCCAGATGACGATAGTCACACCATCTGGGAAGATTCTGACGATCAATGAAGATAATCATCCCGATCTCTTCTGGGCAATGCGAGGAGTAAGTCAGCCACCATTTTTACTACTCATTTTTACTACTCCTTCTTACTACCCATTCTTACTACCCATTCTTACTACCCATTATACTAACAATGTAGGGCGGCGGTTCAACCTTTGGCGTCCTCACATCCATAACCATGAAAGTCTACAAAACCCCCAAAATCACCGCATCAGCCTTCACAATCGGAACATCAGCAGCCGCCCCCTTCAAATACGATCTCCTCGCTTACATCCTCTCCCAATTCCCCTCTTTATCCGACGCCGGTCTTTCGGGCTATACAAACCTCAGCCCCCAAACACCCAACCCCGCCGGCGGCAGCGATGAAGTAGCCGGCATTCAAGGTGTCTTTGCGGCACAGGACGTTGATGACCCAGAGTACATTCTCAAGTTGTTCAAGCCGATTAATGATACTATTCAGAAGCGGTGGCCCGGGGCTGTGCAGTTTAGTGCTATGAAGGAAGAGTATGGCTCGTTTTTGGAGTGGTATGATGTTTATTTTGATCAGGGTGCTGCGGGTGTGACGCTGTATCTTGCTTCGAGATTGTTGGGTAGAGAAGCGCTGGGTGATAAGAAGTTTAAGGGGGCGTTGGAGGAGAGTTTGGATGCTGCGGGGGGGTTGACGGTTCATTTGATCGCTGGGAAGGGTGTTAGGGATGCGAAGCCTAGAGGGGGGAGTGCAGCTGTCAATCCGGGATGGAGGAAGAGTTATATTCACGCTAGTAAGTTCAAAAGCCTTGAGAACTCTGTTTGGAGTTTACTAACGAGCCTATCAGTATCTGGAGAGTCCTTTGAGCCCTTCAAAGAGACTTCTAAAGCCGAGGCCGTCAAGAGGTTGAATGCCTCCATGGAGCCATTCCGCAAACTGTCTCCGGATACAGGTGCTTATATCAACGAGGTAAGACTTGATGTACTACCAGATGGAATGCTTGTTTAACATTCACTAGGCTCTTCCTTTCGAACCAGACTGGCAGCATGCCTTTTGGGGTAAGAATTACGAGAAACTTCTGTCGATCAAGAGGAGCGTTGATCCTGGTGACGTTTTATGGTGCTTCCCTTGTGTCGGAAGTGAGAGGTGGCAACAGAATGATAATGGCCATCTCTGCCGAGTCAAATGATTCTTTCACAGAAAATATTGGTATTGGTTGGACGTCAGTGGAGTGGAATTGAGTTGATACTGATGAACTAGATATATGACCAGGATAGTTTATGTCTATCACTTTGGTTCGCAAACAGCGATGAACGGTGAAATGACGCCTAAAAGAAATTAGCAATGTCATTAGTAGACGATATCATAACTCACTGCTCAAAAAAAGCCTTCCAGTCTTGACATCATGTACAACCGTCGTAGCAGCCGGCAAAACCTCCCCCTTCGCATCCTCAAGCACTTTCTCAACAACATACTCCCCTTCAACTTTCCTAGCTCTCAATACAGTACTAGGCGGGTGAGCATTGTACGGATCATCATACGCTTTGAAGATCTCAACACCGACGGGAAATGCAGCGATCCAGATATCACCAGTCTCATCGATGAATGCATTATCAACACCATAGCCTAGATTAACTTCATCAATCTTTTCGGTATCTTTGTTAGGAAGGATGCGGTAGATGTATAAACGGCCTGTTATGGAGTCAGGAAGGTAGAGGATGTTGTCTTTTATGGCGAGACCATTTGGGAATTGGAGGTCGGGTGCAACGGTTTTGCAGGTTTGAGTATCGCAGAATGTCACGTCGGAGAAGCCTAGAATCATGGACAAATGATGCCGCTGTCTTGTCAGTATAAGCCAAAAAATAGGTGTTAGAATATTTACCCAGCCGAATTTATGGGGACCGTGATCATTACTGATGTAAAACGATTTATCATTCATCGCCGCAACACGGTTTGGAGTGGCAATTCCATGGTTAGCATATGTCCGAACATGCTTCATTTCCGTTGCTTGGGGACCGGTAACGAAGTGCTCGATAGTCGCGTTTCCACCATGAACATGTTGATCTACTAGCTTTCCGTCTGCGTCAATCGAAGGTCGCAGGTTGACGAGAAATAAAGAGATATCGCCATTTTCCTGTTCAATGCCAGAGAAACCAGCGAGGTTGATCAGTCCATCACCGGCCGTGCCCTCGAAATCGGGTGTTTTCAGCGCTCGGAACTCAAACCCGTTATCAACCGGCTTATCGATATCCAGCGCAACGATAGCGTCGCGATGCGATCGACCCGAAATATTGCGATACCCAACACTACACAATCATCAATACACTATAAATTTAAGCTGGATAAAGGCTAACACACTTTGGGTGCCATTGCTTTCGTGCAAATGGATCTGAACACGCGAGGAACAATTGGCGTGTTGACCGGGATAAGTACATGTCCTCGCAAGCTTCCAGCCGATGGTGCATGATTTTACGGCATTGATAGGGAAATTCGCTGAGGGGTTGGATGGTTCTGTTTATGCCGAAACCAAGCCATATTGCTTCTTTAAGGTAGATCCGGAAGAGGATTGCCAGAAAGGCGATGGCTGCGACGCTGATTTTGGTGAAGAGACTGGTCATCTTGAGAACGTTGGCTACCATGATGGAGACAAGAGAAAATAAAATTAGAATATGGTTCGATGAAGGATGCGCTTCCTGGGCAAGTCAAATAACCGCTACTGTCATGGTCGGATGAATACAAGCCGACATTTTTGGGGAGAGTCGTTGATGCATTAAAGTCACATCTTCAATTCAGCTTGATCAATTCATCCAAGTGCGTCACCTACAAATTAAAGAGGGTGTCTCACACGCTGCAGCCCCACCAAACATCGCCAAACATCACCAAATCAATTAAGGCTGTCATAAAAAGTCAATGTCGTATATATACATCCAATCAATGTAAATATCCAATCTAAGAATAATGCGCTTCTAGAAGCAAGATACAAAATAAAAGGGAAAAATTATCATCCCATATCTACCATCGCAAAAAGTATCTACACTTCACCTTATTAAATAAGTATTAAATGCCCTCATCCATTATCTCCTTTTACAGAGCTGCGACAAATGCGCCGACCATGAACGCCGCAAGCGCTGGGACGTTCCACGCGCTCGCGCCGTTGACGATCGCGGGGGTGCCCGTTGGCTCCGAGGGTGTTGAGTCAGCGGGTGTGCCTGTTGGCTTGACGACGGTGGCGACGGTGTTGGGGGGCTGGGCGTAGACGTGAGTGGGCTTGTAGGTGTGAAGCTCCTCAAGAGGGTTGCCGCCGGTAGGCTTGGAAGCGGTGCCAGTGGGCTCAGGGTAATCCTGTGTAGCGTGGCCCTTGGTGGGTTGCTCATAACCAGGCTTGGTGTAGTGACCCGTGAAAGTACCGTTGTTGTGATGGTCGGAGCCAGGAGGTCCGCAGGTGGTGCAGTGGCCGGGAATAGGAGTGGGCTTGGGCGCCTTGACGACCGATGTGATGGTGACGGTGCGGTATCCCTTGGTGGTAGCCTCCTTGCAGCCAAAGTTTCCAAAGCCGCAGTGGATAGCTTCGGGGATAGTGAACACGCCGGTAGGTTGCTCGGGGTTGATGATCTGCGTGTTGTGAACAATCTCGGTGGTGACGTCGCCCTTGTTGCAGGAGCCGGAGCCAGGGCAGGATGTGATGGTATACACGCGTGTCGATGTGAGGGTCGATTTGACGGGACCCTTGGTGGGTTGAGGAGCAACGCCTGTAGCCTCGGAGCCGGGGCAGTATGTTGTGAGAGAGGTGACGATCTCGGTGGTGACATGGCCGACGGGGCAGTCGGTGACGCTGGGAGGGCAGGCAGTGACCGTGTAGACCTTGCTGGTTGTGACGGTGGAAGTGATGGTTGTAGAGGGAGCAGAAGTAGTAGGGAGAACATAAGTGTTGCCAGATCCGCCAGTAGAGGTTGATCCAGGCTTGGAGGTTGTGAAAGTAGTGTTGGAGTAACGAGTAGTAGAGAAGGAAAGGGTAGTATCGGCAGTCGTCTCAGCAGAAGAAACAGACTCGGTAACAGACTCAGAAGCACTCTCAGTGGAAGTAGGAGCTCCAGAGGTAGTGGTAGAGTCAGAGCCGCACTCACCAACCAAGTCAGGCACGGCATTGGGACCAGTACCGATAGCGACGAGGTTAGTACCGCAGTCCTCGTTGTTAGCGAGCCAGACATTCCTGTTATCCCAATCGTAGACGACGTAGGCAGCGCGGAGGAAAGTGTCGCCGAGGACGGGGAACTCATCGTCCTGGAAAACACCGAGAACGCAGCGGTCGTCGTTGTGCCAGATAAAGTCAGCGTAGGGGACCTTGATGACGGTGTTGCCGAACTTGAAGTCGACTGTGCCCTTGAGATCGGCGACGGAGCAATCGACGTCGACGTATGCGCCGGGGGTTCGCTGGGCGGTGGGGAAGGCTGCGACGATCTTGTTGAAGATGGCGCCGGGGAGGGCGCTGACGGTGTATCCGCTGTCGAGGAGGACGGGCTGGCCGTTTGTCTGGGAGAAGATTGCGTCTTCGGAGCCGTCGTCTTGGATGATGCTGATACCGTCGAGGTGGACCCAGTAACTGGTATTGTTAGACAGGCGCACTGGTAATTGAGCGCGGGGGGGCTTACCGGGTGAGACCATCGGGGGAGGACGCGGCGGGGATGATGGGACGCTTCTCAAGACGACCGGTGTATTTCTTGGTGTCGAGACCACCAAAGATAACGGCGCCGCGATCGCTATCGAGGGTGCGAATGTCGAGACTCAATGCGCGGCTCTTGATAAGGCCCTGTTTGACCATGCTGTCAATCACGAGGGGGTACGGCGCATCCCAACCGTTCAGATCAGGCGCAGCGCCCATGATACCGACGCTGGTAAAAGAACTATCGTATGCGACACCGAAAACTTGGTTACGAATATTCGCAGCTAATCCAGTCAGCACAAAAACCACCATGTCTCAGCGAGGAATGCAGTCTCACATCCAACGACAACATGGTCGTAGCCATAGTTCCAATAAGCATACCCACTGCCGTAGACAACACCGCCAGTAGTGTTAAGGTTAACCCAAGTGCTACTCTCGCCAAAATGACCAAAAGATTGGCAAAACGCGGGCTGCTGCGCCTTTGAGCACACGGGGTTGACCCAGAGCTCTGCAGAGCCCGTGTCCAGATTGACGGTGACTTTCTGCCCCGGCGTACCGAGCTCAACGTCAATGCTGTAGAAGAAACCGTTCTGCTGGCTCTCGAGGGCGACTTCGTTTTGGCGCTTAGTTACGCCTTTTACAACGGGTGCGCCGGTGGAAACCTTGAGGGGGAAGCGGATAAGGCCATCTTCTGCGGGAGCGACAGCGTGAGCCAATGCGGGGGCCGCGATGGCGAGGAAAAGAGCGGACAACATCTCCAATCAATTGAGACGTTTTAACTTGAAGGTCAATCGGGAATAGAGAAAAAAAAAGAGACAGGGGAAGGAAATAAGATGGGAATTTGTTAACCCGGCGTAGAGAGTGACCGGGGAAACGAAACAATTATAACCAAAGAAGATGGTGAATTGGAAGAGAGGTTGGAAGAACTAAAAATGGAGAGGGCGGGAATTTTCTGTGTTGGTGCTGTTTCTATATAAAACCCAAGCTGCAAATGCAACTGGACATGCAGAGCTAAGGGGCCCTGTCTTGGATGATCTGTGCCTGGCGCTAAGGAGGGAGGGGGGGCCTCGTGTAGCGCCAGGTCATTTATTACAAGCGGTGACGTGGAAAACAAAAAAGAGGGGAAATAAAAAAGACAAAGGATAAGAATATTCAATATCTTTGTGGATATATACAAAGCGCCCTTTGTTAATCTCTCAGCTGAAGGGTTGTTTTTTATCTGCAGAGACAGGATACGAGACTCCCTTATGCGCTGTTCCCTTGTTAGGGGTCACGTCAGCTCCGCAGTTGGTGCGGGCTTAGCGCCTTGCCGTTATGAGATTAGCTACGCACCATCTTATCGCTGTCACGCAGTTGAATACGGGGTCGTGTTTTTTTCCAGATCCCGCCGATCTTGAGTTTGAAACAGTGCACGGGAGGGATGAGCAGCTTTCCTTGAATTAAACGCGTCCCGAGACATTGACACCTCGGATCCCGTGTTTGTCTTACAGCGGTTGGGAATACTGTACACGACAGATTTGTTGGTGTACCCGCTGTGAAAAAAAAAACGGCGTGCAGCGCCACGTCGACTTTTCCCGTAAGCTTTGACGAAATGTCACCCTGTTGATGCAAGCCACAATCCGTGGTGCGCCGTTGAGTTACTGGTGCGGGAAAAGGTTATCGTTGGAGGTTTGATTGAGATCAGCGAGTTGGATGGGGGGAAATGAACGGGCTTGGATTGAAGGGTGTTACACCACTGTAAGCGCAGTTGTCAATTGACAGTCTTGCTGTAGAGGGATTGGTGTTTTGTTGCTCGGTCGAGATGGCCAGGAAATGGGGGGCGGTTGGCGACCTGACGATCCCGAGAGCGCTTTTAACATGAAACGGTAGAGCCGCATTAGCTCATGGGCATATCTGTGAGGCTCGTATGTTAATATTTTGTATATATAAATAAACAGACATTTCACAGGCATTTCGTTCCTTAAATTTGAATAAATATTAGATCTCGTTTATCGCGGGCATGGCTCAATTGCGACGCTTTTGATGGGGATGCTTTCAGTCATTCGTTGAATGCGATAGTAATTGGGTTCTTGTCACACAAAATAGTCACCATTTAACTCAACTTCTCTGTATCACCCCAGCCATTGAAGCAATTCTGGGTCAAGACATCCTCCGACATGATATTTTACGAGATAAAAAACTTGCAACGTGAGACCGAGACATAGACACAGAGGCTGGTTTTCAACTTTAATTGTCATGTGTCCGTGCTACCCTGCAGTTCTACCCGAGCCCATGCTGTGAAGCCTCAATGCGACAAGACACGTGTTGACCATGAGACCAACAATCTCCGACCCTCAACAAGTCACTCCAAATAACGCCTGAGAACAATATCCTTGCTATAACGTATCAAGAAGCGAAGATACACTATATGCATATCATTACCTGTCTCGCATTCATCTCCCTCCAACCCACCACTGCCTCGGGAACTGCGTACCCCATTTCCCCATCAACACTCTCAACTCATCCTCCGTCCCCGGCACAACATTAATGAAAACTCTTCCACTATCCCCCTCACTCATACAAGGTTCAGAGTGTACTGCTCCGTACTCTCTACCAACTCTGAAAACAGAGCATTCACCTATTTCTGCAGCTTCTGCACCAAACGGTTCTAGCACTGTAGCTAGTTCATCGCGCACAGCATCTGCTGCAGCTGCACAGCCAACACAACGAATTGACACACACTCATGCGCCGTGCTTGCTGAGTCACGAGCGGATTCTTGTGCTTTGCGCGCGGAGCGTTGATGGGATGCGGGTATGAAGAGCGTTGAGGGGCCGAGAAGGGTAGTGCAGATCTTGAAGTTTGTTCCGGTGGGTTGATGATGTTTTCTGTGTTGTGATTTGAGACCTAGGCGTGTGCCGGGGAGTATATCTGTGGTGAAGAAGAGTTCATCGGTATGCCATCTCGGTTGATCAAATTCGCGTGTCGGCGTCGTGGCGCGTATAGTAAGGAAATAATGCTTAAAGCCCTTCTCGAGGAGAATATTCTTGATATAGTTCAGAAAAGGATCAAGTCTCGAACGGATAGAGCCAGTAAATACTTGGCTCTCAAAGTCATACAAGTTGTCCGGTGATGATGAGTTCGGATAGGAGCAAGGGTCAAGGAGAGGACCGCAGTAGCACCAGTAGGCTGAGCGTTTGACGGTTATCGAGTCTTGGTGTTGATCGGCATCGTCAAGATACTTTAGAAACCTGAATTCACCGTCAGGATATGTATCTACGGCTGCCATAATTGTTATATGAGAGGACTAGTAAGGAGAGAAACGATCAAAGTCGGTTAAGCGGTCAAATGGCGTGAATCCTTCTCGTCGCTTACTGGTGACTAAGCAGGCATGAAGCCGAAATAGGCCTCATGCAGTTGGCTTGTGACATCTAAATTCGTAGACAATACTCTAGTCTCCGCTAAGAGGCGCATATATTCACAGAAATGTGTATCCGTGAGGGTCAATCAAAGTGGAAATTACCTTCGATGAGGGGGTGGAGAGGAAAAGTCCCAATTCAAGCTCTTCCTTCACAACATATGACCCAGTTCATTCACACCACGGGGAAGTGATTCGATGGGCACCATTGACACAAGACTTTGGTAGCGCTTGATGGAAGAGAGATGTAGGATTGAACAGGCATCACTGTTCTACGTACAAAGCTGTCAAGCTCTGGTTCATAAGACATCAAACTGTCGCCTCTCTTCAACTTCCGGGACGCAAGTATGATGTGATGATTTGATTAGTTGGTTGTCTATATTAAAATCTCATAAGGAAACATGACGCACTATTTTCAAACTAGGAACCATTATTTTTTCCGTCCACAACTCCTTCTATCCAGTCCAAGAATGCACCATCTCCACAAACCTCTCAACCTGCGCCCCTTCCGTCGCCCACGTCGTCAACAATCTGATAACAGCCTCATCATCACCACACTTCTCCCAAACATAAAAACTAAAACTCTCCTTCAGCACTTTGATCAAACTCAACGGCAACACCGCAAAAACCTGATTCGTCTCCGTCGCAGCATACACTGAAAATCCTCCCTGCGCTATACCGCTCGATAACGACTCAGCAGCCAGATTCGCCTTACGCGCTAGTTCAAAGTATAGATCGTCTTCAAAGAGCTCTGCGAATTGCGCGCCGATGACACGGCCTTTTGCGAGGAGGGAGCCGTGCTGCTTGACGTAGAATTCGAATTCTGAAGAGAGGCGGGCGTCTTTTACGACGACTGCTTCACCGAGGAGGGCACCGTTTTTGGTGCCGCCTATCCAGAAGATATCTGTGAGTTCTAGGATGTCGGAGAGGGTCATGTCGTTTGCTTTGGAGGCGAGGGCAGTGCCGATGCGAGCGCCGTCGAGGAAGAGAATGAGGCCGTTCTTTTCGCAGACTTGTTTTATAGCCGCGAGTTCGGCGCGAGAGTATATCGTTCCGATCTCGGTTGCGTTGGATATATACACCAACCGAGGTTTCGCCATATGAGGAAAATGCCAATTATCATCTAGTGCACGCTCGATCGTCGCAGGCGTGAGCTTTCCATTCTGCGGTGTGACGTTGATGATTTTGTGACCGCTTGCTTCTACTGCGCCTGTCTCTCTCGTCACGATGTGGCCGGAGCTAGCAGCGATGACAGCTTCGTGGGGTCGGAGACATGCGGCGATGGAGATGGCATTGGCTGATGTCCCGCTCGGCACGAAGAATATGCCAACGTCGTTGCGGCCGAGATGGCGACGGATTCGCTGCCGTGCAAGATCGCAGTACGTATCGCCTCCGTAGCCGGTCTCTTGGGTCGTGTTGCTGGTGATCAACGCTTTGAGAAGAGCGGGATGTGCACCCTCGCTATAATCGTCCATGAAACTATAGCGAGGAATTGAGGTTGGTATTTGAGACGGCATTTTGACAAAATTGATGATGGTGTAGGTGTATGTTGGTGTGATGGTGCTGTACTAATTCTGGCATTTCTATATAGATGATTTCATCCCCACTCGATGATCCACAGATGAATCACAGAATCGAGGTGTTAGTAACTGGCGTGTTAGTCAAACCCTCGTGGTGGGTCGTTTACTCAACATTCCATTACGCTTCCCGAAACTTTACCAAACCCAATTGCGCTAATAATGCCGTCCTCACACGTGTATCACATCATGTGAGAGTTCAAAGATAACGAGAACCGGCCCAGTTGGTTGCATCACGGGGACATTGATATCGTATTCGCAGCGTCGAGAGAAAAATCGATAAAGCTTCGATAAGTCTCCACAGTCGAGGAGTCAAGCGGTTTCGGGTACGTAAGGATCTTTTGATACTTTGGCTTCAGCGGCATTCCCGTCGCCGTGACATCGCTGGCTTGGTCCCAGAGCTCAGGATACTTTTCGAAGAATGCGGGGTCGATCTTGTAGTAACCCGCGCCCTTGTCCATGTTCAATTTGTTAAAGGCGGCGCGAGCATATGCAGGTGATGAGAATAGCGTTGAGATGTCTGGGGCGGGAAGCATGGCGATTGTGTTTTCGCTCTCGGATGTTGCGGAGGACATGGTGTTGATGAGATCTGTCACACGCACGTAGACCGTTATCTGCGGGGCACCTAGGACGAGATCTGACATGAGCGCCTCAACGACGTAGCCAGTTACAGCGTCGCAGAAGATTTGGTCGATGTGGGGATTTGCAGAGTGTAGTTGGATTAACCGATCGCGAATTGTGGCAAAGGGGATCCAGTCGATGATGCCGGGGTGAGGATTCTCGAGCTGTGCTGGTGTAGGGCGGTAGCGCGGATGGAGTTTGTTGAAGGTTGCGGAGGAAGGGTAGAGTTGCCAGGCTGTGAGTTCGATGATGTGGTAGAAGCGTGTTTTGGCGTACCATGCCATTACGTCTGGACGGGTCATGCTGTTGAACATGGATAAGACCATGAGGACCGGCTGGTAGACACTAAACATGTTAGGAAGCTTTGAAGACGTTGCGAGAGGGCTGTATACCTCTGCACAGGATTATGGCCTTCTGGAACGAATCCAAGAGTATTGAGCTTATTCTTAAGCATTCGCTGAAGTAATTGAATATGATCCGAGAATGGTGAATTGGTAAAAGAGTAATCTTTCCCAAGGACCAGACTTGACTCGGTTGTTGCGTTTATGGCGGTTAGATAAGGTTGCATTCCCATTTGATACTCATGACTCCAGATGTTCGGGATCTGAGAGTAAAATGGGCTTGTGCCAGAAACGTTGATGAGTTCGGACGAGATGCCATTGTCTGTTGATGCTTCAATCAATCGCTGTTAGCTTGAGCTCATAAAATGAATGCTGATACTCACTAGTGACACTCGATGATGAAAACGACGGATCAAAGTCCAGAATCGACGGATCAAAAGCCTCAAGATCAATCGATTGCAGCGCCGACTCTTCAACAATCCGATCATCATTCCCAGTCTTTCCAATCACCTGCTCATGTCTTTCTCTCTCACTATTTCTCTGTCGCTCATCCCCCTCACCACTCGCAGTATCATCAAGCGTCTTAGCCACCGAGTCACTCAACAACTGCACCGACGCCATCATCCGTGACATCTTCGTCTGCACATCAATCAACTGCTGTCTCAGCAATTTATTCTCCTTCTGCAGCGCTTCTACGCGCTCACTGTCAGATCGCTGGTCCGCGTTCACGCGGTTCTTTAGCTCGCGAATACATTCTGCTTGTCTGCGACGAAACGCTCGTTGCGATAAGCGATTGCGGAGTTTCCTTAAGTACGGTACTGTTAGGGAGGATGGAGGGGTGCGGGGGGTTAGGAGACGTACTTTCGTTCTTGTTCGGTTAGAGTGGTGTTCTTTTCTTCTGGGTGAGGTGAGTCCATGATGGCCATGGAGATCTTGTCTCGGTGTGCAGATGCTCAGCTTGACAGGGCTTGGATCTGGATCGAACCCGGGACCGGCATTTGAGAGTTGGAAGTGGAGAGGGGCTTCTTCATTGGAGAGTGATGCTTGGAGCGGCCTTTTGCGGTTAGGAACGGTGAGTTTGGGCCGTTGTTGGAGACATTCCCCACTGAAGCTTTTAGGGTTTGGGAATAAGCCGCTGATACCATGATTCTGTATTGACCATGATTCGTCCTCGACTTGAAGTAACAAAGAAGCTAGGCTTGTTAAATAATGGCATATGCTTGTGATGATTGCCAATGCATGGCGCGATATCTACAGTTGGAATCGCTGGCTTCTACCAAATGTCTCATCGGTTAGGGCGTTGCTGACGTTGCTGCGATCGAGCTGCAGAGCGTAGAAGCCGGGAAGAAGAAGAGACGTGAGGAACGTGTCGAGTCTGCTATGTGAGCTTGAGGTTGGGAGATGGGAGATGGGATTCGTTGGCTTACTCTGACGACTGCCTTCTCTTCATCATCATCTGAAATAATATCAACATAGTTTCCGGTATGAGCCCCAAATTTGTATACAGTGGGGGAACAAAAGTTCCGACACATCCCGGATCGGGTCAACCGCCTCGATTGAAGGCAGCCATTTCACTCTGCAATTGACTGGGCAATATTTATTCAATTATGATAATATATATATCAATCTGTAGCGAATTGAAAGGAGAATCCAGAGATATAACTCAATACTTGGTGTAGTACCCATTTGCGTTGTAACAGTCGTTGAGTCGTCTGGGCATCGATTTTATTACGTTCTTGATTACTTCATCTTCAATCTCCGACCATAGCTCTTGGGCTGCTTCAATCAGCCGGTCGAGAGCTGCAGCCGACTTTGGATAAGCAGCAATTTCAGGATATGTATCGCAGATCCGTTTTTTCAGGACTTTCCAGAGGTTTTCAATGGGATTAAGATCAGGACTATACGGAGGCCAGTCTGCAAGAGACAGCCCTTGTCTTCTTGCCCAAGGTCGCAGCCAATCCTGAACTTTTCTAGACTTGAAGGTACGGGCGTTATCGTGCTGAAAAGTCTCTCCTTCCTCGATCAATCCGGGAAGGTAGTCTTGCAGGCAGGCCAAAATACACCGGCCTGTTACGCCTCCCCTCTCAGACTCAGGATCGCCGGGCAAAGTGACAATTCTAGATGGCTTGTCATAGTTAATTGCACCAAAGAACATCTGAGAATGTCTTGCAGGCCGTCTGCGGGCTTGGACTTTGTCCCTGTGAAGCCTCTCGCCCTGTGGTGTTGTCAGAATAACCGTTGGAAATAGAAGTCTTCAGACTTACGACCGAGTAAAATGACCACTTGGTAAAGTCACCGTCTGTACGGTCAATTGAGACCTCGTCAGAAAACCACCAACTGTACCAAAAAGACTCCTCTTCATGACGGTATCTGTCGCAAAAGGCCTTCCTTAATTGGGCACTTTCATCGCTGAGAAATGGGCGTCAAAGAGCGAGTCTATGTTGTATGCCCTGATCAAGAAGCCAGCGACGTACTGTCGGTTTTGAACATCTTAATCGCGCCCTGTCCATGATATCTCTATATGAGATAAAAGCGTCGTTCTTAATAAGTATTTTGATATGCGTTTTGTCCATATCCGACAACGCTGGTGGTCTCCCAGAGCGAGGAAGATCTTTTGCAGACTGTTGGTGTCGGTACCGTCGAATGACTCCGTAGATTGCATGCCGACTTAGCCCCTCTCTGTCTGCGATATCTTGCACGCGAACACCTGATTCATACATCGTTATAAACCTCGTTCTTTTGTGAGGAGAATGATGTGTTTTTTTCCCTATATCGAGGCATATTTATCTATTCAAATAACGCGATGAAGTTATGGTGTTGATGTTGTTGTTTTATTGAAAGCGGGGTTAGACCCGGAATGTGTCGGAACTTTTGTTCCCCCACTGTAGAATACCTCCTTGTTTTCCGTATCAACAAGATCTTAAGACGCTTGTCTTATTGTTTGCATTAATTCTCAGCAGCCAATATTCGGGATATGGTGACCTAAAGTCTGGCTCAATGTGAACTAAGTCGCATGGCTCCAGAGTATAGCGCTTACTTTTGGATGATTTAATATGCAGCTATTTGTAGATCCCGAGCGTAGATGCGTCAAAAGCCCCTCAATTGGCTATTTCAGAACCAAAAGCGGGCTTATCATCAGAAGAGCGGCCGCCGGGTTACATCGATATGCGGTAAATCAGCAGTCAGAAATTTGTCAGCGCGAGAAGTGCAGAGTCATAGATAATCACAAACACAAACATGTAGAACTTCAAGTTGTGTTTATTTAATACTGAGAGGATCGCTGAGTGAAGATGTGGCTATTGAGCGTTTCGCTAGTACGAGCGGTAACTTTGGTTATCCTTACTCTTTGCCTACACTTCATCATCAAGACGTTACTCCGACCATCCTTCTCAGAGTTACGACATCTCCCAGGACCGAAAGTGAGTTCTAGCCGCCCACTGCAGGCTACATCTTCTAGGATGCTCAGTGTACTGACTTGGAAAGAACCACCAATTCTTAGTCGGTCATGCCCTGCGCATTCTTCGTGGATCAGGACCAAATGAGCTCTATCTCCAGTGGATGCGGCGTTGGCCAAGCGCACCGTTCATACGCAGTCTCTCTTGGCTCAACTCAGAGGTTCTCCTCGTTAATAACATAGAAGCATGTCGCGAGGTCCTCCAAACGAATGCTTACCGCTTCGCGAAACCGGCGTTCTTTCATACGCTTGTCGGAGAGTTTCTGGGCGTCGGTCTACTTTTCAGCGTCGGTGATCAGCATAAGCGGCTGAGGCGAATTACTGCAGGTCAGGCCTTTCTTTCGTGGATCATAATCATGATGCTAATTGGGATAGGACCTCTATCTCGCCCAAGCATTCGGAAGCTATTCCCAACGTTTTTGTCATACTCTCGCAAGTTGAGCAGTGAGATTGATATTGCGATCCAACAAAGCAGCAACGGCGTCTTGGAACGTACGTATACACCTAGTAAATTCACCTCTCTGTATCATCTGACACTATCGTACCAGTCGACGACCTGTTCACAAGAGTGACGCTTGACATCATCGGCGTCTCACTAGTTGGTAAAGAACTACGAGACTTTCGCTCAAAGACATCGCCTTTATCATTTGAGCAATGCTACAATGGTATCTTGGCACAACCACTTGCTGGCCAGATAATCAGCTTCATCAACCCCTTCATCCCACTCCGTTGGCTACCTGTATCCGCCAATCTGAACTTTATCAAGGCCAAATCCGCTCTCAAGAGCATGATGACAGAGTTAATCGAGCAGCGGACATCCGAGGTAGCGAAGGCGAAGGAGTTGGGTACAGACAGTAGATTATCGGATGATTTGTTGACGAGGATGATTGAAGCGAGTTCTGTTGAGAATCAGAAGTTATCTAAAGATGAGTTGATCGATATAGTGCGTCACTAACTTGACCTCTATTGGTATATCACTGACTGGTATCACAGACTATGCAGGTCATCGCGGCAGGACACGAGACTACAGCAAGCGCGCTTCTCTGGACAACTTACGCCCTCTCCAAAGATCAAAAGTCACAGGAACGGCTGAGGGCTGAGGTACTCACTCTCAGTGCCAACGACATAACCGCCAAGTCGATAGACGACCTTCCATACCTCGATAACGTCATTCGAGAAGCCCTTCGCGTGTACTCCCCTACCCTAATCATACCATGGGAAGCACTCGAGGATATCGACATAGCAGGCGTCAGGATCCCCAAGGGGACCACAGTTCAACTCGTTCCAGCAATGACACAACTTAACCCGGAGATCTGGGGTCTCGATGTTGACGTGTTCAACCCTGATCGATGGGATCGTCTCTCTGGCGATGCCTTAAGCCCATATGCTCTGGAGACCTTCTCGAACGGGCCTCGCATGTGCCCTGGAAAAGCCCTGGCTTTGCTGAATATGAAGGTCTTGTTGGTTGGGTTGATTAGGTACTTTAAGATCGAGAGTGTTGGAGATGAGGAGGTGGAGTTTAGAAACCCGAGCTTGACTTTGAAGTCTAAGAGGCCACTTCGGTTTAAGGTACAACGCGTTGGTGAAGAATCTTGATCTTGATGAGGGTCAGAATGGTCGAAGGAAGGTCTGACGATGGTGAGACGGGGACAGCGGGTAAAAAAATAGACAACACAGTATCAATGGTTCCAGAGATAACATGTACATGTACAAGGCTCATGCACTGGAATACCAACTGTCGCAAATTTACGATTGATTCGACCGCGAATGGAAATGCCATCCGTATGAGCCTCGCTGCTCCCAGGGTATGGATGATCAGATAACCAAACAGCGGCAACTTTGTCTAAAGTATGTAGGCAGCGGAAGTCTCATTGATTCGTTGGTCATTATGTTCTTATGAAAGTGAGAAATCGCACAACCTTATGGAAAGTAATGACCTCTTGTAACAAGGTCCTACGAAGTCTTGCTAAAATTAGAAGCTGAAAACACCAAGTCAGCGACACACGACAAGTCATCGGCTATTACTGTGATTCCAAACAGACCACTACCAAATTAAGCATCAATTCTCAAGCCTATATGCGGGCCAGACCGCCTTGGCGAATGCTTATGCCAAAGCTTGTTGGCAATTGCCAATATTCTCAGCACTAATGTCGGACCATCAGAAGTCCCATCAGCACTAAATGTTCAGCTCGAAATATGGAACCCTTTTGGGAAGCTTCATTTTTTAAGGTGAACCCTGACTTCTTTATAAGACCTGGATGGGTCTTCATTTTTTAATACTCTATCTTGCTATCTATTTTCATCCATAAGCATTATTTGCTCTTGTTGCTTGCGTGCCTCGTTCTCACCATGTCGGACGCTGGTCGAGATACTCCAGTAGAGATGAAGCCACTCCCAGAGGTCCAGGCTATACAGAACTCCTCAGGCGTTAATACTCCTCCAAACCAGGAGTATCTGCCCTCGCCCTCGCCTCCAGTGCAGGATGGCATGACTGATAGCAACTACTTCAGCGGTCCCAGGGATCTCCGCGGCCATTCCAAATGGCCACTCATCCTTCAACTCCACGGCTCAATCATGCCATCACTCATCATCCCTCTCTTCCTCGTCGCATGCTGGTCCACTGCTATCACCGCCATCTCCAAGGAAGTTCATGATCTCAGCGTCAACTCTGTTCTTCTCACCATCCTCGGTTTCGTCGTCGGTCTCAGTCTCTCTTTTAGATCATCAACTGCTTACGAGCGTTACGCCGAGGGTCGTCGATACTGGGGAATGTTAGCTACTGCTTCGCAAACTCTCGGACGAATCATCTGGATCCATGCAGCGGACACTGGTGCTGATGGTCAAGATACCAGAGAGCTGCTTGTCAAGAAGCTTGGAGCGCTGAAGCTCATCGCTGGATTCGCTGTTGCACTGAAGCATACGCTTCGCTTTGAGCATTGTGCGAGTCAACCTGATATGCAACCCTACATCGCCCACCTCGACACATTCTCAGGCCGTACAACAGCTGTGCCAAAGCGAAGGGTCACAAACTTCAAACAGGTGGCTGGTGAATATCTAGGTCTCTCATTCGCGCAGAGCGATCCCCGCAAGCACCTCAAGAGAGCCGAAGAACACCAAGGAAATCTTCCACTTGAGATACTGAACCATCTGGCCATTTCCGTTGACTGTCTCGTTGCAAACAAGCAGCTGCCCGTCGCCATCCACCAAACCGTCGCATATAATCACATCACCATGCTCAATGACGTGGCAGTCGGGTGTGATCGAGTGCTCAATACCCCCTTGCCGATCGCATACACTATCGCCATCAGTCAGATCACGTTTGTGTATGTTATGCTGTTGCCGTTTCAATTGACCGGTCCTCTTGGCTGGATAGCTATCCCGGCTACCATCACTGCGGCATACATCATCTTTGGTCTATTGTTCATTGGACAAGAGATCGAGAACCCATTTGGTCGCGATGTCAACGACTTACCGCTTGAGACTTTCTGCGATCAGATTGCAACCGATCTTGACATTACCGCTTCGTTCGATCGCCGTGGTGCTGACCATTTCTTACTTAATGGAACACCGCTATATCCTGTTAGTGCTGCGCCGGGTAATGCTTGGATGGATAGTAGCGAGGAGAAGATGAGGGAAACTATCAGGACTAAGCCGCATGTTCTGTTCAGCTGGCGACGCCAGAGGTCTCGTGAGAATACATCCCAGGAGATGGATGGGAAGATCGTGTAGAGGCATCCCCAATTCATCTCAACTAGAAAAGACTTTCATTCTGAATTTTAGGGGAGAGTCGTTGGCCTGGTCTTTAAGTTTGATTAAGTCACCATCAGAGCCTTCAATATCAGGGGGAATAGTTAAGAAAGACATTGCATGAAAGACAAATTTCACCATGTCAACCGATTGGATTTAGAATTTGTGTACTGAAAATAGCCCACAAATGTAATTTTGCTAAAGGACAAGTTCATTTTATTCGTAGGCCTCAGGAAGCAGAAAACTTAAGAACTTAGAAGAGGATGCTCAGATAAACTCAGTAAAGAGTCCCCTAAGCCTAGACTAGACTTACCCAAATCTTTTCTCGCTCAGGGTCAACGCTTAATCTTGTGGTATACAAATAAGAAGAGAATGAGGGGGGGACGGTGCACCATCCTTACAGGTGCCATTAAGGATAATCCAATGAGCGCTCTCTTCCACAACTAGAGCTACCGCCTTCCATCTATCGTTGATCGAAGGATCGAACGAGTCCGCATACATGATGTAGTTGTCGACTACGTTGGAGTGTTTTCCAACGCATCCGATGACAAGGAAAGGGAATGATTCTTGGAGTTCAGTTGCATTGTACTGTTCAAATAGAGGTTTGCAGAGAGCCAAGTGTTGTTCGTCTGTACCATTACTGGTACTTATGTTGCCCTCGCTGCCTTGAAAAGAGAATTCTTCGTCCGCACCGGGTCGCCGACCCTTATAAATCGGGACATTGCCGTTCCGGAGACTAGGGGAGGAAAGATATCCCAGGGGATGGATGGAAACATCTTGTGAATTCTCACCATGTGCCTCCGGCGGATTCCAGTCAAGCAATCTGGCCAATATCAGACCATAAAAACTAACCTGCCTGATAAGCCAAGCCTTAGATTGCCAGCGAGGGGCTGCTTAGTCACACTCCTAGTGCTCACTCGGAATTTCTTTATCATATAATGACATCTTCATGGCTCCGATAAAACAGTGCCTTAGATATCCCTCTGATTGCCACTATCTGATATGGGTGACAATTGAAAATTCCAAGGTCTGCGGCTTTGCTGCTCCTGGTCACGATAGAATAAATACATAAAAAACAAGTCCTTGTATCAATTTGAAGTTGGAGGTGTCCAGGACTTCGTAAAAGGACCTCTAGTCTAAAATTACTCGTCGCTTACAGACTCTTTCATTTCTTCATACTTGTTCTTCAACCACATATCCAAATGCTCCAATGCTTTCAGGTCGCACTCAGTGGATGACTCCTTGTATACAGCGCGCGATATTCCCTGCCAGTCGCCCACTTGTCCACCTTTATCTAATTCCGTCCCAACAGGATGACAAACATCCAAGTCTAATAACACAGGTTCCCCCTTATCCATGACCATGATGTTGAAGGGACTCAAGTCATTATGTGCCAGTCCCAAGCTATGGAGATGCTCCAACGCTGACTTGATAATAGAGATGCATTGCTCGCGCTGACCAAGGTCAAAGGATGAGACGTCATGCGCGCGCTCGAAAAGAGTAGTTTTGTATTTGAGGAGAGCAAGTCCTTCCAGGCGGCCATCTTCAGCAACAACGCATCCTTGACTTTGACCTAGATTTGGGTGAGGGTGCTCACGCAGGATTTCGTAGATCTTAGCCTCGTGCAGTAGAAGTTGGGGGATATCATTCTTGGCGCCTGGGGTATAAAGCGAAACATCGGGAAGTTTGATGTAGATTTGGGGGGCCCGAGTGAAATTCCAAGGACATGGCGGGAAGATATCCGCCCGGGGGACTCGGGAGAGCTCTTTCATGATGCTAGCTTCATCAATATCTTTTGGCCTGGATTTACTGGTCCCTTGGTAGATTTCGCCGTTTTGCACCGCAACAATACTAGTGTGTGAGAAAGTGAGCAGTCCTGAGTCATCGCCCTCACTAGACTTCCAGATCTCATGTGCGGTGAAGGGCTTTAGAGAAATTGTGCAGTAGTTCATGGTATGAGTAATCTGGCAACCTCCCTTGAGAAGTTTAATTCTAAGATTCAGTGTGCTGATATCAGAGTATGTCAATAACTTGTTGCTTGAATGACGCAGAGATTGTCGAAGTGGTGCAAGGCAAAGAAGCTTACATCGACCCCTGAATGCGGGGAGGGAAAGAAACCCTGGAAAGATTGAGCCTTGGGTAACAGAGCCTCATTGACCCATTGATATCGGACATCCAATTATCGGTTGGTAACGTAGCCAGCTGACCCAAATTTGGTGTACTCGAGCTGATTGGGGTAGCCAATGGGGTAGTCTAGGCAATACCAGGTAAATGCTGGACTGCAACAGAAGTGGGAAATGTTACATACACTTGTCGAGACGCGGCCTATCAAACTTCATCCCGCTCCATCTTGTCCAACACGCCGACCTTCACTCCCACGAGTTTTGGCAACCCTCTCTCCCTCTCTCTCTCTCTCTCTTGGGCCTCAATCTTGCCAGTCCAGGTATTGCGTTCCCCAATGGTAGGTCAGTATGACCTTGTAGACAAGGATAGGGGAGCTAATTCATGCATGGCGTCTCACATGAACACGGATTACCAGACCAAAGATAAGGTGCATTTCTTTCGAAGGTCTCCGCATCTTAGTGACCCCCTACATGAAGCGACTTCGATGATAAGTATAAGAGCCGCTCTTGTGCGCTGTTTGGCGCTGCACGACGTGAACCTCTTTAGCAACAGCCCAAAAAACCATTAGCCACTACAGCATAAAATAAGCTCCATCCTTTCAGTACTGC
The DNA here is from genome assembly GCA_001262555.1 of Fusarium nygamai. Classification (NCBI taxonomy): domain Eukaryota; kingdom Fungi; phylum Ascomycota; class Sordariomycetes; order Hypocreales; family Nectriaceae; genus Fusarium; species Fusarium nygamai. The sequence continues at coordinate 2,719,488 of LBNR01000006.1, forward strand.
AACCATATCTTATAATAAGATGTTGGTCCTTCCAGGATATATAGGTATCTTGAAGACTTACCAGCTAATGGCTTAGGCATTCCCTCACCGCTCAGCCCCTCAACTCGACATCAGGAGAATCCACGGCATCATTGGACAGCAGCGCCTGTGACATTTGGGGGATAGGCAAATACACCTGTAACTGATTGAATTCAGTAGCGTCTATGGATATATGATAGCCTCATATAAGCCCTTTATTTAGTCAGAGTGCAAATAGAAACCTGATATCTTATTGAATAGCATTGTTAGTTAAATAAGGGAAATGGCTTATGCCAGCATGTATGTACAAGCGCTACTGAGTTTTACGAGTTGATACAGTGTAGGAAAAAGGTTCTTGTCAGAACGAGTGTTATTACGCAATTGAATAAGAGCTGCCCTAGTAGATAACAAAAGATATTGATTAAGAAGATGTCTTCTTGGAGTAGTATCTCTAGGATTAGGAGGGACTAGGTAGCTTATGAAGGTAATCACTGGATTATACCATTGGACTCACTCCTATCAGGGGTGGGGAGTAGCCCAATAGTTGTAGTTCTCCAGAGCTACTCAAGCGAGACAAACGAGGCGGTGATTCTAGATGGTCCAAGAGTGACTCAAAACAGATTCCTGTGTAGGTGATAGAAAGTTTACCCTTGAAAAGTACCTTGGTACCTGGCTTTATGGTAAAGATTAGTATTATTATCGCCTATGAATTGACTGCTTATCAACCTCTCCTATCTGTTTCAATACCACGTAGTCAATGTCTACCTCGTATCCATAGTCACAGAACCGATCTGCCCCGTCTGGAACAACGGTAGTAAGTTCCCTGGATTTTCCAGTGCCTTTATCCTCTCTTCCAAACTCTCCTCGCCATCCATCATCTCCAACTGTCGATTATACAGCTCCTTAACTTCTTTCCTAGTCGCAATCATCTGCTCACAATACAACTGACAATAATTCTCCAAACTTTTGATCCGCTCCTGCAGTGCTTCTATCACCTGCCAAGCAGCCGAACTATTCTGATACGAAGCCTTCAGCTGGTTCGCCGCCTCTTCTTGATTCCCTTCCACCGTCTCCTCCAAATCACTAATACGACCGACGAGATTCTCCAGTTGGTAGCTCCCTTTTTGTTGGAGTTGTGCTTCTAGCTCTCGGACCCGTTTCTTGAGCGCTGTAATGTCCTCGCTTGTTTTTAGGGATGTTGATGAATGAAAGCATGAGAAATGGCCGCAGTAACATGTTGCGCCTGGGAGAGATGCGTTGTGGTGAAAGCCCATGCATCCGCAGCGATGGCCTTTTAGTTCCGGTATTGTGAGGATATAACGACATTGGCCCTGCGGTAATTGCGCTGCGTCTCCAGGTGGTGCTGAGGCTGATTGAGTGGAGCGATGGAGATCATTAGGATGGGGCATTTTTGACGATCGACGAGCACTGCAATCTGACATTTTGACGACAAACGAAACGGTAGCAAAAGCACGGAAAATACAGAAGAAAGTCACCAAAAGCCTGACCCGGCGGAGAATTCCATTAAATGGAGGTCATCAGCCATTCCGCCACCAAAAAGAACCACGCGACCCCGCGAACTTGTCGGTTCGGAGTCAAGCCCGAGAGGAGAAGGGCGTGGGGGTTCCCAGATGGAGCCCGACGACATGGATACGGTGCGAGGATGGCCCAAAGGGGAATTCTCTCGAGTCATCAATCGGCACTAAAAGAACATCCCACGATCTGAGGGGAAATGGGGTTGCAGTGCGGATTTAAGCATTGCCGTGGTTTGCCGATGAGCTGAGCATGTCGTGATATGGCGGTGCAAAGGCATGTGAGGGGATGCCGACCTAACAATAGAGGTCACGACTACTTCGAGGACATACACATTCTTGAGAATGAGAACCATTTATGTTGAAGATATGATTGTCTTTATGTACTACTAAAAGACTGCCTCACTTGCTCTGAACACTTAGGAGCCGCTTGTTAATAGCCAGCAGGATCGTATACAAAGTCTCAATCGTCGCAACATCAATACCAAGCTCTCTCCCCTTCCTAACAGGATACCCCAAAATGACCTCAACCTCCATCGGCTTACCATTTTCGTAATCCGTCCTCATACTGCTCCCAATAGGCGGCATCGCCAAGATCTTCTCCAGAAGCCTATCGATCAGTTCGTACCCTAAAGGAACACCAAGCGCATTCGCAACATCAATGACTTCCTTCATTAGCTTTCTTGTCATGGGAGTCGACAGGTCGGATGAGCTGAGCCATGCATGCGTGTCCATCAGTGTAAGAGCAGTGAGTGAGTTCCACGCTGCGTTCCAAACGACCTTCTCCCATCGCTGCACTTGGATGTTAGGAACGATTTGGAAGATTGTCTTGCCAATCGACAGAAGCGATTCGAACTGAGCGAGGCGTTTGGTATCCCGTGATACGTCGCCCGCTTTGTTCGGGTACAACCCAACTTGCATATCCTCGGATGTCGTATGATTTATGAAACCAGGCTCTGGCTGCCTTGCACCAACCCACGTCTACAGTCATTAGTAAAAAGATGACAGGTCAAAGAAACACACATACCACGCATGAGATGATGGTTGCACTCGGGAACTTTTCACGGAACGCATCCTCATTGCCAACGCCGTTCTGAATTATGACAATCGAGGTGTTATCGCCAACGCCGGGAGCAATATCAGCAGCAGTGCTGAGCTGATCGACGGCTTTGTTCGTGCAGATGATGAAGTCGAACTTTTGATTAGCTTCGGCGACGGTTCGAAAGACTATGGCTAGGATGAGAGCAAGTTTATGGGGATGTTGGACGATACATACCCTTGTGAGGTTTCACGTGATGTTTGCCGTGGTTCTGGCTATCAATTGAGATACCATTGGCAGAAACCGCATCGAAGTTCGATCGGGCGACGACGGTCAAGTGAACATGTTCGCTGCGGCTCAAAATGAAGGCATAAAATGAACCAATTCTTGACTCATGTCAGTCATGATCTGATCGCGGTCAAAGTGAACCTACGCTCCAAGGCCATAGACCAATACTTCCAAGGTTTTGTCACTCATCTCGACAAGTGGTTTTAAACGCGGGGTAATACAAGAAAGCAGGTTTAGAGAAGTAAATACTAGGAAATCTCATGAAGTTCGCGAATGCTTTTCCGTTTAAGTTTGACCCCTCACTCAGGATTTCCGGGGCCTCCATCGCCAAGAGCGTGGGGGTTCAGGATCCCGACCTGAATTGCCGAGCATGTCCCGGAGGTTTGCTTACCCCAGATTTGTGCCTTCGTGGGATGTCAGAGTAGAGCGAGAACGACACGAGACCTTAGATGGTGAGGACATCTTGCCACCGAAAGAATTGATCACAGGCTGGAACGAAGCCTCTAGATAAAAATGATGTCTTTTAACCGCTATTTGCAGCTGCGCTACCACTCTCTAATACTGCCATCCGGACCATGGAACGTCTTACACTGCCACGGCTCCGTCTCTTTCGCAATCCTAGCCACCATCTCTTCGTCAATCTCAATTCCCAAGCCATACCCCATTGGGGCCTTGACGTGACCACCTTCTAGATCGAAAACACTAGGGTCCTTGAGATACGTTAAGAGATCAATATCTCCAGCCTCCGTGTTATAATGCATCCCCAAACTCATCTCCAAAATGGCAAAGTTCGGTGATGACAGCGCTACTTGAACCGAAGCAGCGAACGCAACAGGTCCAAGTGGACAGTGAGGCGCAATCGCGACATCATACGCTTCCGCCATGGTAGCTATACGCTTCGTCTCAGAAATACCGCCTGCGTGCGCGATGTCAGGTTGTAGAATATCGACACTCGAATCTTCCAGGAAGCGCTTGATATCCCAGCGTGTATATAAGCGCTCACCGAAGGCAATTGGGATGACAGTCTGGTCAGATAGCTTCTTGATAGCCTCGGGATGTTCGACAAGAATTGGCTCCTCGATGAACAGAGGTCTGTGAGGTTCAAGAGCTCGTGCAAGTTGCTTCGCCATTGCTTTATGACACCTTCCGTGGAAGTCAAGACCTGCGTCGAGACCTAATGCCTTGACCTGTTTGAGACGTTCGACGGTGCTGTCGAGGGCGGATGGGGAGTCTATCCAGCCTAGATCTTCGGTTGCGTTCATTTTGACACATTTGAGGCCCTGCTCAAGGCGCTTCTTTCTACAGGGCATTAGCGTGATGCGAGCAGCAACCAGATGTCTTCATGGCTTACGCGGCTGCTTCAATATCTGAAGGGCGGTCACCGCCGATCCAGCAGTAAACTTGTACTTTGTTGCGGACCTTGCCGCCGAGAAGCTCGTAGATAGGTACCTTCAAGTTACGACCTGTTCCTGTAAGCTTCAGACTGCCCCATAGCACTGTGTCTGTAGTCACCTTTCAAATCCCATAATGCGATGTCAATACCTGAGATGGCCGACATGAATACTGGTCCGCCGCGGTAGAACCCATGACGCCAGAAGGTTTGCCAGATATTTTCGATATCACTGCCACGTCCATCAATAACTGTTCATCAGGCCTCTCCCGGATACCAATACTTACTTTGCTTCTTGTCCAATGATCCGCGGAATCATCTCATCCAAACATCCCTCAACAGCGAGATCATGCCCCTCCAGCGTAGCCTCACCCCATCCATGCTGTCCATTCTCATCAACGACCTTGACCATCAGCCATCGCGGCTTAACACGGTAGTACTTGACAGAAGTGATCTTGGCCATTGTTGCTGATGAGTGAGGCTTCGCCAGACACGAATTTCCCCGACTTTTTAACCGTCATGACTCGGCTTCCTCGCCGGCTAACACGACATCGTCAGATTTGATCCGGAACCCCCACGCGCAAAAACAGGTTCTGTGCCCCCCACGAACTAAAGAACTACGTAAATCTGGGGTAACGAGCCGCACGATGCAGGGTTTATTTCCATGCTGTGCCTCGGAGGAAGCCGTGTTTTTCCACCATTGTTGGAGTAGGAAGCTGGTCACGTTGGCATGAGCTGCGTTACGCCCGGAAACTTTCCATGACCCCGAGTCAGTGACAGGAAACCCCCTGGCTCCTCAAAGATGAAAAATGATCCTGATAAACTAAGGTTCTTTGTCTTAGAGCTTTAGGTTTCACTGCGCAAAGATAAATTGGAAAGAGACATGCATGAACATGTCGGTGGTGATTGATTGACTTCTTGAGGGACATAGACTACACAGTAAATTGAAACTCTTGCCTCTGGATACTATCGTCCCATCCATCCACCATCAACAGTAACCAACTCCCCAGAAACATACAAACTTCCCCTCCCCGCCAAAAACACCGTAACACCCTTAAAATCCTCAGGGCATCCCCATCTACCGGCCGGAATCCTCGACAAAATACTCTCCGCCCTCTTCTCATCATTAATCAACGCCTCATTCATATCCGTAGCAACATATCCCGGCGCAACAGCATTTACATTAACACCCTGACTCGCCCACTCGTTACTCAACGCCTTCGTAAGCTGTGCAATTCCACCTTTTGCTGCTGCATACGCGGGGACTGTAAGACCGCCTTGGAAGCTGACGAGTGATGCAACGTTGATGATGCTTCCGCGGTGGCCGCTGGAGTCGGGCTTGCGGGTTAGCATGATTGAGCCTAGATCGCGGCATAGGGTCCAGACTGTGCGGAGGTTGACTTGGAGGACTTCATCCCAGTCGCTCATGGGGAATTGATGGGCGGGATGTCGACGTTGGATTCCGGCGCAGGTGATCAAGATGCTGATGTCATGACCGTCGGCGAGGATGCGTTTGCTGAGATTCTCGACTTGTTCTTGATTGCTGAGGTCTGCTGTATATATGAAAGCTTGTCGTCCAAGCTTTTCAATCAATGTCTTGCTCTCGATGTTTCTTTCGTCTCTCTTGACGGTGTCAGACAGTCTAGCGGGTTGCAACGACACGGAAGACTTACCTGCACCAGGATGATATCTGCGCCTGCTTCTGCAAGTGATAGGGCCATGGCCTGGCCGATGCCTCTCGTCCCGCCAGTGACAACAGCCTTACGGCCCTTCAATGAAAACAGAGATTCCAAGATGCTCGTCATGATTGCAAGTGATTCAAGACACTATGTGATGAAGTCTGTGGTATTCCTCATCAAATGACAGCCCATGAACTACACCCCAGATTTAGACGCCGAACTACTCTTACATCTGACCCCAGAAAATCATGAAGTCAGTTACTTGTCATCTCGTGTGACCCCCACGTCGGCCCGACTCTGCCGTCGGCTTTCTATCCGTGTCTAAACGACGATCATCTGCGGGGAAGATTCTGGGGTAATCCTCCTTCGATGGCATTCTGGGCAATTTGCATGTCGGGCAATAAACACGGGGGAGACAGTGAGCCTTGATCGAAAACGTGGGGGTTTACTGAGACGGGCGCAGGTACGGTTTAATGCCGTCGGTCCGTCGTCATTTTGAGGTTAGCTGAGATTTGGGTCGGAGCCGCCGAGCTGTTGGCGTTGGAGCGTGGGGGTAAGCCGACTGAGATCCAGCATTCCTGCTAGGCCATGCGGTAAGTGAATCAGGAACTGAACGAAGGTGAACGACCATCCATCCAATCATGATTGTCCTATTCTTGCTGATGCCCTGTTGATCCCTAACCTGTACTCGCTCCCCTAGCCAGATCACCCAAAGCTGTCAAAGGTATGCATTGCTTTGATACTGAATGAGATCTCTAAAGAATCAAGAGAAATGTGTATCTCTCGTTTTGGGTTTGAATTATGACCTACAGCTTAAGCTTTGGGTGACTAGATCGTCTCATCGCATTTCATAGAATTTGTGGTGATGTTGCAGTGTCGGAATAAAAAGTATTACATTTTGATACGTTAGCATTTATAAATTAAAGTCTTTACCATGAATCTATCATCTTCACCGTCCTTAACGTCAACCTATGAACAACTTGAGGTTACCTCGACAGCCTGCAATTGCCTGCATCATGAGAGTGACCGCAAGAACTTTGCCTTGAGACTTGTTTACATATCATGTACAATCCTCCCCAGATAGCCCCCAGTCATTTTATATTAAACATGTAATACTCTACCGGAACAATAAGGTGAAAATCAGTATGTAGACCAAAAATGAGAGGTTCAATGCATCATGGTAGTCTTCGATTGCGACAGTTTCTCGGGTAGACTGTGCGCCGCACTCAACTTGCGCACCCACAGCACTCATCTTCAGCTCTACCTAAATTGTTGAGATCTCTCGATGTCTTCCAAGATCCACGATTAAATCTCTCAATCAGACGATGCGTGCCCCCAATGTAACATACCTCTTGAAGCTTTCACATGCAATCAATCCATCTCGCGACCTTCAACTTCTGCAGGGGATAGACACCAGCCAGGCCAGTTAAACCTAAGCTAAACAGAAACCTTTCTGATAAGCCGCAATTATGCGCATCTCCAAGGCTAGAGCTGGAATCATGGGGCTTGACAGGTGAAATCTGAGACATGCGCCATGCCGGGTCGACAGTCAACCAGGCTAAAAGCGGGTCAAAGCTCTCAGGCTCAGATCCGAATGGTTGCAGTGAGCAGCAAAGAAAGATCTGAGATAACACCGCGGTCTAGATCGTACGAGAAGAATATCACAAGGGAAGATGGCTTTAGCAGCTGAAGATGAGGAGCGGCTTTTGAACGAGACCCCCACGTCAATTGCCGATGGGCGAGGTCAATTGCCAGGCACTTCGTCAGAAGCTTGGCTGTAGCGGTGCTGTGATGGGCTTTCAGGGCATTTTCAGCAGAGGGGCACTAATTCCGCTCCAGCGACAGTGCCTGACAGGGCAGTAATTCAACGTCGCCTCTGTGTCGCAGAACCATTGCCAACGCTGCAGCAAGAGATGCAATTCCCAATAATTCCTCGATCTATACCCAATTGCCGAACGAGATCAGATGCAAACAGCCCAGATCTCCCCCCACACAAAATCTCCTTGTGATGCACATTTCACTCAGGTTGACAGTCAACCACACCGCGGTACACTTCCGGCCACATTCCCCATATCTTTCTCCGCATCGTCAACCCCCACGTGCCAATAATGACGTTGATCATCAGAGCCAAAACCACCAATTCCGCTAAGCTTCGGCAATGCAAACCGCAACAACAAGCAAGGTTTCGACCATGACTCGCCAGGAGAGTAACGATCTGCCATGGAATTTCACCGCTCGTCACAGACCCCGCTGCTGTCCACAAATCCCCCAGATTCTCGCTCTTCCCCAGACTCGCTTCTACTCGCGTGGGGGGAAGCCAGCCTCTAAACTCTATGTCATTGACACTAACGGTCTTCCCGTCGACCGGTGAAAGTAGTTAAAAGGATAAGAAGGCCATTGTTTCTGCTCACTTCGAGATCTGCATCCCTCATCCATTCATCACTCCATCAGCACAATGTCTAATTTCAAGGGTGACGATGCTCCCTCTCAACAACACGCCGAAGACGTTGAGTCTCAGATCGCGAAGCCGGATCTTCATCCTCAGAATGGCGATGCTGTGGCTCAGATGATCGGTACCCAACACATTGAAGTCACCGAAGAAGACGTGCGTTACCTCTCTCCCTTTACTGCTTTAGCCAACTAACTCTCATTAGAACAAACGCCTCCGCCGAAAGACCGACAAACACGTCCTCTCCATCCTGGTCTGGGTCTACTTCCTCCAGATCCTCGATAAATCCGTCCTCGGCTACGGCGCAGTATGGGGCATGCGCGAGGACACCAACCTCAGCGGAAACGAATACTCAATGGTCTCTTCCATGGCGCCCATCGCACAACTCGTCTGGCTCCCCTTCTCTTCATGGCTGATGGTCAAGATTCCTCATCGCATTTTTATGGCTAGTCTTGTGTTTGGCTGGGGTGCTGCGCAGACGTGCATGGCCGCTTGTACTACCTACCAGGGCCTTCTTGCGACGCGCTTCTTGCTGGGTTTGTTTGAGGCTGCGTGCTTGCCGCTGTTTTCGGTCATTACGTCGCAGTGGTATAGACGTGCTGAGCAGCCGATGCGGGTTGCTTGTTGGTATGGAACTAATGGTCTTGCGAATATGTTTGCTGCTGCGCTTTCGTTTGGCTTGGGTCAGATCAATGGCTCGCTTGCTTCATGGCGCATTCTATTCCTCTTTGCGGGTCTCATCACTGTTCTCACGGCACCGGTTGTTTACTGGGTCCTCGACAACGACATTCCTTCTGCGCGCTTCTTGACCGAGCACGAGAAGCTTCAAACCATTGAGCGTCTGCGTGCCAATCAGACCGGCACTGGAAGTCGCAACTTTATCTGGAAGCAAGCTTTCGAGGCCCTCATTGAGCCCAAGACATGGCTCTTCATCAGCATGGCTTTGTGTCTCAACGTCACTGCCGCTGTGACCAACACCTTTGGTCCTATCATCGTTGGTGGCTTCGGCTTCGATAAGGGCGTTACATCGCTTCTCAACATTCCCTTCGGCGCCGTGCAACTGCTCGTCATCTTCCCCGCCTCATACCTCGCACACCGATACCGCGTCAAGTCCATCTTCCTCATCGCCGTCATGCTCCCCGTCCTCGCAGGAACAGTCATGCTTCACCAACTCAACCGCGATCACGTGGCTCCCCTCCTAGCAGCATACTACATGCTCGCTTTCCTCTTCGGCGGCAATCCCCTCATCGTGTCCTGGATGATCTCCAACATTGCAGGTACCACCAAGAAGTCGGTCATCATGTCCTTGTACAACATTGGTGTTTCAGCTGGTAACATCATCGGGCCTTTGCTCTTCAGCTCCAAGGATGCGCCGTACTATAAGCCTGGCCTTACCAAGACTATGGGTATTACTGGTGCTTTGATTGGTGTTATTCTTTTGCAGTTGGTCAATCTTATGTTCTTGAATAAGATGCAGGAGAGGAAGAGAGTCAAGAATGGTAAGCCTGCTAAGATTAGGGACTTGAGTATGGAGCATCACTATGTGGCGAATGCGCAGGACAATGACGAGGACGGTTTGGGACAGAATGCCTTCATGGATCTCACTGATTCCAAGAACGATGAGTTTGTCTATGTCTACTGAGCGTTGGCGCAAGGTATTCAATTAAATAGGGGTTATTAAGATAGCGTGTTGGTTATTAATTTATGTTTTCATCAATTCACTTTTCTCTCTATGGATAGAAAAGGATCTGCTGGCCACATAAGTTCGTTTTCGAGGTTCACAGGCAGTGCATCATCCCATTGTATGTGGCTTCTTAACTCCCTTTGCCTTTGACTCGTCGCTAAGTATAGATGCGACCGGTATTAGGCCGACGTCTACATCAGAACAGCTTTATGGGTATCCAGGTGCAATGTACGCGAGTTTAGTTACTACGTTCAGCATCCTTTAGCCTCATATACCATTTCTAGAGGCGGCCGTGAGCTACAATAAAGCCACGGTTGAGTACTCTCAAGTCTATCTCAGCATCATAGCTACACCGACACGTCGGTTTGCAGCAATGTCTAAAAACACTAAAGAACAATACCGCATCGCAGATGATAGTTGTACCAAGGGTATACCATTTGACTATATACTCCATGAACCTCATAATACTAATCGTGAAACTTGCTCACCAACTGACTAACATCAACCATGATCAACACTTGCGGTACCAGCACCTAAATACCTAGACACAACGATATATCATCGCGTGCCCATAAACACATTTAATCGGAGTTGAAGGTAAGTTCAGCACGCTCAATAATAGGAGGTGGCTTAACAACATTCTTCTTGCGGAGGATATGTCGCTTGAAGAAGTATGGAAGCCAGACCCTTGTCTCATAAGAGATGAACTCCTTGGTAGGGACAGAAAAGACCTCTGTCATGGTATTAGTAAGGTATCGACGATAAAGGGGCGGGCGACTTACGGTCAAGTTCCTCGAGGGTGAGCTGCTTGGTCTCACGGACGAAGCAGAAGATCATGCCCCAGGCAATCAGGTTAAGTCCGGCATAGAAACCGACTGTATACAGTTAGTCAATATCCAATGAAACGGGAGATTGGAGGAACGTACAAGCTCCGGTAGGAGTCATGGCACTGGTCATTCGGGGGAATGTCAGACCGAGGACACCAGCTGTTGACGTGTTAGTTAAGGGGCAATTGATGGGGCTCTGGGGACTTACCAAAGGTGTTGTTGATGCAGACAGCCCAGGCCATACCCTGCTCACGCTGGATGGTGGGGAATACTTCGGCAGAGTATTGGAAAGCAACTGGACCTTCTCCGAGGGAGTAGGCGATGGTGAAGAGATACACGAAGCTGACAGGTCAGTAAGAGCACCCGATCTGAGCACGAAGAAAGACTTACAGAACGACGGGTCCAATCTGAGCGCCACGGCTACCGCTGTGATTGAGGAGAGACAGACCGGCGGCCAACAAGAAGACACACATGAAGGGGAAAGTCTATGAATGTTAATGCATGCGAGGATAAAGGGTAGATTATTGACTTACGATAAGACAAAGAGTTCGTCGTCCCTTGGTGTCGATGAGGAACAAGGTGGGGATGGTAGCGATGACCTGAATAGCACCGTATCCAAGAGATGCATACAAGGCCTGGACAGCTGTGTAGCCAGCATTTCGGAAGATGGTGGAGCTGTAGAACGAAATGACTGAGATTGTTAGTGATTGAAGCAGAAAAGAGAGAGTATGACTTACTGTTGATACCGCACATCTGCTGCGCAATCATGACGGTAGAAGCACCATAGTTCGCGCGCCTAATGCGAGGCACAGCAAAGCAATCCCACAAACGCTGGAAATAACCCGCACCCCTCGCAATAGTCAACTCCTCCTCATAGATAATCCACGAGTAGTAAAAGTCCCTCGCAGCAATGATATCATGCGCTCTGAGCCTCTGCATCGATCTAAACCCCTTAGCATGCTTCCCATGCTTCATCAACCAACGGGGCGACTCGGGGCAGAAAAAGATACCAATACCGAGCAAGAACGAGGGGATGAAGGCAGAGCCGAGCTGCAGGCGCCAGGAGATTCTGCCGGTGTCCTTGACGATGACGTTGGCGCAGAAGCCGAGGAAGATGCCGACGACGACCCAGAGCTGCCAGAACATGACGAGGGCGCCGCGGACGCGGGCGGGCGCCATCTCGGCGGAGTAGATGGGGACGGTGGCGTTTTTGGCGCCGATGCCGATGCCCATTACGAAGCGCACGGCGAAGAGCGCTTGCCAGGAGTGGGTGAAGCCGGAGGCGATGGGGGTTGCGGTGAGACAGCATGCCGTGATGAAGATTTCACCGCGACGACCGAAGTAGTGGTTCAGCGGATCAACGATGAAAGCGCCACTGTACTTATTAGCACTGCTCTAACAAACTCACTCGGACTGATACTCACATCAAACCAGCAGTCAAAAAGATAATCGAGTTAACCAGTCCAACAATCCACTGATCATGAACACTGTTCTCCTCATCAAGCCCGAATTCCTGAGGAAACGACAAATTGGCACCGTTGGAACCAGTCTGATCCCAGCCCTGAGTCGCAGCGCCAATGGCGCACAGGGAGATAGAGTACCAGAGCATCTTTGGTCCGTGCCATTTATGATCGCGCTCGTACTCGAGGGCTTGACGCTCATCTTCCTTGAGCTCCTTGACCATGTTGAATTGCTCTTGGTCACGGGCGACGAGAGCGGCGCGGGAGAAGAGCTCTGCGTGTTCGGACATGCCGTGTGTTTCGGCGAAGACACGCGCATCGTGGGCTGCTTGTTCAGGCGTGACGCGCTGTAAAAATGAATGTCAGTAATTGAAGATAAAATTGTATATCCCAATTGAGGTGATTAGATCAATTGAGTTGGGGTCATCGCCGAGCTTCTTGGCGATTTGGCTAAGAAGGCTCGGCGATGAGCCAAGAGATCGCCAAGCGTACCTTGAGTGGATTCTCAACGATGTTCAGGGCAGTCGAGCCACGACGACCTGTAGTAGCAGGCGGTACATTGCCGAGGCCATTCTTCTCATTATGAGATGCCTCAGGGACATCAGGGCTCAATTCCTTGTTATCCATTGTAAGAATGAGTCTTGGATGGTAAAGATGGAAGAAGAGTGTGAAGGACTGAGGAGCCAAGAAAAAAAAGACAGAGAGGCCAAGGGTAGTGTTAAATAACTTGGCAATTGAGAATTAATGCGGGTGAGACCTGGGGCGGATGAGTTTGGATAGGATCATCGCTCATCCCCGGTTCATCCCCATCTTGTGAGCCAGTCTTCGGATGAGGAGGGATGGAAGAGGATGGTGGGCGGGCGTTTAAGTGTATCCACCACATGCACCTTTGGATATACCGTATCTGACCACCAGAATTTGGAGATGGCACTTGGGAAACTGTGGAAACGTTAAGGTTATTGTCTCGGAATGAACCAGGGGCTCTCTCTTTATGCTCTTGTCTGGGGTTACACTGAATGCTCCGATGTTGAGCATGGGAGTTGACAGGGTAACTTTCCATTCCACGGGTGATTCCATCTTGCACAGTATCCGTATCTTGCAAACACAATTAAGACCAACATTGAAGAACAACTGTCAATGTCTTGGAGTCTCTGGTATGAGAGCAGTATCAACGGCAACGATCTCAAGCTCACCTCCTCTTTTTCCCCATGGAGATCCCTCACAAAAATTGGAGAAGCTCTCTCCGCTACAACGAATCATCTCAACGTCTCCACGCGCTAGCAAAAAGCCGCTGAACACCTTGAAATTTGGGGTCTGGGGATCTTTGCGGGCACAAGAGGGCAATACGTACCGATTAATTCGGCTGCCTAAACGTCATCGGATAAGCGGCACACATGACGTAGTGGAGACACTTGCCAAGGCATCCATATTCTTCCCCTTCCAAGTGGAGTTATCCTCTAGGCATCCAAATAAAAAATACAGAATTCCGTGCTAGCGCTGCCATAGCTTCACCATTTTGCAGCCATTTTGAACAATTTATTGCTTTATGGTCTGAGAAATGACTTTGTTGAGAAAATATCCCTCAAGTCTAGAAGCTCTTAACATGAAAAGTTTGATCAATCTGCCGTTGGGAAGAAACTTGCTCTTGGTTACAATATGTGCAGTGTAACATCACCGAGACATGGCGCTAAACTGTAATGAAAGAGGATGAGACCATCGACGCCCGTTTTTGCCGTTTTGAGAGCGTTGGTGGGACGGTGGAATAAGGGTGCCTAAACGGAACGGTCGGACTTGTTTGGGTCTTGGCTTGTGCGAGTTTTGTTTCTTCGGGACCGATCTTGGTGAGAGGGAGCGTTGGTTGAGATGGCGGGGTTTTAGACTGGTTCTACTCCGTTTGTTTGTTGAAATGCGGAGATGGAATGAACAACGGCTTGATGATCTTGATCAACACATTTCATTTCATTAGTGCTGGATAACGGGCGTTGATCACGTCTGTCAGCCTGTCATCTGACTCTTTGGTGTTTGGTCACTTAATTGGACAACGCTCACTCCGTCAATGCTCCACGATCATCATCCCCAGATTGTCGCTGATCGATGACCCCCAGATTATCAACACGATACCCTCAGACATTCACGATCGTCACCAGGATATTAATACCAATGTACTATTGTAATATTCGATCCTGCATTGTCTCATGTCAAAAGATCAGGCAGCCGAGTTGTATCAGACCCTTTGCACCGTAACCTTAAATTAAGCTTATGGGTATAAAGTGGCTGCACCCTCCAGCCACACCGACAATCTCCCAACGCCTTTACGGTAACTAACTTCTTAGAGGAATAACTGAGGGCATCGTCAAAGCAACGACGTCACCGGGAATACTGCCACTCTTACGCCCGCCTTTCATTGTTGCTTGATCTGTCACGCATGCTTGGCAAGACCCCACTACGTCATATCCTCGCCATTATTTCCGCTTACATACTCGTGAGCAAAATCCAGGTTCGACATGAGAGGAACCTGGGGTACTCGCGTGAGCACTAGACCTCATTGATTCTCAGTGCGAAGGACTTCTTAAGCTGAGAAACTTTTATCCATCTGGCCTCAATTTCCTGAAGAGGGAGCTTTCAACAGCAGTCACAAAAAAAACCGCCAACAGGGTAGGTAGCCTTACATAACAAATATGTTGGATGGGAAGATGCCTTGTGGCTAGAAAGGCGATTCAAAGGTGAATTCTAAAAGATTTTCCTCCCCTCAAATTTCGTATTTAACTTACCTTCATTATCCCGAGGATTGGTACTGTTGGATATTCATTCCTAATCCCTCCAAAATACTGGGCATTATTCCGCACTTAACTATTAGCAAAGCGCTGGATATTACGTTGAAGAGTAGGCGACGGAGACAAGTGTAAGTGAGCATTTTGGCATCATTAGTAATGGCACAGCGAATGCTTATAGCGCGACACGAAACATAGGTATTATTTTCATTTACTGGGCCATGATTATAAATCGGCAATAGCACCGTCATCGTCACTAGTTCAGCGCAACTCTAACATGACTTCAACCACCAACCACCGTGTCTGCAGATGGGTATGTATCCCATTGCGGGACATCAAGTAGGGGAGAGTCTGGTGTATCCTTTGAAATGTTTCTAAGGCTGAAAAGTTCCTTTCTCTGAAAGATTTGTCGAGTCAACTGTAAATCGATGAATGCTACATAAAGCGAAGGAATAGCTCGCCGCAGAAGGCACACCAAGTGGGAGTGACCTCAATATTTATAGCAACAGGCCCTTGCTCTGAAAGATGAAATAAGCTGAAGTCCTTTGCAGAGTTATCTTCGAATGTCATGATGATATATCCCAAGTTCTCTGTGCTGATGTCACCTCTTAGCCACAAATCTCAACTGCAGATAACACATCTGGCTCACGACTCAGACAATATGTGTGTTGACAGCCGCTCAGCATTGAATACCCGTTGCAAGCACATAGATGATTAGTGATCCAAGTTCTGTTCGGCACAATTATGTCTGTCGATAACCAATCGTTTTATCTACTGCTGACTGTATCGGCCTCGAATGAGTATCTCTCTCACGTCAGTAGAGGAAACCAACGGTCGTTAGCATTAATTCTGCCTATACGGATGACTATCCTAGAGTTCACGTGGAAACAAATGTATTATATCCATGTAATTGAGAGTCTACTAGTCAAAATTGAGTCAACTATCCCATGGAAGTGAAGCATTAGGATTGCTTACTCAGATACCCTGATACCGGAAACTTATGTGCTTCTGCAAGGCCGTAAGCGGATACATCGCGGAAACATTTGACACAGCTGTATATCATGGCCATACTGCCTCTCATATGAGCCCTCAATGCTCTTGAAAAGACCTCAAAGTTAAGTCTCTAAATCCTTACTACTCCCCGAATCGCATCATGCATGGCCAAGAGATCGAGCAAACCTTTGTCCCCAAGCAGGCATTGGCGCCTACACCAGAGCTCTATGGCGAGATAGTCGGGGATGGCATGGAAGGACTGGCTGCTGCCTCTCTATCCTGCCTCGAACCATTCGACGACTCAGAAGTCATCTTTCACGATGTTGGCTGCGGCCTTGGGGCTGGTACGGCAGCTGTTGCCAGCCTAAAAAAGAGCAACATTGTCATAAAAGGCACTGACATTGAAGAGCACGCGTTGGAGCTATATCGACAGGAAATAGCTACCAACAAATGGCCTGCCGAAGGTCTTAAGATGGACGCGGCGAGTCTCGACTTCCCTGACGAGACCTTCACTCACTGCCTTGGCAACGGGCTGCTGTATGTTCTCCCTAATGACGCCTTGGATGCTCTGAAGGAGTTGTATCGTACCCTGAAGCCAGGCGGCGTTGCGATTCTCAACTCGTGGGCCCGGACGCCGACTATTCCCTCCATCCACGCCGCGTCGAAAAAGACTCGACCGGCTGGTACCCCTCTTCCAGCAGAAGGGTTGGATAAATGGGAAGATAAAGACTTTCTGGAGGATATGATAGTCAAAGGAGGATTTGCACGAGATAGCGTTAAGATCACACAGAAGGATGTTCATGTCACTGTTGGGGAGATCAACAAGTTCGCTACTATGCTTTGGAGTTTCATTGGAGGTATGGCGGGATGGCTGGAGTCTGATGAGGAGAACTGGGATGCCGCTGTTGAAGCGGTGAAAGAGGCGCTTATGCAGACCGAGGGATTTGAGAGCCTTGGGGATGGGAAGAATATTATCGTGTTTCGGGCTCATGTTGCGGTTGCTACCAAGTAACTTAGATCATGAGGAGCCAACATTTCACTGAAGGATCAATCAGCCGTCTGGCCAGGTAAGAAATAACATCAGCTATTTATATGAATCACTCGCTTGCATAGATAGTCTTTAGAATAGCTTTCGTATGTCATTGTATCGTCAACTAATTCTCCCTATTTCTCCCTATTCGCAAAAGCGCCCGTGTCTCTTCTGATCTCCTCCTTGCCCTGAGTTCCTCCTCGACCACCAGGCTTTCCAGTTACAGACTGTGGGATATCATGACCTGTTGCGCTGATTCCTTCACCAACACCAAATTCTCGACCTTCGGAAGCTGAAAGGACAGCGTTGTCTGCTGCACCAGCTAGGTCGGACGAGCCAAGACCACCTGCAGCCTCGCCGTCACGCTGATGAGGATTGGGGACGGACTTGATGGTGTTTTGCTTGCCTGCATCGCCAGGAACTGAAGCTTATGTCAGTATCGTGAGTTAATTCAATTCGAGGGATGGGAATAACTGGATGTGCCGTCCTTGGCCATGTCGAAGAGATCGCCGCCTTTCTTGGAATCAGACATATTGTAATTTGACAACTTGGGGTTTCTTATAATCTTTGTTTATGGTAAGTAATAGTAAAAGTTGGAATGAGCTTAGATAAAACATAGAGAAGCGAAATGGTATTTATGGTAGTGATGCTATCAAGGTCCTTTCATGATGTCATGATTTCATTCTCAGCACTTTCGTCAATCGCATCGTCGTGACGTCAAAAACCCCAACCACTGACGCATCGATATTATGGAGGTATCGTATTTAATACTGTAGAAATTCATAAGGAGATCGGCTCCGACTCTACGCCACTTGCATCGTCAGGCCTTCCCTTCAATTGTCCCGTGACCAAGCCAACGCTCGTCGAGACTCCTTACGGGCTCGACCGAGCCAGAAGCTTCTCGAGTTCATTCTTCCAAAGATCAGCCATGATGTAGCTATCGTGACCCGTTGTCTCGTTGCTAGCAGGAATAGTAACTGCACGACCGTATCCAGGTGTCATGTCGTTCCTGACACCATCCTCCAAGAATCCGAGTTCGATTGGGTTCAGCAAGTCATCGGCAGTATTGACAGCAGTCAAAGGAACCCTGATGTTCTTGAGGCCTGCTTTGGGATTATAGGTCTGAGATGCGTTCCAAGCGTAGAGTTGATCATTGGCATCAAAATCCTCAAGGCGAGGAATGATGTGCTCGTCGACGTATTTATCGACGGCTTCGCGAGTAGGGAATGCTCGCTGCCAATATGAAGGAGATGAAAGAAGCACAAGCTGAATCATTAATGCACCGCCAAGACCAGCAGCTGGCTGCTTGTCATAATCGCCGCCTTTCCACGATGGATCAATCGTGATAAGCTCAGTGATGAACTTTCGAAATAGGCGATTATGGCCAGCTATCTCAACTGGAGAGGAAGAAATAGGCATCAGAGCAGCCGAAAAACCAGGATACTCTCCGCCCATCATCCAAGTGTGCATGCCGCCCATCGAAACACCAAGCGTCAAGCGCGTCCGGTTAAGTTTGAAGTGCTCAGTCAAAAGAAGATGGTCGGTGCGGATCATGTCGGGATACTGATACTTCGGAAATGAAGCACGAAGGCCAGTGTTGCTGGGTTTGCTTGAGTTGCCGTGACCGATGGCATCGCGCATGATGATGAAGTACTCATTGGCATCGAGAGCCTGGCCTGGGTTGAAGAGAGCACCAGCGAACTCTTCGACGAGAAACTGGGCGCTGGAACCGGTAGTGCCGTGAAGGAGAACAACTGCGTTGTTGGATCCATCTGGGTTGACTTTGAGCTGGCCGAGGGTCTGATAGCTGATGTTAAGGGAGTTGATGATCTCCCCAGAGTCGAAGCTAAAGGTCTCAATATTAAAGATGCCACTCCTTGGCTTTGGCCACGATGATTTGACATGTATGACAGGCGAGAAGAGTGCCAGACAGAGAATTGCTTTGGTCCAGGGCGTCATGATTGCTGGTGAGACAAGATTTGGGGATGCGATTTCAGGCTGTTAGAATTGGATGTTTGAGTGTTTCTGTATCGAGATGAGGATGAAAGAGACGTTTGAAGTAGGAGACTTTGATTCAGCTTTTATACTAAAGATTACGTCTCTCATATCTAGCAGAAAGAAATTGACAGTCATTCCGTGTACGATCATGATCCAGACTCAAGCGAAAGCGAGACTTGGCAAAATGATGTCTGCTTGAGCGCAAATGCATCATCATGAAGTTGAACATAGCCACCAGCGACTTGCAGACGAAATCTGAAGAAAGAAGTACATCTTAATGGGTAGAAGTGAGAAATCCCTTGAATCGTCGCATATGAGAGCCGCAAAAGGTCGACTGACCCGAACGCGAACCCGCAATGTGCGAAATGCACTAGAACCCCTGTTATACACGGGTTTCTATCCACTGCCAAGTCCGTAGGACTGGGACTGGGACTTGAATGCGAAGTCCGTAGGTAATCATGGTGGCTGAGTAGGCTGACGTCATGAGATCATGTGCTGTAAACCGACAGATCCGTCGCTGCGACGACTCAGTGTAGAGTTCGGCTTTCATTTCAAATTTTCGGTTTGCTTGACTTTCCGTGGCGTGCTCATACAAGTCAAGTTGATTAAAGGGCCGTTGACCTGATTATTATTACCAATTAGGCCCATACCATAAAGTAGCAATGGCTCTTACTCATTTTTGACTAGATGTTTCACCCATTGACACTCCAACTGGAGGAAGGGTTACACATACACGGTATCATAACAATCACGATAGAAAACAATTACTCATAGTTTTGCGGTCATACAAATAGTACCACTTATCTGACATTCTCTTCAACGATGTGGACAACTCCGCAAATATACAGACAAACTGCAACAGCCACAGCATACCCTCTAATTCCCTAGTTGTACTTCGCATTCACAGTACCAAAAGATTCCCCGTCAACCTCAATCGAGAATTTCATGACTGCGGACTTCAGTGAGACCACTAGATCATAGTGGAGCTGCCAGCTGAGTTGATGGGTTAGCATTCTCGAGTAAATATTGTGTCAAGACAAGCACTCACTATGGCTGTCCCTTCGCATCTGAACAGCAACTCGAGTCAACGGTACGTCTCACAAGATGATGTGCTCGTGACTCACCGATCTTCTTTCTAAACTTAGACTTCGGTACAGACGACATGTCAGACTTTAAGACACAGTTGCTGCTGAATTTGCCACTATTCAAAGTGTGCCGAGGTGCTGTTCTAGTTCATTAATTAGAAAATCCAACATTTTTAGGATAGATAACAAGCCGTACTAACCTCTCCTCGCACTCGAAAAGAGTGCTGTAATAGATAAGCCATGAGGTGTCGTCTATATTGTTTAATTCTCTGTAAAACGGAAACTTGATTGTTTGGTCTCGGACAAGATTGTCACCGATGTTGATATACCATGTCATCTGATCTTGTTAGTTAGAAAGCAAAACCACGATATTGGAACTTCCTACACGTTGCGACATTGTATTACCATCACGTCGTAACTCAGTTGGCTGGCCAGCGTCGAGAACAGGGTCATGCACCCCCCAACACCGTACCCCGTAGTGCCGTGTTGCGGAGGTACTCGTCACAATTGCCTCACCTGGCAATCTGGAGAGGGCTGCCCCCCTTACAGAAGAACGAGGTCAGTAAAGATAATGCCCTGAGTCTCGAATCTGACCTACTTTGCAATCGCTGCCCAGGCATCAGGCGGCTGCAGAATGTCTATATTTGGTTGTTCTTTTCGCACCCTGTCTATCAAGTACTGGTTACTTCCGAAACCGCCGACCAGAAAGATGCCCTAGATCCATCAGCAAAACAGAGGTTACTACAAGTGCAATTGCCAACCTTGATGCCATCATCCATTTGTTTCAATCGAACCCTCTGGACCTGATCATTGATGAGTCTAATAATATCAGTGACAAGAGGGTCAAAGATTCGCTTGAGCTCAATTCTGTCATGTGAGAAATTCATTAATTCTGAAAATGAACGATGGAACGCAGGAGTATCATACCCAGTCAATCTCCAGGTACTTGCTTCGAGACCGTTATCCAAATCATCTTCAAGTTTGGCGGTTGGAAAGTTAACGAAGTACTCTTCTTCATTCCCCCCTCGAAAAGACCTCTTGATCTCCCGATCGAACTGTTTGCTGGCTAGGTGGAAGGCCCTGCTTTTCTTTAGCTCAAACCATTGATCTTCGCCTACCAAATTCTCGACCTCGCTGGAAAATCGTTTGTTCAGCCCTAGGGACCCGGCCATACCACCTGGGCAATCCCTTAGTATGTCGCATGCAAGAACAAGTCGTCCAGCTCATTCAGTAACTCACCCGTTCCAGGAACGATCTCTTTGACCTCAAGCCTGGGAAGAGCTGCCTCAACTTGGTATGAGATCAAATCCACAGTGCCTCCACCAGCATCACAAACAATGAAAGTATCGTTTTTGTTCAATCTGCGATCCATCTTCTTAGCAGTCCACAAGGCAGCAGCTTCTGGCTCCTTTATCAAGTGAACAGGACTAAGTCCTGCCATTTCAGCTGCCTATGGAACCAAATTTGTAAGCCACAGTGTGAAACCATAGAGATTAGGATAGGACAGTCATGCCTTCAGTGTAGCATCCTTTGCAGCATCAGACCATACAGCTGGAACTAAATGATATGTTAAAGATTGAGGTATTTGGTTCCTGGCGGTGGTCTCTTACCTGATAGAACATACTCTTTATGACAGAGAGCTACATAGTCCTTTGAGAACTTTTTCGAGATCTCGGAGATTGCGTGGCCATAGATAGCGCCTATAAAGTCTGCAGCGACTTCAACCGGTGGTTTTGGCAATGCCTTGATATCTTTCTTCATATTTCTTACGGGAAGATAGATAGGAATCTCTTGCTTCGCATCGAGTAGAAGTTTAACTCCGACTATACCGTCGCTCTGGTTGTTCAGTGCTGCACCCCAAGTGAATAAATCGGGATTCTCCTTGTCATATTTGATCAAGGTTGGAATTTTAGGTGCATCAGGACTCTCTGCCCCTGAAATCCAACATTCTTCAGCCAACTATGATATATCAAGAGAGATCTGTGTTGACTTACCTGGCCAATTCTTGATTGAAATAGGGGTGCAATCACGCTGGTTTGTGAAACAATATGCGATGCCAGAATACGTTGTCCCGAAGTCCAGAGCAATAATGAGTTTGTCATCTGATGAACTGGTCGATGGGGTCATTTTTGACAAACGATCCACTATATCGTTGAGATCAATTGACATGGCGAGCGAAAGTCAGGGTGTGAAGTGAAGAATAGGCTACAGAAGTGATTACACAGACAACGGGAAACAGGAAAGAAGTCGATTGTGCATCTGGGAGCCGAAGAAACACTTCCCCATCTAATTTAATTTAGCCTACAGCGGCCGTCAATGTCGTCTTAGCGCCGTATATTAGGAAGGCGGGGAACTAATTATAGAACCGCTCATGGACTTTATGCATGTTGGTTGAGCAACATCACCAACAGTCACAATCAAGTTCCTGTCTGGACCATTAGGGATCCTGCTGTTGCCGCTGGCCTTTCTAAATTTACCTCAAACACTCCGCAGGAGTTTCGGCATTGAACCTCGGCTACCTCAATCGCAAGGAAAGACAATTTTGGGTACTGGAAAGACTTCTTGCGCTAGGAGTCAAATGCAGAGACGCTGTCTTTCCTGAAACACTCCTCCACTCTTTTATTTCTCATGTTCTTTTCGAACCTTGGCTGATTTTACTTGCTATCCAAATGCTGAAAGGAGTGACCGATCTGTTCTTCTCCAATTCCGCTATGCCTAGAAAAAGTCAGAGTAAGAATGCTTCGCAGGGAGAAACCATCTCCGGGTCGACCGACACGCAGAGTGGGTCGCCATTCGCAAGACAGGTCCAAATGGAATGTGATCGTTTAGCTGAGCAAATTGCACGATTACCAGCTACCGTTCGGGAACGCTTGTCACAGACTGAAGTGAGTTTATAGAGCAGACAATCATGTTCCATTAGCGATAAGCGCTGACCGTGCAATTACGCTTTAGGGAAGCTCATCTGATGGACAAAGTCATTGTTATGCGCAGTCCGATTACACTGCTCAACTACAAAAAGCCAATTTCGAGATCCAGCACAAAGAAGCGACTATCCGACAGCTGACTGCAGAGTTGGATTCCCATAAACTTGAAATACAGAAACTACGTGCGAAGGAGCAGAGCTTGCGTGATTTTGTGCACGAGAGCGACTCCTACCCGGAAGTCAGTGAGCATGAAGTGATCTCTGCCTTTGTCGGACTCCGCCAGAAGGTCCAGAAGTTAGTATCTAGCCGAATGTATCGAATGGAAGGGAAACAGCTAAGCACTGAGAGCAAAACTTTCACCGTGTCGAAGGACCTATCTAGCCTATGGGAAAACGCCACGCAAGCAAACCGGAAACTCATACTAAGATCATTTGTCTATCAGCGCTTGGCTAATGAGATCCTTGCCTATGAGTTTTTCGGCATCGTGGGTTCAAAGCCAGAAGACGGTGTGGCGCATTCCAAAACTGACAACGTATTCACTGGCCTCAGCCACTTCGAGCGTTTCCTGGTAAAACGCGAGGGTAGGTCCCTGTGCCCATGGTAAGAGCAGCCGCTAACAGGTTTGAGTTTCTAACGAAATTGTGACAAAATGGCGGTTATCGACAATGAAAAGCATCGAAGCTACTGGAATGGTCAAAGGCCCATTTGGTAAGGCACTTGCGAGACAAATCTACGATGATTTTGCACCGTTCATCGTCGATGAAGCAACCACAGAAGACAAACAGAATTTACTCAAAGGCTTCACGGAGCTCTGTGATGAGGCATATGTTCTTCGACTGCTTATGCGAAAGTCCAAAAATAACTACCAGTGTCTCAGTCTTAGCCTTGGGAGCCCGGTGGAGGGCAACGATCGTTGGGCAGATGTCTTTGGGGAATTGGAAGGCACACAAAGTGGCAGAAACACGGTTGTTCTTACACTGTTTGGAGTCTTAGTTGCTCAAAGTGGAAACTCTAGGAATGACTTGAGAATCTTAGAGAAGGCACAGATTATTGTTAGAAGTTAGACACACTGGTCCCCGGCAGCTACTTTCACTGGTAGAATTACATCTAAATTGGCAGATAGTCAATACCATTCTCGTCAAATAGAGGATAAACCGTCTCATATCTCTACAAGACATTAATATTGATAATCGATATTGATTAATCATCTATACGCATGAGATCTTTGCGAGTTGTGAGACAATGAGTATCGAGGAGGCGATGACCCTGCGGTAGTTAAACTTAAGCTAGGTACATAAAGACAAATCAAACCATTCACAGTCACGTCTAAGTACGTGGCTCGGTATTTTCATCGATGATAGGAGTGGTAGGCTATGTCCATAAAACTGTTTAGCCTTTTGCGGCGGTGGCTCACTATCCCGATTACATGCTGACATCCAGGATGACTCACTTCTCAGCATGACTCATCACAGGATACCGCATGACACCACACCCTTTGTGAGAATTGTGTCTCCTACTTGTTTAGACAATCGTTGAATTCGAAAATTGAAAATATTGCTCGTCGCACAACCGTCAAGATGTGCATGTGCGACCATCAACAAGACGCGGCACCGGAGCCATTGCCCGATAATGCAGAGCCATTTCCGTGGCATATCGGCGTTTTCGACGCTCATAATCACATCGGAGAGAGGGTTAATTCAGTATCCGACTTGCCAAACATGAAATCTCGGGCCGTAGCAATTATGGCAACGCGAACCCAAGATCAGCCTCTTATCGCGTCGATTGCCAAAACGCACGGAGTCAAAAGTCCGGAGTGCTTTTCTGAGGACAAAACGACCGTTATCGCGGGCTATGGAAGGCATCCTTGGTTCTCTCATGAAATATTTGACGATTCATTAGAGACTCCGACGTACGTGCCATCCGAAGACGTCGAGGCTGCGAAGGCGCAACACTACAAGGCAGTGCTCTCTCCAGCCCCAACAGATCCAGCTTTCTGGCGCGATCTCCCAGTACCGATTGCACTCTCGATTTTCATCGCTGAGACTAGAGCACGATTGCTCGAAGACCCATGCGCCATGGTCGGAGAGATTGGTCTTGATAAACCCTTCCGGTTGCCTATGCAGTGGACGGATCCCAGGCCCGAGCCTGATCCTGATCGGACACTAGGAGGTCGTCAGAGAAGACCACTGAGTCAACATCGCATCAATATTGGTCATCAGAAGGCTGTGTTCATGGCGCATCTCAAACTCGCTGGTGAGCTTAGAAGGCCTGTTAGCGTTCATGGCGTGCAAGTCCATGGGATGCTTTACGATACGTTGACAGAGTGCTGGAAGGGCCATGAGCTCAAAGGCCGCCGCTCAAGGGACAAAGAGAAGAAAGTGGGAATAGCTGAACAACAGGAGCGAGACGCTCCAAAGCCATACCCTCCACGAATCTGTCTTCACTCCTTCAGCGGTAAATCCGACGCAGTGAAACAATATCTCAAACCGTCCATACCAGCCAAGATCTTCTTCTCATTCTCAAAGACCAATAATTTGAGATCGGATGAAGAGAGGAGAAAGGCGGAAGATGCGATAAGGATAGTGCCGGATAATCGGATACTAGTTGAAAGTGATCTCCATACAGCTGGTGAGAGGATGGACAGTGAGCTTGAGGAGATGTACCGTGTGGTCTGTGAAGTTAAGGGATGGGGTTTGGGAGAAGGTGTTGGGAAGATTGCTGAGAATTATCGGGAGTTTATCTTCGGTTGATGCATGATGGCCTTGGACATTAAGCGTCCCAAAAATAAGGCTTGATTATCAAGTAAACACCTGGAAGGAATCATTGTAAGATGTCAATTGAAAATTATGAAAGTTCTAAAAGTCCAGCTTGACCTGCAAGTCCTGCCCGGAAAGTCTATGCCATCGAATCCACGACGAACTAATACAAAAGAATTGAAACGAAAGAATCTACACACAATTCGAGCCTTATTTCTCGACCTCTACCGTCTGGCTCTTCTTCTCCTGATTCAGGTATGTTCCCAAAACTTCAATCAGAAACCTCTCTCGGTGCAACAAGTGTCTAGGTCCTTGCTTCTTCAAGAACCTCAATGCTGCAGCCAGAATGAGAGGGTGATGTTCCTCCGATAAATCCAGGATGCTAGCGACACTGACTTGCACTCGAAGTTCCTGTGCCTTGACGAATAAGTGGCCAATCTTCTTGTTGGCAACTAATCGCAGACTAAACTGCTCAAAGAGGTCGTGCTTCACAAATAACTCCAAGATATCCTGCAGCGTGACTTCTTCTCCGAAGATCTGCTCAAGGTCGACGCCAGCGCCGTCCTGAATGGTATGTCGTAGTTGAGAAGTCGACTCAAGCGCCTCAGTGATGTTATCAACAGTCAACGGCGGTATAGCAGATATGCAAGGTCGGTCATATCCAACTCTATGTCGCCACCAAACGTTGCAAAAGATCGAAGTGACAATGACGGGAATGAGGATACAATAACCCCACCATCTCTCGGCCGTGATCATCGAACCAACTCCGCCAAGAACATTCGCGATGCCGTTGAGGATGAAGAAGAGCTGAACGCTGAAACATCTCTGCTTCAATAACGGAAGTGATGATGATCCTTGAAGTTCTTTTTTAGCGACTGTGACGTGCGATCGCATTTTTGAGACAACCATGGAGGCCCAAATCGCACTGATGAGACCGAATAGCGCGATGGGGGCGTTGCCGAGATATCCGGAGAGAATGTTACTCGCGTGCCAGACCTTTCTGTTCGCACCGCCAATAGCCATGTATGTACCAATGCTGATCAGCATCGCTCCTCCTCCCATCAGCAAGTCCATAGCCCAGCGATTAATTATCTCAATTCGCAATTCCCTCGTCGTGATCTCGATAAAAACATCAAGACCTCTCGAGTCCGCTCCATCAGGTAGATTCTCCTTCTCCGTCTCAAGGTATTGTTTCTGCTGTCGCAAGAACTTGATATTCCTCCAAGCCTTCCTAGAATCGAAAAATGCGCAGATTGAGAGGACGAAAGCAGATGTTCCGCCGATTGCCATGAAGACGATGGCATAGATGGGGACGGGGACGTCGTTCCATACGTTGGCGGCAAAGTCGCCTGCGTTTGCGAGTTCGAGAAAACCGACGGCGGCGAAGAGATTGTTTCGGAGACGGTTGTCGTCGATGCAGGACCATTGGGAGCGCTGCTTTGCGAGGGTGACTGAGTCGGGACCCGGGACGGAAAGCTCGGTTGGCGGGAGATCGTGAGGTAGGGCTGGCTTTGGAGCAGTATCGTACTGCTTCATCATGATCGGGGCGTTCATCGTGAGAGATCTAGGAAAGACTCTTCATCTGTCAGAATTGTTCACATAATGACTTGCGTGAGAACTTACGAATGAAGCTTGAGAAGCTGGTTATATACAGAGCACGGAAGTATCACATGGAAAGCCAAGAAGCGCAAGACATAAAGAAAGGATCATTACAACGGTGAGTCACTGCAAACTTCTCCCTTGGCAGGACAAAGAGAGATATTAAAAGGGAGAAAAAAGAAAGAAAGAAGGTGGCTTCTTAATTTAGGAGACGTTACGTACGTAGAGTGACAGATGCTCGGGCCTTCCGAGCGCTTAGTCGCTGCCGGGCTCCACTCTGAGGGCCGTTGCAGCCGAAGCTTGGGGTATCCACGATTCGATCATCCCGCGAGGCGCAGCAACCCTGTTCACTGTAGGATAGCCCTACGATGACATTCAAGTCAATAGACTCATAAAGAAGAGAGACAATGTTGATGATACGCTATCCACTGAGCTTGTTGAGAAGTCGTTAAAAGGACAGAACATGGGAAGAAACAGAGCTTCACGCTGGAAATCATCACTTGGCACAGTGGAGATCACGGCATCTTGAAGCCGAAGGCCACGCAAGCCTTGGCGAATTTCCTTCACAGCAAGGCACGCAAATCACTCCCGTCTCCAAAAGGAATAGAGCAGCCTCAATTGGTTCCACGGAAGAAACCGTAGGGCCGAACCAACCACTGGCCCCAACACTAAATATAGCAAAAACCTTATACGGCGCCACCAATTGAAACGTTGCACCTCTCACTAATAAGCATCTTGACGTTTAGAATACTTCGGCCCATCAACCACCTTCACAGACTTTCGACCGGTTTGAACAGGCACACCAGCTGTTAAGCTCAGCCCATCGACGTTAGCGCTCTTCACTAACGCCCAGAGCGCGATGCCGATCCAGTTATCACCCTTGTAGTTCAAAATTCCTTCCGGTACGGGGAAGATTGTCTGGGGTCCTACGTTGGCGACGTATTTTCCGTACTGGAAACCGTTTACGTAGAGGATAGCGCGGTACGCTCCTGTGCTGGAAGTGTTGTTCTTGAAGGTGAATGATAGAGGAATGTCGTGTGTTGAAGAAGGGAGGTTAAGGGGGAGTTTGGCTGTGAAGAATGACACGCCTGGTTTGGAGAGGCCTTTGAAGGGGGATCCGGGTTTGAAGGATGTTAGTGGAGGGGATGGGAGATGATAGCCTTGGCGCTCGAAGGAAAAGCCGCCTTCGTTGAGAGGACCTCGGAACTTGTCCTTGTAGTTCTCCCCGCCGAGGTTACCCGTAATTTTCCACTTTGACACCTTTGTCTCCTTTCCAGAGTCTGAAGTAATGTGCCAGTCTAGAATTCCTCGGGGTTGCTTCGTCTCATCGACGCCGGGGACCCAGTTTCCGTTTAGGCCCATGTTGTCTACGATGACTGTGACGACGTGCTTTTTACCCTTTGAGGTCTTGGGGAGTTTGTAGGTCGACGTGTCGTTGTTGTTGTTGCCACCGCCTGTAACGGATCCGAGGAACTTGTCGTCTAGCCAGACTGAGCTGCCATAAGCGCGTCCACCGAATGTCCAGAGTTTAAGCTTGGACTCTGATCCTGATGCTGTGAAGTGTCCGCGGAAAATGAGGGCGCCGGCGTGAAAGCCGTAGTCGCCCGAGTACAGCGACACGGAGTTGTTGAGAGGCCACTTTGAGTTAAACGTCTTCTTGATATCGGCGGTGCGCCACTTGGCATCATCGTAGTCCTTCTTAATTTCGGGGAGACCATCGATGTAGTGCCAATCCAATGACTTGAGATCCGGCACTTTGACGGAGGGAAGCTTGATTTCTGGGTTGACGAGCCAGTTCCCAAGCTTAGACTTTGTGAACGGCGTGTCCTTGCCGTTGATGGTCAGGCGAGAAGTTCCCTTAGGCGCCCCGATGATCTCAACTGGTGTAGTTATGTTGAAATCAGCTTGGACGGAAAGCTTGGAGCCGTCGACGGCAACAGATCGGACGAGATATGGACCGTTGATGATGACGGCGTCGGGATTCATCACAGACGATCCATATTCTCCACTCTTCTTACTTGGGAGAGTAGGCACCCAGTACTTGTACGCAGCATTGCGATCTAGCCATGTCAGTCTCTGTACCCAGTAGCATGATAATAAAGACTTACCCAAGAGGTAGATGGAAAGAGACCCAGCCTGCATAACACGACGCTTGGTGCTAGTCTTGAACTGAAACACCCCAGCGCCCTTCTTCTTCTCAATCTTGACCCCATCACCCTCAACAACCTTGATGTTCGTCTGTCCCTTGACCGCAACCTCATGAACTTCATCCGCACCACCATAAAGCACAAGAACAGTCTTATCCCCAGACACCTTCCATGTAAACACCTCAGCAGTGCTATACAACAACTTATACTTGCCAACAGGATAATCCACAACATGGATCTTTGAATCTCGTCTATGCAGCGACAAAGATCCGCCAAGTTGAGGAATTGTCAAAATTCCAGCGGAAGTCTTGACTTTGAGCTTATAAGATGCTGAGTCGGTGGTTCGATAGTCTGCGTGGCGAACGACGTAGAATGCATCGTCTTTCTTGGTGGTGAGTGCTGTAACGGCGATGTTTTTGTTGTCGGTGTACTTTGTCGTTGTGAAGTTACTTGCTTCTGAGATGGCGTAGTTTGGCGAGACGCGGAGGAATTGGCCCTGGAGTTTGATCTCGGAGTATTTCTCGCGGGTGATAGTTCGGTCTTCCTTGATAGCCTAGAAGAGTATCAGTTCGGCACTCTGGTGTTATTGTGAGGGGGAAAACTTACTGCTCCATAGTCGTAGGAGGTATAGCCATCAGAGTGGCCAAGGTTACCCCAGTTCGTGCCGCCCCAGGTCTATGCTGTTAGTTGTATCCACGATTGAGGCATATGAGACATACCATGTAGATATTGAAGATGGTTACACCAGCAGCGAGGTTGTTCTTGTAGAAGATGCGAGCGAACTCGTGGTTGGTGAGCTCATAACAATTGTCGAAGCCGCCGCCACCTGGTGGATCAAAGCCTCCGCCTTGGAACTACAAGCTGTTAGTCGCCATCTATTTCGGGAGCATGTTGCACTAACCTCGACGATGGAGTATGGAGTGTTGGGGCTGATCTTCTCATGCTCCGCATGCCATGTCGTCGGAAGACCATCCTTCGGCCAAGTGTATGGGTTTGCCTAAAATCGGTCAGCCTTCCTGTCATTCGCCCAGAATGACAGACTCACGCAGTCAAATCCAACAGGATATCCATCATGTCCCTTTGAATGTCAGCAGGTATCTAAATTTATCGTTGTATGAACCTACATAAATATCGACAGCGCCAGGTCCTGTACCAGGAGCTCCAGTACCTCCCGGCCAAGCATCGTTGTTGATAAGAGGCACAACAACGCCAGCCTTGCGAACTTGATCATTGACGTATTTCAGGTAATCATGGTTGGGGAAAGGCGTTCCCTGCGCAGTGCTGTACTCATTCTCCGGTTGGTACAGAATGACTGGTCCGCCGTTGGTGATTTGAGCTTTTGCAATGATCTTGGCGACGTGGGCTACATAACTAGACAATGTCAGTGCTAAATCTGCAATAGGTTGCTGGCCACTTACTTGTCCGTTGCCTCCAAATAATCCGTAGCATTCGTTCTCAAAAACCCCTTCACCCTCTGCAACCATCCCGGGAATCCACCCCCGGAAACCTCAGCATTGATATACGGCCCCGGTCTCGCAAGGAGATAAATCCCCGCCTCATGCGCCGCATCAATAAACGGCTGCAAATCCAGCGCACCCTCCGATCTAAACTCTCCGGGTTTACCTTCAAGAAGTGCCCAGTCAACGTAGAACGAAACCATGTTGAAACCCATGGCTTTGACTTTTTGGAAGAGATCTGGGTAGAGTGATGCGACGGGGAGACGAAAGGGGTGGATTTCGGCGGAGAAGATTGTCACGCGCTCGCCGTGGATGAAAAGGGAGTGTTCGTCGAATGTTACTATGTCTTGGAGAAGGGCTCGGGGGTCGAGGATATTGGATGGACGGGTTCCGCGAGGGAGAACATTTTGGGCATGAGTGCCAGCCGCGAGGGCTGCGAGAAAGAAGTTTGACAACTTCATGATTGCGGCATAACCTTCACACTACTACCTCAAAGATTGTGAGGTCAATGATCTTATATATCACAGCAAACAGGCTTCAGATCTGCCCACCACGGATGCCCTCCCGAATATGCCGAAATGCATCAACAGCTGCAATCCGTATTGGTGGAGAAGTATTATTTCCGTGTGAAATGCCGTCATGATCCTCCAAATGCCAGGGCCATCTCACGAGAGTTTGTAATTTATCCATAGTGATGGCGAGTTGCATGATTGAGGGGTTTGCAGGATAATTGGGTGCTGTGATTGGAGCTCTTACAGTGATCTGCGGGAGTCTTGGCATGGGCTATTTACCCCATGAATTACTACGTATGATGCAGCTTCAGCGGATGAGGGGTATTATGATGCGATTGGGAAGATCATCGGATGGTTCCTTTGCATCCGTGGATTAAGTAGTTAGCGCGGGTGGATGGTGATGGGGGGTAACATGCTGCACTATCGGGGAAGCCGGTCCGCAGAGTCAGTTAGACTCATGTGCACTTTAATTGAAAATAGTATGGCCTATCAATCCATCTTCTCCATCCCTTCTGGCTATCATCTATCAAGCGCCAAAAGCACTCATCAGCTTCTCATGCTCCTTCTTGGTAATAGGAATAACCGTCCCATGTCTCGGGCTCGTAGGAAGCTTATAGCTCGCCGATACCTTCCAATTCGGCTTATCCAAATTGCTCGTCTCAAGAGGAACATAACCCTTACCACCATACTCATCCACAAAAAGATAGAACTTCTCGCCATTAGCATCACCGGCGTTACCCTTGAAAGCAGTAGGACCTTCAACAGCTTGAAGACCAGCGTTCTTGCCAATGCAAGTAGCTTGGACGGTCCATCCGTTGACCGGGGCGAGAAGGTTGGAGGACTTCTCTTGGATGATGTCAGTGCACCCGCTGGCTGATGCCTCGTCCTTTGTGAAGCGGTAGAATGAATTACCGGACTTGAGAACAGTGGTGTCAATCCGGGAGGTCTTGCTGTCCTGCCAGATCTCGGCCTTGGAGAAGGTGACGAAGTCGCGGGTGAGAGAGTAGAGCATGCGATGATAAGAGTTGTCCGAGTGATCAGCTGTGTTGTACAGCGACGAGGCCCAGAAGACAACGTATGACTGCTTCTCATCATCCCAGAACGCCTCAGGCGCCCAGGTATTTCCAGCATTGTCGGGAGAAACCTTGACGTGTCGCTGCTCAGACCACGTAACAAGATCATCAGACTCCCAGATCTCAAGGTACAAGCTTCCCTTGCGGACGGCATCGCCCCAAGAAGTTCCACTGCCAATCGACAAATCCGTCGCAATCATAAAGAACTTATCCCCCTCAACAGATCGAATAACAAAAGGGTCTCTCAGGCCCTTCGTACCCAACTTCGACGTAATAACAGGCTGTCCGCCATTAAGCTCCTGCCAATCCAACGCATTATTCCCTTTACTAGCAGCAAAGTAGATATTCTCGCCCTGCTTCGAATTACCCGTAAAGTACGAAAACGCATACGCCTCATACGGATCTTGCTGAACGGCCTGACGAACAGAAGCGTTGAATTCGCGCTCGTGTAGTTGGCCGTCTACTTCGAGAGATGCGACGAGGAAAACGTCTGAGGTGGTGGGTTGACGCTTCACGAGACCATCGTGGCTGATGATGGAGGGATCGCTGCTGCGCCAGGTGATGGGGTGGCCGTTTGAGGTGGAGGGGAGGGTGATGTGGCTGCGAATGTCTTCGAGGTTGCGGACGTTGAGGGATGTGAGGGCTTCGTGGGAGTGGATGCCTGTGGCGAGGGAGAGGAGGGCTAGGGAAAGGGATTGAAGACGGGGTAACATGGTGAAGAATGGCGATGGCCCTGCTACAAAGATAGATGTAGGGAAATATCTATTAGATGGATGACCGCGATATTGTCGTCCTTTATATACACCGCATATCTTTCCAAACTAAACAACCTTGGCTCCCTCACGATCTCCACCCAATGTCCTCAATTACCTCAATTAGTCCACGGACCACTCATCAATCATTCCCATTCTGTCGCTTAGCAAGTCATTTACTATATTTTTTTCGACGTCATTCGGTAGTTATTACCCCGGATCGTCCCTTTTCATCCCTTCTGGGGTAGCAAACCGACCCCTGCAGATGTTTCGTTACACGCACCATGAATTTAGGTTATACTCCGCATAAACGCTGTGCTTTTATTCGCGCGCAAAAAATGCAGTGGATAAAGATTATCTGGATCGCAATACGAGGCATCATGTGTGCTGGTGATCATTACTGGATAAGTAAGGTGGTTGATTGTTTTTGGGTGGTTGCTTGGGGACCTCGGGAGTTGAGCGGTTTACCCCAGATGCGCCATGTGTGATGCTGGGGATGGTGTTTGTCGGGGTAAAGTTTTGTGTACGTATGCATATCGCTATGCATAATTAATTGCTGGGTGTGATGGCGCGTGAGGATTTTGCTTGCGTCTCTAATGTTAGCTTGCGGGTCGCGTTTCTCAACTGGCGGGGGTATCGGTGCCGGTCTTGTCAAAAACGCTTACGCCAGTTCAAGCAGCGTTCTACTGTGAGGTTCAGTAAACTCATGAGCTTGATTCCATATTCTAAAGCCTTCTTTCATGATGGATCTTCCTGTTGGTAGCTTCCACATAACGGTCGTCGGTGCAGCTGTAGGGTATGTCAAATTCACAGCGAGATCTCGAAGACTTGTTTCCATGAGATAGCCCCGTTGCTTTAAGATAATCTCTTTGCTTCACAAAATAACACCGGACCTTCAGAGAGATCCCAAGAGGTTTTAACAATGCGCAGTTCTTTTATCATTGACGCGATTGGCGAAATCTGCTGATCGGTAAAATCTTACTTTTCAAAAGCCCGACGACAGGGTCAGGTAAATACGCCACTCGGCCATAATTCAAGTTGAAAAACCAGTCATTTCTTCGTTCTCTCCGAAATGATAAACTACTTCCCTCGTACAAGTAGCGGATGAGCCTCCGTGTTAAGCACATACTTCATCTTCCCGTCACTCCTAGCCTGCAACTCCGAATCCTCCGCAAACATCAAATACAAATATTTCAACGTCTCCGCCAACCAAAAACTCTCCATCTTATCCACAAACTTCCTCGTCTTATCATCCTCTGTCTTCATAACACTCTTCAAGCCTGTATATCCTCCTTCAACCTTACACATCCTGTTCAGAGCCTCGAAAGCCTCCCATGCCCAGTCTTGGTACTGGCGATCTCCAGTGGCGCGGTAAGCATAATAAAGACTTTCTATGGTTTCAGGGCGGAGAATGTATTCGGCGTTGGTATGGTAGTATCCGCTCTTCTCGTAGAAGGATTGCCATTTTGGAGCGGGGAGACGTTTGGATGATGCTTTTGCAAGGGGTTGGCGGCCGTCATCGACCCAGCGAAAGAGTTCGGGACCGATACCGCTTGGACTTTGACGGTAAACTTCATAGTATGACTCCGAGAGCTTGACGCCAAAGTCAACAAAGGTTTGGTTCTGCAGAAGAAGCCCGCCCAGGATCAGCGAGCCGCCGCAAACGCTTGCCACTGTTGAGGTTAGCATATCCCTGCAGTCAACTCAGCGATGTAAGTGACTTACAGTGACTAGAAATCGGAATCATGGTATCTCCGCGCATCTCTCCCAGGAACGTTAAATCAGGCCTCGTCGATGGTGAAGAAGCCAGATATAACATCGACGATTCAGCCGCCTGAATCCAACTCTCTCCATACTCAGCAAAGGCAACTGGATCGTACGCATACATCTTGATGAGATACTCGTAATAACTATCCGAGCCACCGCCCCAGCCAGCTTGATAATCACCAAAATACCCATCCTTGAGCTTAACGTAAGTCCCAATAAGACCTGGTAGTGTGAAGGACTGTTTCGTCTTGGGATGGATTAGATGATCTTGAGCTCTCTGCGCAAGCTTGGCATATGTCTGGTTACCGGTAAGGTCACTTAGTCGGGTCCATTCGAGAACAAGCGTGCCAAAGCAGGTGATGGAGTTGTCAATGTTGCCGAAGCGGCGGAGCTTAGGATTGAAAATGATCTCATCGTCTGGAATACCGGAAGGTGTATCAAAGGCAATGCTGAGTCTGTCTGCGAGGATAATAGCTGCTTTTAGTAGGTTGTTTCTCAGATAGATGTCCGTGGCGAGATGCTTGTATGACCCAGACAGCAGATCATAAGCTAGAGTCAAGGTCAGTGGGATTACCGAGTCACCAGCTCTCTAGACGCATACCGGATAAAAGCCCTCCAAGATAGCGGATAGTCGTTTCAAATAGAGATATAGGCTGGTCAGGTACAACAGTTACAGTAAAGTCCGTGAGCATGATCTGTCGCAAGATCTTATCCACGATCTCAGCGTCCTCCATGATGATAGCCGTGCTCAACCCATCAACGGCCGTTGCGCCCCAGCCATTTCTACCACAAGTCAATGACTGATCTATTTCCGGCAAAAATTCGCTGACTTACCGATCGTCCTCATAGGTCGTGCTAATCGGCAATAACGTATCATGAGGCGCAGCAAATTGCTCGTACTTATCCCAAGAAAACCGAAACGCCTCGACAATTGCTGCGGCTCTTTGCGGGTCACCTTTTAGCTTGGCCGGGGACTGCTGTGAAACTGCTTTTGAGTAGCCCTGCCGCGAAGTACGTCCTGTGAACAGCATTGAAAAGACATGGTATGCGACGAAGATGGCTCCCAGCCAGACGATTGCTTTCTGAACAGATCTCTGCATTCTTGTGCGCCGCCAGCGCGAACCCAAGTGTGAAAAGAGAAGCGAAGCATAAGTAAGAAGAGAGGATAAAAGAGCGAAATGGAAATTGAACAACTCAATTGATCGCCAGGTCGTGATGAGCGTTGGCTCTAGAAAAGCTGGAGATTTCCCCTGAATGAATCTTATCGGTTATCGTCCCAATTTTCAGCTTAGGGGCTGATCCTTATCAAAGCATACATCAGCGCCATAAAATTGGTTAAGCGCCATCAATAAGATCTTTAGCGCTGAGCTGTCCCCTGGAAAATTGCTGAAACTATCGATTTTAGCTGACCACTGCAGCAAATGACAGCTGGGCCATTGATGCGCTAACTGAAGATGAGATGCTCTTAAGATCTTTCTGGCTAGAGTCACGAAACTATTGTTTTATCTGCAAGGTACCCTTCACCAAAATGTTTGCTTTGCTCGCAGAAATATTCTCTTGGCAGGAAATGTGCCTCACGTCATGTGGGAGGCCGGAGCTAAAGCTCAGTCCGGTCCAATTCTTAGAATGTAGTCTCCTTTTCGACAAGAACCTTCTTCCTCTCTTCAACGTTTGCCGTTCGTACACTCGTTTATACCACAGCGCTACTATTACTCTCGTTAATATTCAGGATGCGTTGGATTTCTATCGCCGCTGTTCTTGGCGCTGCGCTGCTCCCTGCTAGCGCTCGTCCGCTGTGCCGTCCTGATCGATCGACTACGACTGGTCTGCCCTCGATTACAGCGACTACGAGTGTTGAGACTTTGAGCACTGAGTCTGCAACTGCTACTGAGACCTCGGCGATTGAGACTACTGTTACTTCCGCGACTACTTTCACTGAATCGGAGACTGCTACTGCGACTACGGGTTTCACTACCGTTACTACTGCGGTTACCAGCGAAGCTGCGACTACTACCTCTGAGGCCCCCGAGGCTACCAACTACATCCAGAACGGTGACTTTGAGGATAGCCCCAACACCGACTGGAGTGTTCGAACCAGCGACATCAAGAACGACCCTGAACGAGCTCGATCCGGCAATAAATACGTGTAACTCAACCCCATAATCCATTCCAGGACGTCACTGACAAGAAGTAGTCAATACGACGTCGATGACTCCGAAGCCGTCGGCGGTAATCAACTGAACCAAACTGTCAACGGTCTCGACACCGAGCGTCTCTACCGTCTTACAGCCTACGCCACTGTCTTCAATACTCCCGCACCCGTCAAGGACGAAAACACCATCTGCGTCATCGAAGCCCTGCAAGAGAGCACGAGCATAGCTCAGTGGCGCCTCGATTTTACGAATCTGGGTACTTACAAGCAGTATTTCGTCGACTTCACGCCATCCGATGACGATGTTACTGTTACGATGAGGCTTCGGTGCAGTGATGGAAAGAAGGTTACTTTGTCTGTTGGTTTGGATGATGTTTCTTTGTATGATATTGGTCCTAAGCTTGTTGGCTAAGCTACTGTTTGCCTTCACCAGCACGATAAGACCTAGGGATCTCATTCATGGGAAGTACCACGACAACCAAGATGAGCCCTGGCCCTGTGAGAGTAGGCTGCATAGGGGTCTTGCCATGGTATTTATTCTTCTTCGACATGGCAGAAACGATTTTACATATATATGGCCATTAATCTTACATATTCTATCACTATCCTGTCTAGGATATTTTACAATGCTTGATGTAGCTACGGGCCCTCGGGACATATGCATCACTCGTAGTATAGCTCGAAGAAGGAATGTCCACCTAATTCGGTCTGTTATAATACTTAGTCTCTCTGCCTTCCAAGCCCATGAAATCTTGGCTAATATCCGAGCATGCCCTAAGCTACCAGCGCTCCCGTAAGCCTCCTTATAGCTTCTGGCCAGCAGTACCAGGAATAGTAGAAGCAACCTTTCCAGATCCCAGAAGCGTAACCTTGTAAGGAAGCGAAGCAGAAGTGAGAGTGCCCTTGGGAGCAGAGTTGACTGAACCACCGAGATTAACATCCTCAACAACAGCATAACCAGTTTCCTTGGAATCAGCAAAGAAG
Source organism: Fusarium nygamai (assembly GCA_001262555.1). NCBI lineage: Eukaryota > Fungi > Ascomycota > Sordariomycetes > Hypocreales > Nectriaceae > Fusarium > Fusarium nygamai. Next base: position 2,757,854 of record LBNR01000006.1, read on the forward strand.
ATAGCACGCTCAACAGAGTTGGCGAAAGCAGAGCTCTGGACGAGAACTTGAGCACCCATGCGGGTGTTGACACCCGAGAGAAGAATGCCGTCCCAGTAGTTGTTGACGATGTGGACGGTTGCGAAGCGGATGAGGGGCTGGCGGCTGCTGACGTTCTTCCAGTAGTTGTTGGCGTAGGTGATGTGGAGCTTGCCCTTGTCCTCTGAGGCGTTACTGTCGGAGTGGCCGATCAGAGAGCCCTTCCACTATAGTCAAGTGGTTAGCCATAGCACCATTTTCTTTAGGGGGTAGGGAACTCACGTGGTCGTGGAAGTAGGTGTTGGAGACGGTGATCCAATCACCACCATGGGAAATGTCAAGAAGACCATCAAGGTCATCCTTTCCAAGACTCAAGTCACCGGAGAGATCGCAGTGGTCAACCCAAACGTTGGTAGACTCATCGATACCAATAGCATCGCCGTTGGAAGCATCAACCTTGGCGATCTTGAGGTTTCGAAGAATAACGTTCTTCTGGCGACGAACATAGAAGCCAACACCAGTGATGGCTAGATATCATTAGTCTAAACTACTCCGACAACAGGAGTGTTGACTTACAGCTTCCAGCAGCACCGATGATAGTCTTGTCAGATGCAGGTCGAACTCTATCGCTGCCTGTCAATTTGCCAGAGACGATAATGGTGAGAGGCTCAGTGCGCTTAGCAGCTTCGATGAGAGCAGCGACTGAAGTGACAGTGACAGTCGAGCCCTTGGCACCGCCAGTGGTGCCGCCGTTCTGAGTGCAGTATCCGACGGTGCAAGGCTCCGCAGCTTGGCGCTTGAGGAGGGCGTCGCGGCTCTCAAGCGGAGAAGCGAGTGCCAAGGTGGCGAAGAGAGTGGTGAGGGCTGAAGTGAACTTCATGATGCTGATGAGTGTGTAAGTCGGAGGTGATCAGTTGAAGAAAGCCAAATTTTGATGGTTTCAATAATTTGGATATTATTATCGCGAAGTTTCATGAGGTCTTTATAGAATTTCATCGCTCTCATTTAAGTTACAGTACTACTATTCCAACTGGTAGCACGCAAGACACCAATCCCCAATTCAGCATTCGGACCCCGGAGTCTATGGCTTCAATTTCCCTTTCTGGAGATGCCATCACGAGCCTCACGACGTCTATTGGAGTAACAGTCTATCTTCTGGGTATGGCCTTGTATCGTGAAGGTATGTGAAACTTTCAAGTTTGGATGATGTTGCGTTCGGAAAAGATCGATGTCATGGATGGCTGTTATTGGTGGAATTGGCTGAGCTGAGACGCCGTGGTTGGTGGATTATTTGGAGATACCCCGGATTGTGACGATCTCTCGCCCACTGTCATTACCGGCAGTGACTTATTAATCTGGGGTAACAATGGAAGGAACTTCTTGGCGGTCAAGAACTATCCCTCTCGACAATTCAACCCTTCATCAATGGAGCTTTGAGTTATTAGAACCCGGTATTGAGTCCTCTTTCTACCAGTTCACTGTTGACATCGAGCGGCTGGCCGAACACCAATCTGACATCTATAGAGATTATCCCAGCTCAACGTTAAAGTAATTATGCATAAACTCCATTTCCGAAGCTCGATCATCAGACCGAAACCGTATCTACCCCATAGTTTCGAAAGCAGACTGTGGGGGCGTGACGTCCCATCGGTCTTAATATCATGCAAGGGCTTTTTCCATCTGCACGGAAAAGGCGAGTGACAGACAAGTCCCCCAATGTTTAAGATGTTCCTCAAATCATGCCAAAGAGCAGCCAGGATCGTCTTCCGACGTACTACTACATTGATCTACTGGTATTTTGCGTATTTGGGGGTTGTTTCACCTTTACTGTTAACAGGCAGTCAATGTACCGACCGAGAAAGACCTCTACCGCTGCAACAATCACCCGATTCACCGAGAACATAGCCTCACAGTCTTATGGCTGCTGTGAGATGGCTATTACAACTATAGGAGTTGAAATGGGCCTGAAATCAAAAAGATATATCAGACTCAAGGTCATCCGGTGTGAATATCCCAATGGTCAAACGATAGTTAGGCTATTGTTGATCACTTGAGGAGGAGGTATGTGTGTACGAATTTGAAGATCCTATACTATATTCCCCGCTTGTCTATCCTTGCATCCATCGGTTTGCCACCAGAGCCTCATAATTAGGGACTAATATTCCGACATAGTTATATGTCGATACCGAGGTGCAGAAAAGACTAGCCAAGTCCGGTGCAGTCTGATATATATGTCAGAACAATGCTAGGCTATCGAGGCCAAAGCGATCGAGACCAATCGGTTAACAGCCTCTCCTGTCAATCAGTAGATCTACTCGATGCAAAGAACCATATGCTGTCAGTCATGCCGAGGATATTATAGCGAAAACTAAAGACTGTGATGAAGATGTAGCCTGTTAAGGGCGGACGTTTAGAAGCTGTCAGTATTTGTACCTATGAATTCAAGTAAGATAACATGACCATTAGCTTTCAAGTTGATGAAGTCAATATTCTGAGGTTGTTGAGGAGGATCTCTGTGGATGCAATCGAGGAAGACAGCGGAAGCGCCTCCCTCACCACAGATGATCATAGACTGGCTGTTCGAATGGACTTTTTGCTATTATTTCGAGTATCGGTCTCCAGACAATCCGAGCATCCCAACGTTAGTAGCATTAAGTGAGTAGAAGAGGATATCGTCCAAGTTTGGGGGTCAGCCCAGCCCCGCATATGCAAGCGTTCTAAAAGATTCGAGGGCCACGAGATCCCCCACAAATGCTTGATCGAATGAACCCAGAATATGGCAGGCGTCCCAGGCTAACATGCACTAAGTAGCGGGAGCGAAAGTTATGGTTAATCAAGCGTCTACTTTCTTAGTGAGGTCCGTGACAGGTGGAATAGCTGGCCCCGGACGGAGGAATATAGAACCACAAATCATGTTCTTCCAGAGGCTCGATTTAGCTTACCCCGCGACTTCACTTCCCCCACAGTTGGACCATGAATCTACGAAGCCTTCAAAGAAGCCTAAATAGACAACCCTGGATTTTAACAGGATCTGGGAAAGCTGCCAAGAAGTAGATCATATGTTTGCTGCACGATGATTCATGGAAACATATCCTTGGTGTCGAGTGACATGAAATGTTGATTTACAGTCTTGGCACGCATCGAACCGAGCGAAAGACCAGGCTAATGCCATCGGTTACATGCAAAGCGGTGAATTGGTATGATAGGCACTAAGGCTGTTGGGTTGATGGTGAAGAGGTTTGTATGTTATGGCATGGAGTTCTTATTATCCATATCAGCCAAAAACATATATAAGCAGCAATTTCGTCCTAACTCTACCTCTCTCACCTCGTCGATACGTTTTGAGGCTGTACTCTTGCCTTTGACCCTTACCAAGACTGAAGTCACATCTCGAATCCACCATGAAGGCCTCACTACTCCTATCTCTCCTCCCCCTCGCCCAAGCCGCTGTCATTGACACCCGTCAATCCAAGACCGGCGATGGCAAGCAAGGTGATACCGACGCCACCCAAGGAGATCTCAGCCAACGGCCACCGCCGCGCTTCCCCTTCCCTATAACTAAATTCCCCATCGCCAAGGAGACAGTCGTTCTCAAGAATGCCAAGTACATCATGCCTGGCGAGGTCTTCGATGGCAAGATGAAGCGCTATGAACGACCTGAAGGAAGCTGTAATGAACAAGCTGAAGGCACTGACGCTGATGCGGTATTCAACTTGTTGCCTGGTTCGACTATCCGAAATGTGATCATTGGCAAGAACCAGGCTGAAGGTATTCATGCTTTGGGTGATGCCTGGGTTGAGAATGGTGAGCGGCTTCATTTGTCTTTGACTGGCTTATACTAACTTGAGCAGTTTGGTGGGAGGACGTTTGTGAAGATGCTCTCACATCTAAGGGTCTGAACACTCAGTTGAGGGTCATTGGAGGTGGTGCCAGAAGCGCAACAGATAAGGTACGTAGACGCAAGAGCGAGAAAGAAGACTTTCTAACAATCCGCAGATCTTCCAAGATAACTCGCTTGGTGGCAAGTACAACATCACAGGCTTCTACGCTGAGGGCTTCGGAACATTCTACCAGTCTTGCGGCAACTGCCTCAACCAAGCCAAGCGCAACGCCACGATTCAGAACGTCATCGCTGTTGACGGTCTTAGAATGGGTATCGTAAGAACCCTCTCCCCCACCAGCCTCAAACCTTTCTAACAGTTCTAGATCAACCCCAACTATGGCGACGAATTCCGTCTCAAGAACTCCCAGATCGACAATGTCACTAGCATTGTAGATAAAGAAATCGGCAACAACGTGCAGACAGTTCCATACTATATCGGAAACGGACCTGATGAGAAGTATGCTTTGTACAATGAGACGAGGGATAGCATTACAAAGTTCAAGGGTAAGGTTACGAATGCTTATGAGCCAGAGGATCCTTATGAGTGGCTTGAGGAGTTCTGGCCTGAGGGCTTCAACTGATCCAGTCAATGATGCATAGATACCATGAGGACGGAAGACGGGAATAGCCACCCTGATATTGATGACTTAGTTGGGAGGATCAGTTTTAAGCAATTGTCTGTGAGCTTATATCACCATAGAGAACATAGAAATTTATAAGAATTTGAAGCATTTCAAAAGGTGAACTCTCCACTAAACTAAATGCCCTAACATCCTAAGCGATATTAACAGCCATAAACCAAGTAAGTGTCTCCCCAGAGGTGTTGACCAAGGTATACTTCTTTAATACCTGTGAATCCTGCTTTAGGTCAAACGTCACAAAGTCTTGCTTCGACTGGGATTGATTATAGACACGAATGCTGTCTCCAGGGGAACCGCTTGCATCTTGCGAGCCCACGATGCCCGACATCGAGTGACCTGACCCAGCACCCTCATTGCTCCTATCAGTAAGCACATTCTGCCCTCGCGGGAGGACATTCAATTCATCTTTAAGCTTAAAGCCATTGCTGGACGACGGCGTGCCAAACGTGATGCCAGGTATTCCCAGGTGCCCCAACAACGTTGTGAGCGCAGTGATTCGCACACCTTTGATAGATGATGCACTGGGCTTAGACCAAGGTCGATTGTTGTCTCGGTCGAGAAGGTAGTACATGATCTTCCTCTGCCAAACGGGTCCGTAAACCCATCGTTCTGGTTTGGGAAGTGGGTTCGGTACTTGGTCTTCTGGAATCGGCTCACCCCTTCTCCATATACACTATATTAGTTGGCACTTGTCCAACCTCAGGAATGGCTCTTGGTCCCGAAGGTGGATTCCAATAAGTGTAGAAGTGACTCCCTGGAGTCTCGAGAAGTGGGTTGAGTTTGCTAGTAATTCGGGCAATCTCGAGCAGGGAAAGCCACCAGCATTGCCAAGTTCCATCGACCTGGACAACATGCTGATCAAGTTGGTTGTTTGCGTCCATTGTATCTGACTTATTGCTCTTGTCAGAAGGGAATAGTGGTCAATAAGGATCGACATACCGGAAACAGATGTTCTTAAGAAAGGCAGGTAGCAGGAGTAAGAAGTGAGTTAGAGGAGGAACTCAGGTCTGGTGATGATCTACTTTTCGACGGCTTATGGACAACTCGCGGATAGTACTCAGATCTTATAGAAAGCAATTATGCTTAATGTTCGCGTCCCAGAGCTGAAATATATATACATACCAGGTTCGTCTCGGGCAGTCCGAGACAGTGAGGTTGGACCATGTGTGCTTACTTAGGGTACCCCGTGATCGGTTTGGTCAGAGAATGTAACCAAAAAGGCAAGCTGAACATTTTCAGTCAGCCACGAATCTTGCACTCACCACATCAGCGTTATGTCCTATTGGCTCAGGGAGTTACGAAAACGCTCTGTTAAGCCTCTATCACACTAAAGTATTATCCTTACGCAGCGGGGACATGAAAGCAGAGAAAGATTGGCTTTGGCTTGATGGCCATTGGCGAGGCCGACTAAGGATAATGGGAAGCGGTAGCCCGTAGACCCGGATACCAGTTGAACGTATGTGACATGTGAGGCTAGGTCTACACTAATAAGCCCAGGTTATTTCGTTCGCTACACGTAACCAGATCTAGCCTCATATGATATAGAGTTGGATCTTAAAACGAAGATCTGTAGCATATGAGATTGCAATGCCAACTTGGGTCTCTGTGAGAGGTTTACCCTGGGCTTAACTACACGTGTCTCTTCAGAGATGCTAAACTATCCAAATTTATATAGTAAACTCTACAGTATTCTCTCTACTACGAAGCCATTTAACTGTTAACTATATTGGTCCTTAAGAATAATTTCCTTTTCTTTTATCTGCGTATTGATTCAAAGACTGTTAACTTAGCTCAATGTCTTCTCTATAAGTCAATATTACTTATCTGTAAGAAATGATAGTGAATTCTTTCTCCCTCTTGGTTCGCCAACATCTTGCATAACTTGCTGGGTGGAAGCCCTCATTGGGATCCGTCTCGACTTAGGTCAACATCAACTTTAAACTAACTCAATGCTCAACACTTCCCATTTACCTTACAATGAAGACCGTAAACACACATGTAATAGCTATCTTTATCTTGCTCCTTTAAATTTAAAGACATAACTATCTGAAAGGCGAGAGCTGGAAGTTGAGTTATATATGGGATAAGTACGATGATTTGTTGACGCAGACAGGTTGAGCGCAATATTTTGATATATGAGGCTGAGGCCAGTGCTGGCGATTTCCAGCGTTAGTTTATGCAGGCCCATTAAAGAGACGCTAATAGAGAGATCAAGTTTCACATCAATACCCAAGCGAAGTTGAACTTTCGTGCATATCGATACCACTCTCTGGTTTCACGACATAATCTTTGTCCTTAAATCCACTTTCTACTCTATTACCATGTTAGGGCAATAGATATGTCTCTTCAATAGGGTAAGTATCTTATCTGCGATTTGTTTATAATACTATACTAGACGCTAAAGCTAGATAACAATATACACATAATGAAATTAGCAATAATATTTAAAAAAACGCATATATACAGCTACTTTAAATGTTTAGGTAGCAGCAGCCTGAAGCAAACTTTCTTGTCCTGCGGTTTATTCGTTGTGTCTAATCATTCCAAATCACCGGGATATGTCGCTATATCGTCGGGTTACACAGAAAGCTGATGCAACGTGAACCCTCTTTGGTATTTGTCATGCGACAAAACACTGTCACTGGAGGACTGCCCCTCCTCGCTCAAAGTGGACCGAAATGTCCGACTGCTGCACAACACATGCATAATATCATGTTCTGTCGATATGAAGGGTCTAAGGGTCCTCATCCATGCCAATATCTTCCCACTGAACCGTTATACTACAGAGCCATAAGAGGGGCAATTGGACCTCAACTGCAATTTGTATTGGAGAAAGACGATTATCAAAGCATGCGTCAGTCAATGATTTCTCACCGAGGCCTTCGAAAATTGCCATCGCTTCACTCCGCCAATCGGGACATCGGGATCCTTGTCATGGTTTGAACCAGGGTTACCTTCAATGCCGACCCGCAACGATAACATCATCAAGCCACGAAAAAATAACCTCAACTCAACGGTCAATAACTCCCCGACTAGACACTAACCGTCGGTAGATCTCCATCTTTTGACATCGCCGTAGCAGTGAAACTGGGGCATCTTGCTGAGAAAGATGGTGACTACAGCTTACTAAACCCTGCACGAAGCGGGGATGAGGGATAGCTGCATGATGACAAACCCGCGCCAAAGGCTTACAAGCACCTTCAACTGGGTCTCGCAGCGGGCCGACCTTATGCATGTTCGGGATAGCTCCTCGTGGCGTCGCGGTGGCTTGGGCCAATATGCGTGAGGATAGCTTCGGCCGACTGAGGCGGACTTCATTTCCGACTGTGCATTTGAACATGGAATCAAGGACCTTTGACTCCAGAATCACACAGCATGCCAAGATTGCAGTATGCAGAGTTTAGAACGTGCATGTGAAGTCTTCGAGGTTGAACTCCGAGTATATATAGCTGGATATCAACCCAAGTTGAGGGAAGTTCTTCAGGTTCAACAGCCATCTCAAAGCTTCAGTACCAACCAGCAACCCAAGGCTTTCGACAATGAAGTTCAGTTCCATCATCGCCGCTGGCGTCCTCTCTGTTTCTGCTCTTGCTAAGAGCAGCTACAAGTATGAGCGTCTTGACAAGAACGATGCCGTGAGTCCTCCAGCACCATATGCCTTTTCATGATACTAAGACTTCTAGGTTCTCCTCGTGGTCGATATCCAGGAAGGCCTCTACCAGTTGACCAGAGATTGGGATCCTACTCTGTATCATCACCAGTCTATGGCTCACGCTGCTCTTGGTCAGGCTTTTGACATGCCTGTTATCCTGACTACCTCCGCTGATCAGGGTAAGTCCTCATCCCTTTCTTCATACCAGAGGTTCTTACTGACAACTCAGGCCCCAACGGTCCTCTCATGCGAGAGATCCGCGAAATGTACCCCAAGGCCCCTCTCGTCCAGCGCCAAGGCCAAGTCAACGCCTGGGACAGCGAGGAATTCCGCGACGCCGTCAAGGCCACCAACAAGTCCCAGGTCATCCTCGCCGGCATCACCACCGACGTCTGCACCACTTTCCTCGCTCTCTCCCTCCGTGACGCTGGCTACTCCGTCTGGGCCAACATGGAAGCATCCGGCACCACCACTCCTCTCATCCGCGACATTTCCAACGATCGCATGCGCGATGCTGGTGTTCAGGTTGTTAGCTTGTTCTCGATTGTCTGTGAGCTTATGCGCGACTGGAGGAACAAGCCTGGTGCCAAGGAGATCTACCCTTGGCTCGGACAGTACTACCCTGCTGCTGGCTACATGGCTCGTGGTCATGCTGCGGCTATTACTAACGGAACTATCCAGCCTGGTGAGGATGGATACACTCACTACCCTTAGAGCTAGATTGATTTCTGGTACTCGCAGTTATTGCCTAGATGGATGATGACTTGCTCTGGGAGCTGGCTTGAAAGGCAGCTGGATAGTCTTCGACTCCCGAAACAACCTTCTCTGTCCCCATTTGGAGGAGATGGTTTCAGATAGACTTACTTCATTCTTCTTCACCTTTTACAATGAATACACGATCATTGATTCTAGATTTCCTTTTCCTTTCCCTACAGAAGTGAATGACTTTTGACTAACATGCCTTAAAGTCTACTCATTCTTCAAATTCGTCCGATGGTAACAATATAGAGGCAAAAGGTTAGTAAAATAATTCGGATCGCGATGCCTTTATTACGCCGTCGGATTATAAGTCTCACCATGCATTCCGCTCTGATCAGCCCACAACTACTACGGTCGGAGCCGCCGCGGGGTCCGATCTGCCTCGTCAATCGCAACCTTCTTGAATGGGGGCGAGAAATCACGAGACCGGGCATATTAGGGCATTCCTGACATCTGACGCAGGCCTAATTGAAATATGTTTACTGCCAATGACTCAAGCTTAATAGAGCACCTAATGGCACGGAATCTGACATTTTTGTTTCGATTGGTTGATCGCCAATCAGACCACCTTAGCCAAGACGACAGCACCTGATCATGTGCCACCGACACGTTGTCGTCAGCCATAACCCCAAAAACCAGCAATTCTATAAGATCTCACTAGCGGGCAGCTTGCAATCTTCGGGCGCGATCATTAAAGCTGATAATCAACGAAAGACAAAGCATCACAGCAATGGCATCAAATAGCACGCTCCCTCTCACCATGCGCGCCGCACAATGGCGCACCATCAAAGGCGGCATCGACAAGAATCTCACTCTCGTCACCGACGCTAAACTACCCAAAAATGCTTCATCGCTTCCGAAAGGACAAACCCTTGTCAAAGTCGCATACGCATCGGTCAATCATCTCGACTACAAAGTCGCTGAAATGCCTCTCACTAGCTTTATGTTCTCCAAGCCCGTCACGCCAGGTCTTGACTTCTCCGGCACGATTGTGTCCACGACACTGGATGAAATTCAGTCCGGTCAGAAGGTATTTGGAAGGACAGAGTTGCCGATTGGTGGAACTCTTGCGGATTATGTTGTTGTTGGGAGTAAGGGACTGGCGGGTCTGCCTGATGGTGTTGAGCTTAGAGATGCTGCCTGCATTGGGATTTGTGGAACGACTGCTCTGCAGTGCATGTCACCATTTGTGAAAGCAGATGACAGGGTATTCATCAATGGGGGCAGTGGAGGGGCTGGTGTTTTTGCGATTCAGGTTGCTAAAGCTTTGGGGTGTTCTCATATCACGGTCACTTGCTCCGCGTCCAATGCCGAGTTCTGTCGAAGCCTTGGTGCTGATGAGACTATCGACTACAAATCCGAAGACCCGATCGAAGTTCTCAAAAAGAAAGAAGACAAGTTTGACTTCATTCTTGACACGGTCTTCAACGATCCAGACCTCTACTGGCAGTCCCATCAGTATCTCAAACCCGAGGGGCAGTATGTTTGTGTTGGTCTGCCGCCACGCTTTCAGACCTTTAAGGCTCTTCTTACTATAAGCTTGTTGCCGAGGTGGTTGGGCGGTGGGAAGAGAAAGTTCAAGTATCACTCTGTGACGGCGAACAAGAAGGACTTTGGGCAGGTTGCGGATTGGATGAAGGAAGGAAAGGTCAAGGCTATTGTTGAGGAGGAGTTTGGGCTGGAGGATGCGGGGAGGGCTTATGCAAGGTTGAGAGAAGGTAGGACTAGAGGGAAGTTAGTTGTGCGTGTTGGAGGTGAAACTGGTATTGATGGATAAGGTGCGGTTCAGCGAGGCCATGGAATGACCTAATCGAGGGAAATATCGACATTGGCTTCTGACGGACATGCTGCGACTACCTTGGGCATGGAAGGAAGATTGACGATGGCAGAAGACTTCAAAGGCTTAACGGTAATGGGAATGGGATCTCTAATCCAAATTGAACACTATTTATTCTTTCCAGGAAGGCCATCCTTATGAACCCAAGCTTCCTATATAAACTCCGCCTTCAACGCCAGTGGTATACAGTCAAGCTCATAGAATAATAGCCTGAGCATTCAAGTTCGCAAACATCTGATTCCACGTCATATCCTCATCGGGCGCTCGTTTCCAAATATCCTCCAATACCGCAATAACAGAGTGAACTGAAGCAAATCGTATCTCATCATAAATAAATCCAGCTAGACCACGCACAAGTCTCTGTTGTTTGGGGCATTGTGAGTGCGCTCCTGCTATGCATATGGGCAGTACAGCGCAGTTAAGAATTTTCGACGGCTTTTGAATGCTGAAGATGCAGTCGAGACAAGATTGGGTATGTTGCTGGACGAGTGCATGGTTTGCTGGTAGACCGCATACAGCTCGGTATAGATAGATCAGTGCGGCATGTTGGAAGATCCGAACGAGGCTGAAGGCTTGTGCTGATTCGGTGTCACATTCGGATGATGGTGTATCGACAGGTGATGAACGAGGAGATGTCAAATCCTCAATAGCCAACGAGGCATACGTGGGTCGAAGAGCCGCTTCAAAGATCCGTATCCTCTCAATCGAGAACTCTTCAATCATTTGTGTCGTCGCATCCAGATAAAGCGCCATACTCGAAATCTGCTGAAAGACTGTTGACAATGAGCAATAACCTTGTGTATCTCGTCCCCACCAGACAGGTCCTCGGTCGACAACCTCCCAAATAGCCGGTGGAAACGACGGTGGTTTTCCCGTGAGCATAGCGCTTGTGAGATCCGTCGTCGCAAATTCTGACAGCATCATGTGAAGCGGATCCTGCCCTGTGCCTAGTACAGCAGTCATACCGCCGAGTTGATTGACAATGGCCAAGACGCCATCTCTGTGACTTGACGTCGATGCCGATGACTGCGCACACTCAAGAAACCCATCATGAAAGTAAAGTAACAGCACCGCAAACAGCAAGGTCTGCAAAGGCCCATCTTCCTTCGAGCAACATCCATCAACCTCTTCCCTCAGCGCAGCCAAACACTCCATCCTCTTAACGTTCAAGATACTCCGACTATTCCTCCCATCCTGCAGCCACCGATGCGAATCAGCAAGAACACACGTCGCAAGCAACACAACGCGATGCTGCAGCGCAACAAAAGTCGGCGGCGCACAAGGCTTCGAGGCAGTCGTCAACAAAGGCCAGAATCTCCCGTGAAAATAATCCAACGAGCGTTTCTCATAAACTGCTAGTGATGCAGCAAGCTGTTCATCGCGCGTAGTAACTTGGTAAATCGCTGGTACTGTCACAGCAGGTCGTGTACTCCAGCGAATGAGGCGTTCGTTATAGTCGCATGCAGCGCCGACTTTGGCGCAGCGTGAACAGGTTGGTTTTGCGAGATCGCATTTGATTCTACGTTTCTTGCAGGGCCAGCATGAGCCCTCTACTACACGAACGCGAGTCTTTGGCATTTTCGATGAGTGTATTTGGAGTTTGATAGTTGGAGGTTAAAGATGGGGATTGATGGTCGTCGGTATTAACATTGTTGAGATATGCCATGGCCTGGAACAAGTCACGGGCCCAGCGATCCGGGCTCAGATAAAGGAGAGATTGCGCGGGGAACAAGGTGAATGTCCGGCCAAGCCTCCGCAGTTCAAGCCCCGCTTCAGAATGGGCAATCTAGTTGCTTGTTTGAGATTAGTGTCTGATATCATTGCGAGTCATGGTTGGTCGACTGAGCGGGGTTACGCGTTTGGGTGCTGAAGGATTGGTCCGGCTTTAGAACGGGCCAGTCATGATTAGGTTTAGGGTAACTAAGATCAGTATCAATTTGAAGGAATGGGTATCAGAGAGAGTGTAAGGCTTGAAGGATAGTGAAAGATATGGACTAAATTTAAGTAAAAGATTTGATCGCTCCTGTTGTACTATCTGTTTTCATTGCGGTGTTTATGGCCCTTCTCCGTCAAGAGAAATGAATGACTGCGGCGTTGGCTTGATTGATTTGAACAGAAAGACAAGTGAAACGCCAAGTTGCTAAATTTTTACTATCAACGGTCTGCAGTCCAGCATAAAGTCACCAGTTGCGCGCTCAGATTCAATTACAGAACATGCATTACTAGATATATAGCACTAACGAGGCCTGTATTCTATCACGGCTTCGAAGGCAGACTAAACGACCTGTAGCTAACTATCATCTTCTGAATTAGTCTTTTTGCAATTACAATAAACCATATTAAGTAAAAAAAAAATATTACTCTTTAGCTGGAACTATTTCCATGATCTATTTCTACGTGGAAGATGTGACCAGCATTGGACCGCTAGGGGACTTGCTGTGAAACTATAAGATGCACCGTCTAAATCTGTGATCGTGGCAGTTACAGAACCTCCGGTATATGTAATAGTTATTTAGTGGCCCAAATGACTCAGAAAACATATGCTTTGATAATGACTGACGTGATACTCCTGTGTTTTGCTGGAATTGTGACTATCTTGGCAAATACTCATGATTGCGAGCCGTACCCGTAGTTTTCTCGCACGACAGCTCGTATACTGTGTATGATGAGAAATCGCAAAAGTCCTGACATCATATCAGCCCCATTGGCAATTCGACTTTCCAGGCAGTACAACTACACCGCACCATGGCGGCCATTGGTAGCTTCACCTGACAGTGAGCAACTCGTTTACCTGTCACAGAAACGGAAGAGGGGTTGCGTCGAGTATGGGTGTGTATCAGGAAGGTGTTAAGGTGATATATGTCGATGGATGCACATGAGCGGCACAGAATGGGGTTATCACATATTCGGGTCAGCGGAGGAAGAGTCCAGCGGCCCGAGCCGTCAGGAATCGGTATTTATCACGAGAACAGCTGGCATGCATCGCAAACAACTCAAACGATGTGTGCTTTTAGCAGAGAGAAGCGAATTGAAGTTCATACCACCTCGTTAGCAGCGCAAAAAGATCGATAGGCCTCATGATAACTTGCAAAGCGGAAAGCCCACATAGAGTCTTTCTGAGTGACCAAGGTTGATAAGCCGCAGCGTTACATCTCCAATTGCTTCCCACAGTGTCTCTTCGCTGTCCAACACATACATGACGCGGGTACTGCACCACCAGATGATATGATTATCAGCAAGCATTTGATTGGTCATAAGCCGAAGCAATTTGTTCGTGTCTGTGATATGCATGCAAGACAAACTGTGAAAACATGTCCCCTATCCAGTCATATTCAAGAGCGTAATGCAGGCCCTTGGAATATCAAAAGCTGCCATTATTTCCGCATGGGAGTGCCCATTACGACAGTTAGCCAACCGCTCCAACCAATGCCAGCGTTTATAACTAAGGCGGCGAGGATAGTACTCTCTTACCGCCGCATCTTCCAGGGTTAGCCCCCGTAACCTATGATCAATAGCCGGTATTTAACACACCAAGCCCCAAAGTTGAGTAAGATTGCGACCCTATGCTTCATGTATGACTCGCCTTATTCGGTATGCTAAGGAAGATCAAGACGTGGCTGATACCCTCCCAAGCCTCATGCAGAGATAGCACAAGGACCTGGCCTTGTCGAGGAGATGGCACACGTGAGGTTTGGCATAATGCGCCCTAAAGCAACGTGACATAGAATTGCTTTTGAACCGGAGGAAAAGGTGTATATCTACAGATGCCCTCTCACGGTCAAGGGACTTTGAACTAATCCCAACGTTTTCCCTGTTTAAAGTGAATCCTTTAATTTAACTAGGCTAGCCAGAGCAAACAAACTTCGCCATGCTATCCGCAGTCTTGATCCTCATGGGCGTTGCCCTCACAATACTCTACATTCGCACCAAACCCCGCAAGAATCTCCCTCCTGGTCCCAAGCCCCTCCCTATTCTTGGCAACGTCAAAGACATGCCGGATGGGACCATCCCAGAATACCAACACTGGATCAAGTTCAAAGATCTGTACGGCCCAATCAGCCATGTTTCAATTCTTGGCCAATCCCTCATCATACTCCACGACCGCGACGCTGCAAACGCTATCCTAGAGAAGACCTCGACCAAGACATCTGGACGGCCACAGTTTGTCTTTGGCAATGAGATGTGCGGTTACAATCAGATTCTCAGCTTCAAGCCATATGGGAAACTGTTGAAACAGCATCGGAAGTTGGTCCATCAGCAATTGGGCACTAAAACAGCGGCATCGCGATTTCGGGACGTTCAAGACTTGGAATCACGCCGGCTTCTGCTGCGAATCTTGGATAGCCCTGAAAAGCTGTTTGAACATATCAAAACGTGAGTACCTGCCCTCTTCAGCATCAATACCTTGCTAAATATCCCGTTCCAGCGAAGCTAGCGCTATAATTCTGAAGATGACATACGGCTACAACCTCGAGCCGCACAAACCAGATCCGCTAGCTCTCTTGATAGAGCAAATGATGCATAACTTCTCACTCGCATTCGTCCCCATGAGCTGGCCAGTTGATGTCCTACCTATCCTTCGGTACTTCCCAGAAACACTTCCAGGAATGTCCTTCAAGCGCATAGCACGAGACTGGAACGCCAATATGCGCATGGTAGTCGACGTGCCCTACACCTTTGTCAAAAAGCAAATCGCGAAGCAGTCTAATCGTCCATCGTATGTCTCTTCGCTTCTCAAGCAACATGATGGCGATTTGGATGAAGAGACTGATGCGGCTATTAAGCAAACCGCTGCTGTCATGTACGCTGGAGGCGCTGATACCACTGTTTCGTCCATCCGTGGTTTTGTACTGGCTATGTTGCTGTTCCCAGATGTTCAGAGGAAGGCACAGCAAGAGATTGACGCCGTTGTTGGGAACGAAAGACTTCCGCAGTTCGAAGATCGTGATAATCTTCCTTACGTCGATGCCTTGATCAAGGAATCACTTCGATGGATTCCGGTAACCCCAATGGGAGTCGTTCATACAGCCGATGAGGATATCCACTATAAAGACTTTGTAATACCCAAGGGAGCGTCTTTCCTGCCAGCGACGTGGTGGTTCCTCCACGATCCGACGATCTATTCAGACCCATCTTCCTTTGATCCGGATAGATACTTGGAACCACGGAATGAACCGCATCCCAATTTTGCTTCCTTTGGGTTCGGTCGCAGAGTCTGTCCCGGGAGATTCCTCGCTGATGAGAGTCTTTTCATTAGTATTTCACGTCTTCTCGCTGCTTTTGTGATAAAGAAGGCTGTCGATGAGCAGGGCAATGAGATTGAACCTCAGATAAGTGTCACGCCAGGCATGATTTCTCATATTCGTGACTTCCCATACGATATCAAGCCGAGGAGTGAGAAATATGCGGCAATGATGAGACAGGTTGAGGTTGAACATCCATGGGAACAAGCTGATGCTACATTTCTGAGCATGGATGTGTCTTCGGAGTCGGAAAAGGTTTGAGGCAACTTCGTTAAGAAAGGAATGAACAGTATGCAACCACAACAAAGGTCTCAAGCAGCCGGGTACGACTCAGGCTTTGGGAGTAATATGACGATAACATCCATTTTTCATGGCAACTCTACACATAGCAAGAATGCAGACAATAATAGCGCAGATACCATTGGCTGTAGATCATAAATATGTTCTCGTGACTTTTACTATGTACAAGTATTCAAAATAAGTTTCTGCCTCTTAGTCAAGACGAGGCAGCTCGCCCTTCGCCTGTGCTTCCTCAACAGCCTTGTTGTAAATCTCAACCTTCTCCTCATACTCTTTAACAAGATCCTCATCTCTCTTGCCGGGAGTAGCATCGCCACCACCGAAAGCACGAACAGCAGCGTAATAAACATCAGCCAGGGCGCGGCATGCACCACCAGCGCTGGAAGAGGTACATTGGAAGTACAAGCTATTCACAATTAGCTCCATGTTCTTCTCAACCCTCAACTGAACAGGGGACTTACTCGGTCTTGAAGTTACTATCAATGCGAGCCTTGTTGCTAACAGTGAAACGGCTCTGCTTGCGATAGTTGTTGTAACCAAAGTCATGGCGGTTGCAAGCAGGGACGAAGGGGAAACCGAAAGGGTTGTCTGGGGATGAGGTGCAGCCATCAGAAGTCCAGTCGAGAGTGGGAGGATCACGGGCGTTGCGACGAGCGGTGAATGTTGGTAGAGTGACGCTGAAGAGGAGTTGATCCGTCACTGTATTGGCGCTCTGGCGCTTAGAGACAGCAGCATCTTCGCCGGTGGGGAGGGCGAAGACGGCTGGGATGAGAGTGAGGAGAGAGGCGCTGAACTTCATTTTGATGGCTGGCTGATGGATGGCACTGATGAATGATAAAACTGATCAAGAGTATCTGAAGTATTTATACATATTCATAGTCTCGTGCCCATCAACATTCTTCTCCGAACAAGAGATTCTCCGAAGTTAACGTTAAAAGTAGTAGTACACCTCCGATCATCGCATGCCGAGACTAGGAGCTACCTTCCTAAAGCAGTAATGATCTCTGCTCCGAAGGTCACGCTCTACAGATGAGTTGAATCATTCGCTCTGCCCGCCAAGACCGGTAGTGCCTATTATATGCCGACCTGCTTGTTTAAGCTTCAAGGACCTGGATCTGCATAGATCGTGGTGGCATCGACAACGTGTATTGGTGCGGGGTTGCACGATGCTAAAACCGCTCGGTTTCTAAATCAGGAACAACCTCCGGTACGACGAATGACATTCTTGAATTGAAGAGTGAAAACCAAGGAACCATTGGAAGTATATGAATGAGCTTCCTTTTTGAAATACTTATGCTAGGTAGAGTGCGTTTGACATGTGAAGTGCGAGGCTACTGCTCGTCGTTTTCCGCGTATATAAAATTCGCAGCTAGATATTATTAACCTCGGTGAGCGAGATGGGAATTAGATCGTCCTTACCGATGGGAATAAGACCATTCTCATGCGCCCATTCACGGACTCCATGGCCTGCATGATCCGATCCCCAATGCTTCCTCTCCTCTGGTTTGCTCAGGTGTAGCTTCTTGGTCGTGCCATTGGCTGCGATGAAGGTGAAGAAGACATAGCGGTGCTTTCCGGTCTTGGGCGGTGGAGCGGGAGGTTTGTATTTGATGATGTCCTTGAGATGGTGTTTGGACTTGGATTTTGTTGAGTATTTTAGGTGAGAGCTTGATGCGATCCAGTGGCAGAATTCGGACCATTTGGGGTCATCGCGGGATGGCGCGTCGGGGTCTGTGAGGACGATGACGTAGGACATATCCTTGGAGAGTTGAGCACCGGCGAGCGCGTCGGACTCGACCTTGTCAAGATGGATTACGGGCGCTTTTTTGAGATGATCTGGTTTGAGGGTATTGCCCAGGTCTGCAGAGTCGTGCTTCCATTTGACACGAAGGCTGAGAGCAGGCGGGAAGTCATCAATCACGGTGGGAATGATCTGAGCCTCGAGAAGTCTATCCAAATTAGCAGATGTTTTTAATTATGGTCAGGCTGGCAGTACTTCTCACGGATGTGATCCAGATCTTTGTTATCGGAGCCAAGCACCTGCTGCTCATCGCCTGCGACGAGGCCGACGTTAGCAGCGATGAGAAGAGGGAGATGCCACAGCATTGCGACGAGCATTTCGATGATAAAGTCCTCAATCGATGAGATGGATTGAAGAAGTATGAGAGAGAATCAATTGAGCTGAAGAAGAGGTGGTTGATGTTGTTGGTCTTTCCCCGCAATCGACATCGAGTTTATCAGGCGATACGTCATGATGTAACGGCTACCTACCTCTGACGTGAGTGGAAAGTCTGATCAGCTATCCTGGACGGCTTCAACGTCTCAGCAAGTTATTAATTGAAATATCTCAATTGTTTGACATCCTCTGACCTCAACATGAGCCAGCAGATATGCTCAATTAAATCATAGGAAACAGATAAAACTGGTCTAGTAAGCCAATTCCCTAAGCTTGATAATTGCAAATGATATATAGCTATTCTGAACAGCTACTCTTTATAATTCGAGGCTTTCTAACCTGCGCGATAGGAAATGTTGGATAATTACATCTAATTATACTTCTAACATGCAATATTAAGGCATATATACATAAATGGAGATCTTTTTAGTCACGGAAACGGACGCAAAACACGCTTCAGTTTCAGATCTGTGAGCCGATTTATCTCACACCGTCGTTTGATCAAGAACGGCAGCAGAACCAAGATCCATACTCTGTACATCCAATCTACAATGCATCTCGACCACAAGATCCCATGGCACCTGATTGCGCCCCATTTCTCTCTTACGCCAGCTGAACAAGAAGGTAATTATAGCCTAGCTGCGCTGGGCTTGCCTGAGCAGGAAGCGGTTATCGGCCACTTTAACCGCGTGTTTCTGGCAACTATCAGGGAATTCTCTGATACCGAGGGCACGAAAACTGAATCAGCACCAGTTAACGGAAAGCTCTTTTCCGACGACGTGCTATACTTCGCTGAGCGCCACTTTGGTCTTGGGCCTCATGAGGATAACTCTGCACTGCACAACCCGCTGAAGTCGTCGCATCAAGCCCTCGAATATTGGAAACGCCGAGCGAAAGATCCCGAAAGCGACTATGAACCTTGTTATACCACCGCTGACGCCAACCTGGCCGACGCGGCAAAGATGTTAGTCATTGTCGCTGCTACAGCTGATGACAAGTCCACGCGACGAGAGGCGTTATCAGCGCTTGTCCGTCTTGCCAATGAGGTACCTTTATCAACCCTACGAGGTCTTCACTGGGGTCACGCCTTCGGACTGGATCTTGTCGCAAGCGTCGCGCTGCAGATGTACATCTACCTGAACCTCATTGAAGCTGTCGAGTCTCGGGCAGCTGAACGGGTGCCATTGCTATCTGTTGACAATTTTTTGTCATTTTTGAGTAATCACGCCCTTGAGAACTATGACTTTCCCGCACAGAATATTCCGCATCGAGCTTTTTGGTTTTCTCTTGGGGTTACTGAGTCGTGGGTTGCCGGTCGGCGCAACGGCACTCTTGAAGGGGACATGCCGGTCATAGATCCTTTGGCAGATGGATCGAATGAGGTTCAGAGAAAGGCGAGGGAGGGTTTGAAGAAGTATTTGAAGGACTGTTTTGCGATTTTGTATGTGTATGATGTGGTTTTGAGAAATGCGGTTGGGACAGAGAGGGCGGATGAGCATTGGCAGTACGAGCTTGATTGGGTATTTACGTGGATATAAATTTAACGATACACAGATCAGATATCTTAGTGGTAGTTCTCCTGTGGCACATATTTGGTGTTTGCTTTTGAGACACGCGAATGAGAGTTTATGATCACTACATAGAACTTAGACTATGTACTACTATGCTTGACTGGTCGACTGTATGGTTTTGGCTCTCCTTCTGCCCATTGTCCTTCAATTAAGTGCCAAGGAAATACATGGGTTCCCATGACTCGTGTGATATCCACATGGAGTCAATGTCCATTGGAGGGCAATGCGCAGTGACGTGTCACCAGTCTTGGTCTCAGCGCAGGTTGAAGAATGAGGCTGAAGGTACATTGTAGACCTGCAATTCCTTTTCCGGATTCGTCTTTATACGGGCAGGTATTGTATAACCGTCCAATCGCATAGCTTTCCAACACTGGGCCTCTGGATGTATTAGGCATCAATTTGGTGTCGCTTCAGTTCAGAGAGGGTAGAGTCTCAACGTTTCCAGTCACCAAACATCTCAGGGCATTTTCTAACAAACATTTATAGTTTTTTTTTTTGCTTTAATTAATCGCTCTTCATATTCCATCATTTTTTATAACGCTCAGCATAGGCCAATTGCGCATGAACGAAGCACAGCTACAGTTTCAGCTAGAATTCCAAATTCGAGAGGGCAGATGATGTCCGAGGAAAAGTTGTGCGACAAGTGTCTTGCAATACCTTGGACCAGCGAAGACTGGTCTCGAGTTTCGAGTTTTGATCATCATGAGACTTTTGGCGAACTGGAGTCGTCATGTGAGACTGGTTGCCCCCTATGTCAAACCTTGTTCCTGCTTCAAGTTTACGATGACCCATGTAGGAAGAAGACAGATATGTTGCGTAAGGGATTTAGATATAACTTGGGCAACTGGATGTTATCAACTAAGACGAATCCGCCACATGATCCGTGGTACATAAAAGTTGATCCGGGTCGTGTCTGTCATGATATCCAACCATCCCAATCAATTACCATGGTAAAAAGTAACCAACAACAGCCTAGTATACATTCGAGAGTATAATACTAATAATACCATATAGGGCTTTCACCATCAACCTTAGATGAGGGCTTGAAGACCCTAGTTCATGACAGCATTAGCCCTTGGATTGACGCCTGTATGTGCTCAGGAAACCACAGCACATGTCCTACTGTCGCACCCAACAAATTGGGATCCTACAATATGCCAACTCGTCTCATAGGCGTTTGTACTGAAGGCGACACTGCCGTTCGACTTGTCAATACTGGGGGCCTATCGGGAGCAGACAGAAATCCGCTATACACAATATTGAGCTATCGATGGGGATCGGCAAACGATTCAGCACGAACAACGAGTCAGAACCTAAAAGAACGACTTAATGTCATACGGCTTGACAGTCTACCGAAGACGACCACAGACGCCATCAAACTTACCCAGTTGATGAAGATACGGTATCTTTGGGTCGACGCCCTGTGCATTACTCAGTCCGATAGAAATGTTGATGATGGACAAGAGGATGCAAAGGTGGACTGGGAGAGGGAATCGGCACGCATGGCATCCTACTACGCCAACTCTCTCTGTTGCATTGCAGCTGCGAATGCCAAAGATAGCTCTGAAGGAATACTGTCTGAACGACGAACATCGCGATATGGGAAATGGTATAATCCGCCCAATGTTTATATACAGTCCCCTTACGTCTCCAGGCGAAAGGTTCCTACCGTGCTATTCGAGCGAGGCTGGTGTCTTCAAGAGTGGATTCTTTCACCTCGTATTCTTCACTGGACGGCTCAAGGTCTAGTCTGGGAGTGTTTCGAGGGGTTCTTCTGGGAGGGCCAAGCAGGCTTGAGAGGAGAGTCCCCGGAACGCTTTGCAGACAATCCGTCTTACGTATGTGGTCAGATAACAAACGACTGCCTGCTTAAACTTGGCTTGTCGGACGAATACACTATAAAGCTATGTCAGATTCTTCGCTCCGAAGAAGACGAAGCTTTGGTATATAGCTGGGCTGCATTGGTCCAACACTACTCTCAGATGCATCTGTCATTTTCTGGTCACAGACTTGCAGCTATTCAAGGTATCGCAAGCCTTTTGTCAAAGCGCCATGGGGTAGACTATTTTGCAGGCATCTTCCGATCACTATGTCCATATCACTTATTTTTGGAAGCCTAAATACCCACAGAACTCGTCGTTTGATAGCGACAACTTCCCATCATGGTCCTGGATGTCGTCGAAGGGGACAGTTTTCTTCCTGCCGGTTGTTCCTAGCCAATGGCAAACTTGGATGGATAACTTTGAGCCATTTCCCTCAACGCGACATGAAAAGGATCTCGTTCGCATAACGAGCAAGGAACTTCGTTTCACGGCCCCACTGATGAAGCTTGATAGGATGGACCTGGGTGAGGCAGAGTCAGTAGGTATAGCACCGGTATGTCCATGGCCGGGGCGCCATATTATTCGATTAGGAACTGGAGCTCCTCTTTGGCAAGGACTGAAGTTAACCATTGATCTCGACAGCGTGTCATCGTCTGCATCTTTCAAGAGCGATGGATTCTTGCTATTACTTCGCCACCAGTCACTTAATACGACATGGTACCATGGACTTGTTGTACAGATGGTCGAGAGAAATAGCAGAAGAGATGTTTTCCAAGATGTCAAGAAGTCTTATCGGAGGATCGGCGTTTTCGAAGTACATGATGAGGAGGAAAGCCCGCAAGATTTACAGCACTTTAGGGGATGGGCAACGAAGATCATCTTAGTCTAGTGACTTCATCCAGTTTGATGGCTTTCTCGTGGAATTATGACATACAGTACATTATAAGAGAGCCCGGAATCCCACTCCAAAGAGCCATGATTAGTTCCGACCGCGCTTACCAGTCATCTCGCGCCATTGATCCTGAATGGGCCGCTGACAAGGCCAAGAGTAAGCTGATCCTGGACGTCACCCCAAGAGCCTCATCTGCCAAGAGATAAGCAGATCTCAATGGCACGCTATGTATGTAACTTTGTTCCATGTACTGAATGGCATCGACCCGGCCTTTTTTCAAGGGTCTCATGCAAGGGCCTCAATTGGTAGACGATTTTAAGCGGTAGTCGCTTCGGCATTGGTATTAGAGTTCAATCTAGCCATTTACTTCTAAAGAATATTTATCTTGCGGTGAAGACCTGTAGGATTCACCGTTCAAGCTTCACCAGGAAAATCGGCACGTCGAATTAAAATTCTGCAATCGTATCTGCAGGTATGACCCGATACCGGTGAAACACCCTGCAACCCAAACTCGATTTCATTTGCCGAAACCCTCATCACAATCTCACCTCACAACACCTTCAAAACATCCTCATCCCCGAGTATCAGCCTTACAACCTCCTTACCCCAGATTTCCCTCTCCCCATCATCGAATCGTACGGAACCGCCAATGGAAGGATCTTCCGGAGCCGATTCCGCTAGAGTAGGCACCGTAGTCGGAACCGCTCGACAAAGTGCGGGGCTTTTGAGCGGGGGAGGGGCAGGAGTTGGCGGGCAACGGAAACGTGGGGCCCCAAGCACAGCAGGTAGAGTTTGACAGGAATAGTCCAATTGCAGAGGGAAATGTAACGTCGATAAGCGGGCTTGGAAACTATCGGCTTGTGATTGCTTATGCATGTTTCACTTGAGGCTGCCTTACTTAAACCCAACCATCTTCCCCTCTTCACTCACTCCATCATCAACATTCTCTCTCATTCTCAACCCTCTTCAGCTCAACAATCAGACTTGTAGTTCGTAATAGCATTCAAAATGGGCGACGTTATTCCTCAGAGCATCCCCCGGACTTCCCGAGCATGGGCAGTCCCCGGCTCAACAAACATCGCCCTCGCAAAGTTCCCCTCCGCAACCAAAAAGCCCTCCTCCTCAAACCCCCAAGAAATCGCCACAGCCCTCGTAACCGCCTTCAACACAGCCCTCAAGAACAAAGACCTCACAGCTCTCGCCCGTCTATTCTCCGAAGACGGTTTCTGGCGCGATCATCTCGCCCTATCCTGGAACTTCCGCACTGTCCAAGGCGCCTCCAACATCCTCTCATTCCTGCAATCCTGCTCTGAATCAAAGGACGGTCTTCGCCTGACCAAGATTGAGGTTGATAGCTCAGCTCCTGTGCGAAAACCCCAATTTCTGCCTATTGATGCCGCTGGTGAAGTCCAGGGCGTACAGTTCTTTTTTGAGATTGAGACTGTGCGCGGTAAGGGACTTGGTCTTGCGAGATTGATTGAGGAGAACGGCGAGTGGAAGATTTTCACGTTTTATACGAGAATTCAGGAGTTGAAGGGTTTTGAGGAGGCGATTAATGATCATCGATCGCGTGGTGTTGAGCATGGTGGAAAGCCTGGCCGAAAGAACTGGGCGCAGCGACGAGAGGCTGAGGCTGATTTCGCTGATGGTAGCGAACCTGCTGTTTTGATTGTTGGTAAGTAATGCTCATTCTTTATGGAGTATTTGTGATATCTAACAGTTTTAGGCGCCGGCCAAGCTGGTCTCACAGCTGCTGCTCGTCTCAAGATGCTCGGCGTCGAAGCCCTCGCAATCGACCAGAACGATCGCGTCGGCGACAACTGGCGCAAGCGATACCACCAACTCGTCCTGCACGATCCCGTCTGGTATGATCACATGCCATACCTCCAATTCCCTCCCCAATGGCCCATCTTCACACCCAAAGATAAGCTTGCTCAATTCTTCGAAGCTTACGCCACTCTTCTTGAGCTCAACATCTGGATGAAGACTTCTCTCGTTGAGACAAAGTGGGACGATGCTAAGAAGCGATGGGATGTCACTGTTGAGCGCACCAAGGATGATGGTACCAAGGAGCGACGAACTCTGCATCCCCGTCATCTTATCCAGGCTACTGGTCACTCTGGCAAGAAGAACATGCCTGATATGAAGGGCATTTCCGATTTTAAAGGTGATCGTCTCTGTCACTCTTCTGAGTTCTCTGGTGCTCGTGACAACAGCCAGGGTAAGAAGGCCATCGTCGTTGGATCTTGCAACTCGGGCCACGACATAGCTCAGGACTTCCTCGAGAAGGGCTACGACGTCACCATGGTCCAGCGCTCCAGCACCCACGTCGTTTCCTCCAAGGCCATAACCGACATTGGTCTCAAGGGCATCTACTCCGAAGACGGGCCCCCCGTCGATGACGCCGATCTTCTCATTCACGGCCTTCCCATCCCCGTGTTCAAGGCCCTCTCTGTCACAACAACCAAGAAGCAAGCAGATTTCGACAAGGACCTTCTGGCCGGTCTCAACAAAGCAGGCTTCAAGACCGATGCGGGTCCCGATGACGCCGGTCTCTTGCTCAAGTACTTCCAGCGCGGAGGCGGCTACTACATCGACGTCGGTGCTTCTCAACTCATCGCCGACGGCAAGATCAAGGTCAAGCACGGACAAGAGATCGAGACTGTTTTGCCACATGGATTGAGATTCGCGGATGGCTCTGAACTTGAGGCTGATGAGATTGTCTTCGCCACGGGATATCAGAATATGAGAACGCAGACGAGGGTCATGTTTGGCGATGAGATTGCGGACAAGGTGAATGATGTTTGGGGCTTCAATGATGAGGGTGAGATGAGGACTATTTGGCAGAAGAGTGGTCATCCTGGATTCTGGTACCATGGTGGTAACCTGGCTATGTGCCGATACTACTCGAAGCTGTTGGCGCTTCAGATCAAGGGCTTGGAAGAGGGTCTATATGGTTATGATGACATTTGAGTCCGGGTCGCAAGGGAAATTGTTTATAGCACTTCATTATAGTCACGCAATTAAGTTTCATTATTTCAAGATCGGTTTCAGGTAAATATGTGTATATATTAAGTCGTGGTATTATACACGAAGAGTAGAATTATATAAGTATCCATAAGCCATATCCATCATACGCTTATCAACCAAGCTCAAAGCTGAAGTTCAACGATAACTGATTTAACCAGCCTGGTAAACGGCCAGAGCAGCAACGTGAGGGTTAATCATCGTAAGGTTATAAGGCGTAACATAAAGATCCGTATCCGTCAAAGCAAGGAACATAGTTCCGTTAATAGCGGGATCACCCTGCCAAGTCGAAACATTAGGCTGGATGGTATACGCCGTTCTATCTTCAAGACTGACGTTCTGAAGAGGAGAGTATGTTACGTTGAGCTGAGAAACCCAGGCAGCGAACTTGGGCTCCTTGACGTTGGTGGAGGTGATGTAGCTGTTGTTGGGACCGACAGGCTTACCGGGTGCGTCCCAGTTCAGGAAGACTTGACGGCCGGGGTAAGACAGAGGAATGGTACGGTTGTGTGTGATGGCGGCCTTGCAGTTCTCTCCGGTCTCAGTAGCGTTGACGCAGAGCTCATCATCGTCGATATCCTTGGTAGACAGAGTGTTGGCATATCCGCCAGTCGTCTCATTCCACACAGCAGACCCATTGATGCGCGCAGGATTAGGCTGGTTAAGAATATTCAACGACGGAAAGTTCTGCCACACAAGTCTCGTCTGATTATAAGGACAGCTCGAAATATACGGCGCCAGCAACGTCCACGCCCAGCTCTGCGGAATCCCAGGCGTGTGCCACTCCGGCATAGCAAACGTACCGCCAAACTGCCTAAAGATCATCTGCTGCCTCGCCTCAATAGTAATACTCTGCAGCAACAACTGCGCCGCAGGTCCAGAGTTCAAGTGCGGCAGGAAGCCGTACACGCCTGACTCGCCCCAGCGCGTGAGCTTCTGGTTAAAGTCGATGAATTCTGGGACGTTGGAGACGGGGTAGTTGTACGTGCACTGCTTGGGAGCTTCGGGGCCGAGCATGTTACTGATCACTGTTGCATGGCCGATTTCTTGACGGGCCATGTGTTCGATTAGAAAGCGGTCTTCATCGTTGATGCCGTAGGCGTCGAACTCTTCCTTTGAGAAGGTGGCGAGACCCCAGCGGAAGAGATCGAGCTCAATCCACTCTTGGTACAGAGCTAGAGCGAGGGATTGGTAGTCAAAGTCGCTTTGCACGCGATATACAGGTGCAGAGCCGTTGGTGCCGACACCGCCGTCTGGAGTGTAGGGCGCAGGCTGGGGAGCGTTTAGTTTGCCATTGGCGGGGTAGTCGAAGGATCCTGGGGGAGGGGGACGCTCAGGAATAGCTGATGCGAGAACTGTAGTTGAGAGTGCTCCGGTGGTGGTAGGTGTTCCCTTGAAGGGGCCGTGGGAAGTCACGAAGCTGTAGGGACGGGGTGTACCAGCTGGACCAGAGGATGAGACAGTTGTCTGAGCCTCTGACACAACAGGTACAGCAGTTACAGCACCCACTGCAGCGAGGAGTATCGCACTTCGTAAGAAAGAAGTGGCCGACATGATTAATCAGATGAAATGATGTCGAATGCAGATGGGAATATGCTCGAGCAGATCTAGCATTTTATCTACATTCATCGGCTATCTTACAACTACCTCTTCAACTACCGGCGTGCATTGGTTTCTCCACTATGATGCGTAGAGATTATTATCAATCGCTCCGTCATGTAGTTCGTAACCATGCCGTCAAGCACTCAATTGCTAGGGGGACGAGGTCGATGATTCCAAAAGATTGAGTCAATGACATTATGACTCTGGGAATAAACTTGGCTTGACGTTGTATCACCGGCGGGGAGTGGATACCAGGTATGACGGGTTGATCTGTGAAAAGTCGTTGGCGTAGCTGTGACTTGACTATGGCGTAATGCTTGGGCGATTTTTATGCTGGGAATTTATGTCGGTAATTAATTCTAGTTTTCAGGTACCATCGCCTGAACATCCCTTGTAATCAATTGTTTATAATCAAGTGTAATTGTAGAGATACGGTGAATATTGTGATGTCCAACTCCCTGAGGCGAATGTGATCGCTTGCCACGCAACCGTTGATAACTCTCCTTCCGATTGACTTTCATTCCAGCCGCATACCCGATGAAATCCCGGGGTAATTTCTCCGTCACGATCGGGAGATATTGATCGAGAATCGATCACCCCCAGGACCTATTAGAGACAACGGTGCCGTCCGGTCCCGGAGCTAATGGCCCGGCGAGATGCGTGATTCTTCTGCAACCAAGACAAGGCGAATCATAGGCAAGCAGTTATCATACCCTGTAACTTGATTGGCTGCTGCTTGGAGCATCGTCAGTGGCATCATTTCTGGTGTTGCACAATCCGTCATTTATTGCTGCAAGACCGTCAGAGGGAGTATTGGCTGACAGTGAAGTTGGTCATTCCGCCGTCATGGTGTTCATATCACAACTTATATGTATGCACGCAGAGAGGGGGAGGGCACTTCAAAGAGCCGCGAATATTTCTATATCTATGCAATCATCGCTCTCGATATCTATATCCCAATCGCACTCATCATGTCTTCAATCCGTGCAGTTTTGACTCCTCAGCTCCGCGCAGCCATCAGACCCCAGCACTTCCGCACCTACAAGAAACCCATCCGTTTCCAAGTCGCAGCTATGTCGGCTGTCTCAGATGCTATTGTCAAAGACCATCGTGAGCTGAAGGACTACTACAACGAAGTAGTCAACTCCACCGACCACGATCACCAGCAGCGCTTCGGTAACCAATTCGTCTGGGAACTTGCACGTCATTCCATCGGCGAAGAACTCATCGTCTATCCCGCTATGGAGAAATACATGGGCGATAAGGGAAAGCAATTAGCTGATGAAGATCGCCAAGAGCACCACCAGGTACCTTGACCTCCCTTTCACTCCACCACTTACTAATACTTTATAGGTCAAGGAGCTTCTCAAGGTCTTTCAGAACCTGAAAGCCCAAGATCCTGAGTATCTTCCCAAGATCAAAGAAATCTGGGGTTTGCTAGAGAAGCACATTGAAGAGGAAGAGAACCGAGATTTGCCTGCTCTTGAACAGGCGATCAAGTCGCAGGACCAAGAGACGGAGAGTTTGGCGACGCAGTTTGCGCGTACGAAGCAGTTTGTGCCGACGAGGAGTCATCCAAGCGCTGGAGAGAATCCGCCCTTTGAGTCGGTTATGGGACTTATGGCGGCGCCTATTGACAAGCTTGCTGATATCTTCCGCAAGTTTCCTGATAAGAGTCAGCTGTAAGATGCATTGGCGGCGAATTTTCTAAAATTGAGTGATTGATGGTTTTGTGTTATGTATTTACAGGAATAACGTCAAACTCCAAATGGGAATAATAAAGATACTATCATGAGTTGCTTTCCTTAAGTTGTTATCAGTGACGTCATATCGATAAGGATAAGCGGGTGAAGCTACCCTGTGACAAAACATTAGATGTGAATTAATGCGATATCTCAGTGTCTAAAGAGAGACAAGGCATTTGATTAAATCGGCAAAGAGTTGTTGGCTTGTAAAGCTTTCTTCAGTATTGAATTTGACATATGTGCAACATCAGGTGAGCTTCAAATCATTTACAGTCCTGTGAGATTCTGCAAGTTTTTTTACCAGATGATATGACAAATCGTCGGCCATTTTACAAGCAATTTGTTAGCAGGATCTCATCATTAATTAAAACAAACGCATCCAGAAGTATCTTGATCTCAATGCATACTCCGATCTATCGCCTCCATTGAGTCACAATAGCCTGTTCCGAATGCGCTGGGCCATTCTCATCATTTTGCTCTTATCTTATCAGTCGATCACGACAATGCCGCTTCTAAGCGACAGGGCGTGGGGTTGACAAAAGATTTACGTAGATAGCTCGTCAATGAGCTCTGGCATTCTGTCTATCTGGCTGATAATTGAGAGAGAAGGAGGTGATTTTGATTTCAGGAAATTCTTAACGTATGTGACAAGTGCAGCGCAGGTGTAAGAGGTAGCTAAGAATGAATATTTCAGCGAGCATGAGGCGCAAGATGCGACAAAAAATATTAGGACCCTGAGTATATCATGAGCAAACGGGTTATTAATAAAACATCGGTTTTTCTCTTTGGATGCCGACGAAAAGCTATCGAATTTGTCACGAATTGCTTCTCCTCGCCAGTCATTCCAGGCCGTTATCGCTCCATCGCCAAAGCTAAAAGGGTAGCGCAGGGTTAATCCGATGCGGGGTCCGCCATCACCCCAAACTTTTACGTATCACCAAACTTGAACCCCACGATAAATAAACCATCTCATCTCAGCGCATCCCTTCCTCACTCGTTCAATCAAAACTCACAATCACAATGACTCCCTCACTACAAGACGCCAGAATCACCTTCCTAGGCGGCGGCAACATGGCCGCCGCCATCATCGGCGGCCTCCTCGCCAAAAACATCCCCAAATCCAACATCTACGTCTCCGAGCCCTGGGACGTGAACCGCAACAAGATGGCCGACCTAGGCGTCAAGACCACTGCCGACAACAAAGAAGCCGCCGCCGACGCTGATGTCGTCATCCTCGCTGTGAAGCCGCAGGTCGCAAAGGGTGTCTGCGAGGAGTTGAGCTCTGCCTGGGCCAAGAGGGATAGTCTCCCTGTTGTTATCTCCATCGCGGCGGGTATTACGCTGGAGAGCATTGCGCAGTGGTTCAAGGGTGAGGCGGGTGAGGCGCCGCATATTGTGCGTGTTATGCCGAATACACCTGCGCTTGTGGGCGAGGGTGCGAGTGGGCTTTATGCGGCGGGGGATGTTACCAAGGAGGAGAGGGAGTTGACGTCTGCGCTTTTGGGGAGTGTGAGCAAGGCTGCTGAGTGGGTTGACAAGGAGGAGCTTCTTGACGTCGTCACTGGTATCTCTGGTAAGTTCATCATTTCATCCTGCAAAATTACTGTTGCTAACATGTCTAGGCTCTGGCCCTGCTTACTTCTTCGCTTTCGTCGAGCATCTCATCTCCAGCGGTGTCGGCCTTGGCCTCTCTGAGGAGCAGGCTACTCGTCTCGCCACACAGACCTGCCTCGGCGCTGGAAAGATGCTTGTCGAGTCCTCTGATGAGCCGGCTCAGCTGCGAAAGAACGTCACCAGCCCCAACGGTACTACTCACGCTGCTCTTGTCAGCTTTGAGAACTCTGGCCTCAAGGAAATCGTGGACAAGGCTGTCAAGGCTGCTGCTGACCGTGCTAAGGAGCTTGGAAAGAACTAGATAGCTGCGTGGATTATGGAAATGGCACGCAATTCATAGAGAAATAAAAGTAAAACTGTTAACAAAGGACGTCTGACTTTTAACTGCACGTTGGGGTTTGTACTTGGGCGTCCAAGGGAGAACCTGGAGACCTTTCAGGAAACCATGGGATTATGCGATCGGATCAACTCCAACATGACTACGCATTGCAGAGCAAGACTATTCTAGACGACACTTATTCACCCAATTAAGCTTCAAAGCCATCGAGCATTGCTCTAGCGGGTCGCCTGATGCTTAGTGCTCTAGTCAATAGAGGCAAGTGTCACAGAAACCCTCAAGGCAGTTCTGGAAGCTCGCCCGTCTATCAGCCAAAGGTTGAAGAGCTCAGATGAACAAGCGTTGGAAAAATCAACTACCCAAAGGCCCAGTTGATTGGAACCCCTTCCAGTCTATTGGCTCGATGAATGTCACTGAATCGTCCGGAGGCGGTTAAGCATGCTCACACGAGTATCTCCAATTTGCGCGACGCGATACGAAGTGAGTTATCTCTAAGCTAGAGAAGAAAGGTGTCTAGATAAAAGGGACAAGCCCGACAAGCGAAGAAGAGAAAACCCAGATATTCCAACTACCACAAGGACCGCCAACCTTCCATCATAAAAACCTGCCAGCCTATCATTCCCAAAGTAAATTACCCCAGAAAGTAATTGCCCGCAGTTGCCCTCCTCCCGAACATCTTCTGAACCAGGGACTCAACCACTGTTCCCAAAAAGGGTCAGCTGAAGCTCACCAGTCTCCAGATTCCAAGACTATTGGCATCTGCCACCTTGCTCCCATCAGTTGCCAACTTCCTCTACATCTGCAACCTCCTCCTTCTTCATACCGTGGCCCTGTCGACTTTCCCAAGACGAGGACGGGACCCAGCGAACCGACTTGCGAGCGACGCTTACCTCTTCGTAAAGCTGATCAACTTGCTCTAAAGTAAGCCCTTTTGTCTCGTAGATGAAGAACCAAACAAATGCAATGCACAGGAAGCAGCAACCAAACCACACAAAAAAGATCTTGGACTGCAAGTTTGCATTTCCATCGCCATAATTAACCATGTATGGCGTGGAATATGCTAGAGCCCAGTTAAGTAGCCAATTTGTAGCAGTTGTGATGCTAAGGGATTTGGCCCGTGTCTTGAGTGGGAAGATCTCTCCTGTCACCACCCAAACGAGGGGACCCCAAGTCGCCGCAAAGATGGAGATATAGATGCAAACAAAGGCCACAGCCGCTCGTTGCCCGCCGAGATTCTTGATAAAAATCTCGCCGTTATCGTACTGACCGGTCGACAGAGTGCCACAGACAGCAACAATCAGTTGAGAAATAGACATGCCAATAGCGCCCCATAACAACATAGGGCGGCGTCCCCATTTATCGATTGCATACATGCCAGGCACTGTCGATGCAACATTGATAGCTGAAGTGATCATTGAGATGACAAAGCCACTAGACACACCCGAATTCTGAAAGTATTTGGTGCCGTAATAAAACTGGAAGGTTGTCAGTTGGCTCGAAGTTTCATAGAGGTAACTTTGTTGGACTTACGATGAAGTTGATGCCTAAGAAAACAGTCAGAACTGTTCAAAAAACTGCAGGAGATGCTTGAGGCTGGGTTGTGCTCACCTGTAAGCTGCTGTAGCGCCTGAACGCCCATGCCCGTGAGTTGCCTCTTGAGCATGGGAGGCTTGAAGCATTGAAGATACGAGGACTGCCCAAGACTCATCTCGAATTCATGGTTTGCCACAACCTCATTGAGTTCGTGTGCAACTTCTGGGGAATCGGCAGGCAATCTTCGAAGGCGACTAAGAGACTTTGCCGCCTTGTCCAGCTGGCTCTTCTTCACAAGGAAACGTGGAGTCTCTGGAAGAAACAACAGTCCGCTAAAGAGGATAAGAGACCAAGCAAGTTGCAGCGCAATAGGGATTCGATAAGAGCCTGAATCATCCCGTTTCGAAGTTGCATTGTTTACAACCGCGGCAAGAAGAAGGCCAATGGTAATGGCCCACTGGTAGGAGCCAACGATAGCACCGCGGATCCATTTAGGCGCTGTTTCAGACTGATAGAGGGGAACTTGATGAGAGTTAGCCGCTGTAAGACATGGATAAACATAGTTCATACTCGTAGCAGAGATAAGGCCAACACCAAAGCCAGCAAAAAAGCGGCCTGCCAGAAATAACGGAATATCCGTGGCGACAGTATGCAAAACAACTCCAAGATTGAAGACCCAAGTCGAGATCATCAAACCAGGGCGGCGACCAAGCCAATCAGACAAGAGAGGCGAGGCAAGGGCGCCGAAAAAGGTGCCCGCGGAGAGAATAGACACGATAGCTGATTCCTGAGACGAAGTGACGTTGGGGTTTCCATCAGCGTCGATATATCCTGTGCTGAACTCGCGCTGCCAGTACGGCATAGCTAGGATACCGCTAATGGTGCCAGTATCATAGCTATAGAACAGGTCAGTCATCTTGGGATTGTCGAGAGAGGGAGGAAGTGGAATACCCAAAGAGAACACCACCAAAGGCAACGAAGAAGCCCACGGCGATGGCTGGCCACGCTTTGCCAGGTTCATCCTGGGGCCTTGAAAGAGACACTTTACTAATAAGTCCCATCTTCGAAGGGGTGAAGGGTACTGGGCTGTTGCTGAGATGGAAGACAGAATAGTGAAGAGGGAAGGTCTGGCTGCTGTGAGTAGAATCGTTGCTGTTGTAAAGATCATCTAGGTTGTGGAATGACCACCTTCTTATAGATTCTTCGCAGCTTTCAGGTTTCTCTTTATCTTTGGCCTTAGAGGAACTGGAGCCTGTATCAGTGACTTGAACAGTGTTTTTCATCACACCTGGCTCTAGGAAGACGTTCTTCTCACATGTCTGCCAAGTCATCTATTGAGATCCACTGTGATCGAACTTGACTCCAGTTGGTGTTGATAAGCTTTGAGAAGCATTATCCCAAGCCCCGGAGATATCGAAGCACGGCGGCCTCGAATAGAGCCAATCATCTCTCGTATCGCCAATTAGTTCATCCGTTGGTTCACAGATTCTACAAATGAGCCAGGGTTATCAGTGACTTCGACATGGATAAGCAGCTACAACAGCGCAGCCGGGCGATCTTGATCTTAGAATGTTTCTAGAAGGTGTCGGTCAAGCCGGAGCTAACTTTAACTATCGAATCTCCATCATCTGGATCTGTGCCCGCAACAATGCAGCTTTGAACTGGGGATGGCATCATGTTGGGTGCGGGGTTGGGCTGTTGGCTGTTAGAGCTGAGCTATCATGCGGAGTTCTTTGCTTGGGCCAACACCCATAAGATGGACAAAAATGAGGCCATTTTGGATCCAGATGAGACCTATTACACCTTCCCCATACGGAGTAGATGATGAATCTTAGCGATGAGAGAAGACTGGTAGAAGTTGGGTAGCTACCTGCAGTGTCCCCATTCAGGACAAGGGATCTACCAACATACTTCCTTGCAACTCCCCCGCAGAATTAGATTATTCCTAATGGGGTCTAAGACACCGTTCAAAAACAAGCTTGATCGACACAATTTCGAAGCTCGCTTAATCCCTACCAATGACCCTCCAGAGTTGTTGTCATTTGTCGTGCCCGACAGGAAAACGCGATGTAACACTTGCAAGACAAGTGGACGGTTTGATACCTAAAAGTGTCATCCCAACTTCCATTTACTTTCTGGAAGCACGCTAGCCGACGCATCGCTTACTAGCGTTGTTTCCACTCGAAGCGCTGCGTTGCATTGCAGCAGGACTACCATACTGTAATATGTACAGCACCATGATGGCCCTCAAGTGGGCTAACACACGCACCCGGCAAGCCGAAAAGCACTTCCTTAGCCAATGGTCTCAGCCTAGACAAGGCTCATTGTTTGAGATCGAGCCCTGTTCTGTTCTCATACGCGTATTACATTTCCACTATCAGATCCTTGCCTGCTGATCGTCATTTCCGTTTGACCTGACCTGTCGGATTCGAGACCATAAACACCCCGCCTTTGCACTAAGCGCATGGTCGATGCTCGACGGGCGCTATCTGAGTGATGAATCTCCAACCTTGAGCAAGCGCTTGATCTGTGCTTCACCTCGCTTGCGGGAATTGTCAAAGCTCTTTCAGAATTATGGCATGTACCAGGTCGTGAGGGGATTTTGGTCCGGTAAGCATCATCTCCCCTGCATCTTGCCCACTCCGAATCATCCGGTGATACCGTATGGTACATACCATCCGCCATATCACCGCTCGTGCAGGCATGGAACGTCTTGCGCTGTGCTTCCAGATCAACTATAGCTTTAGCTCATCAGACCCCAGTCAGTGTCCTCGGCATGCCCTCTCACAACTCCCTTAATCAGGAAGTTGGTTTTGGTCAATGTACTCCTGACTCATCGGTTCCGCCTATGGTAGCAAAGTGGCAGTACTCCGGAGTTGCGACTGGGGAGCTTTGCATGTTGAGGTCTACAGGCTTTCATGTAACTACACTCAATGAACGGATGGTCATCACATGGATTTCGGTCTGAGGATAAAG
Organism: Fusarium nygamai; assembly: GCA_001262555.1. Classification (NCBI taxonomy): domain Eukaryota; kingdom Fungi; phylum Ascomycota; class Sordariomycetes; order Hypocreales; family Nectriaceae; genus Fusarium; species Fusarium nygamai. Next base: position 2,793,483 of record LBNR01000006.1, read on the forward strand.
ACACTGTCATTTCTGTTGAACCTTCTAGCGAACTTGAGCGTGATTCTGGGGCGTTATGAAGGCGCTCTGCCTGAAAGCCCAGCATTAGGAAACCCCTTCGCTCGAGTCGGAGCACTAATTATAGAATCGCCGGCCCCTTCCAAATGCTCAACTGTCACGCTCAAGCTTTCACGATAACATCTATCATGGAAAATGTCACCTCCTGGCCTCAGCATCTGGTGTTGTATCTGACTACCAGGTCTGCTGAAAGGGAGCGGATAGTTCTGCTCCATTTTGTGCCGACTTAGCTTATCTAGTGCGGTTTTGAAGTCGTCTAGAACGATCGTATCGGTGAAACATTTGAAGATAAACGCAAACTTCCAAAATGGATTGATAACACCAATCGGGATAACAGGTGTGACGGAGAGAAGATCGACGATGATGAAGATGATACTGAGAGACATGCTCAACAGTAAAAGACCGAACCGAGGGGATATGCGGATAAGCTCTAGAGGTTTGAACTCATAACGGTACTTTATGTTCCAGAAAAGGTTGATGGCAGTAAAGATCCACCAGGGATCGCTAATATGTATCAGTCAAAGTACCCATCATTTCTCAGTAGTGATGCTTACCGGCAGACGGCCTCAAGCGGTCGGGTTGAGGAGAAGAGATGAGTATTAGGAGTGTTGAAGTACGTGAAGTTGGCATAGATCTCAAGGACCCAGTAAGGCTGGACCAGTATGATACTGCCAATATATATAGCATTATTTCGCTTTGAAAGGAAGGGCTTATTCTTCATCCAGGCGATGACGTTGTGCAGACTCCATGAGATGATGAGGAAAATCACAGTCGAGGAAAGATACCATCCCCAGGTCGGAGGATCGAAAAAGGTAAAGAATCCATTTGGCATCGCCAGAAGGAGCTAGGAAATTCTGTGAGATGATTGTCTATTGAAGGCGATACTGATAGAGATGCTCACCTCGATCAAGATAAGTTTATGTAACATGACACCGCGTCGCATATTAGCTAAGGTGATACCGATCATGATTATCAAGGCGCCAATCATACAGCCTTGCGACCAAGCTTCCAGCGTGAGTTTCGCTGGGCTCGAGGGCCATGCCGCAGGAACTGACATTGTGACACAGCAGGCTAAGACATGGGTGAACAAGAGACTGGTTCTGTGGGTAACCGAGCGATAAGAAAAGGGAGAGTAGCTCAGGGTGGAGACGAAACAGTGCATATTAATAGAGATCAACAGGACCCAAACTATTGACTTTACCCCGCCTTTGTTGAACCGCTAGTCTCCTGTGCTGTAGGTCTAAGGGGGCCTAAGCAGGCTTGCTGGCCACTAATTTGCTCATCCCCACGCCACGGCTAGCCTGGGCTGGGGTCGCGGGGAACACTACTGTACGACGACGTAGCAGGGAGGGCACGTACTCTGAGTTCGTTTCTCGTACAGTACAACCAACTTGTGAAGACTAAACTAACCGAGGAGAAGAGCAGTAAGCACTCGTCACACCTCATCACACCACACAGCGCGAATCAATCGGCACCAACTGGAGCCGAGTGACCACCACTTGCGACTAGTCCAGGCTAATGTCGAGCGATTCCTGATACCTTGGAAAGATGGGAGCCGAAAACACCGTCGCACCTCTGTACGAATATGCAGATCCTTCCCTCCCGAGTAACTTTGGTCCAGCTAGATGCAAGGGTTTGCAGCTCTGGTATTAGATGTTGAACGAAACCACAATCCTTGCAGATAATCATCTCGTGGGGTGAATGACTGCTGCACAGCCCATCATTGGCCAATTGGGACTAGGCCATTTCGCTATCTAGCTAAGGGCTACATCACGACCTGCTTCGTCCTGATAACACCAGTCTTGAGCATATGAATTTCAGCAGCGCTTTGGGAGGCAATGTCCGAATAACTATTCAATACTCTCACAGGCCGCGTAGCTAAATGAGACCAACGTCAAACTTCCTGTATCTGACACAACCTGAACGCCATTAGCCCCTTGATTCGGATATATCAGCCCTGATAACACTGCTACACCGTCGTTCACGAATATCTCCACCGAATTCCAATCCACGTATATGACCAGCTTGACCGTACTCCCTCCCTCCGGATCCGGCGCTGTGCGCACGGTATCGTACGCCTTCTTTGGGCCCACAGCCATTGAATCCGTCGCAGAACCGTCTGAGTATCTGACCAGAAAAGCCTGGGAACGCACAAAGTCGTAGCCGACAGTCGTGCTGAAAGTCCCATCGGATTTGATGACAAAGCGGACCTCATTGCCCTCGTCGCCGTCATTCTTGGAGATCGTGGCGCGGATGATGTATGCCCCTTGATCTATGTCCCTGGGTAGGGATGCCGACGCAGCATTCGTCGTGATGGTCTTGTCGCTCACTGACTTGGAAGATGCGAAAATCTCTTCATACTCAGCTATTGGGATGCTGACCAAGGTGGGAGTACCGTTGATAGTCTTGAGTTTGACCTCCCGGACCAAACTGCCCTGGCCAGCAAAATCCGCGTAATAAGGGAGAGACGCTGCGTAATTCCAGTTGTTCATCCAGGCAATGGCATAGCGGCTGCCATATCTGTTATCAAGATTCTCCCAGCTGACCGTGGCGTAGAAATCAGGCCCGTCATCCATCCATTGCGGGACGCTTTCTGTGGCTGTGAAGCCGTTACCATCCCAGTTCCCAGTCCAATATGCTGTACCGGTCGTTCTATTGTAGCGATAGCCGTTAGCGCCCAATGCTAGAATCCAGGTGCGTTTTGTGCTGTCGCCGTCTAGGTCGATCTGATATAGATCTGGGCATTCAAGTGTGCCCAGGTCTACGCCAGCGTTCTCAGGTTTAAACTCGGATACATACGCCCAGGTCTTCAGATCAGTAGAGGTGTAGAAACCAATCTTGTCCCCCTCTGCGAGAGACATGACCCAACGCTCCTCGTTGCCATCCCAGAAGATCTTGGGATCTCGAAAGGCAGGTTTTGCAATTGGGCTTGGGTTTGGCATTACGGGATTGCCAGCATGAGGGACAAAGCTGTACCCATTGTCGGTGGAATAGAACAGAGATTGCTGTTGCACCCCATCTGCCATCTGTGTAACAATGGCCACGACGGCATTCCGGCCAAAGCCAGCTGTGTTGTTTATGTCGACCACGGCGCTGCCGGTCTCGATGTCACCGAGTATAATCCCACTGGGAGGGTTCGGTTTGTACTTTTCCATCACTACACCCCGTCGAGTCCAGTGGACCATGTCGGTGCTTGTGATATGATACCATTCCGTGCCCCCCTGAACCCGGGTTTGAGCTATCAAAGTTGGAGTTGTACAGGTAGTAGAGATGCCATTCGTCCCCCAGGAAGAACGGACTTTGGGGATCACTCATCCATTTCTTCTCGGGCGTGATATGATAGCTGGGTCGGGTCTTGGTGGGAGCAGGTAGTACTGCACTGGCATACAAGACGGATGACAGGAATGAAAAACGACGGATTTCTAGCCTCTGCGAGGCGAGCTTGAGAATTCCCAGCATGGTAACGATGAATGTGCGAGGCTTTAAATTATGATGCTAGCTGGCAAAACAAATATCTAGAATGCTCTCTCATTATTCATACTTATACATAGGCTGTTCACCTAAGAAATGGGTAACCTGATTGAGGGCCCATATTCCGTCAGCTTTCACGAACCAGCGTAGCATTGTCCCTCCAAATCAGATTAAGTCCCAACATAGGACTAGTAGGATCTAACACCAATGGGCGGCTATCGTATGGTCACAACAAATGGTGGGATCACGACCTTTCTCATACCGATAAGTCACCCAGAGGTGAATATGACCAGCAATACTATGTTAAAGCCTGCGCACGCGTGGTGCAGTAGCACCTCGATCTTAATGATGCGGAGTCGCCGCACAGCTAGGCGCAGGTGCTGGGCCGCGCTCAAACTACGAAGAGGTTGCGGAGATGCGGGGAAGTGATAGAAGAAGATGTACTAGGAAAGCTCTGACTCCGTATTATTGGGACGATTTGGGCAGGTGGTAAGACTGAACCTTGTCACACATTCCCGTTGCTCAAACCGGTCAAGCTAAGTTAGGAAGAACCCCATCGGTGTCGTCTTCTCTTGAATGCGTGCATGCATGACTCGTACATGCTGCAAGCTGATGTGGGGGAGGTTTAGCTGCCACGCTAGTAGCGTAGTGAAGGGGTCTCGCATTCTGGAAAGCCGCTAGAAACTGGGTACAAGGCAATACCTGGCTGATTCACATGTCGGTGCACACCTACCGACATGGGCTCATCAAGATGGGAAGAGGAGATCGCAACGCCGCGTCGTGACCTCTCTTCCTAACTCCACATCAATCAGGTACTTCTAAATGCCTCATATCAATCTTGTCAACTGCAGGGGACTTGTGCGATCAGATCAGAAGCGAGGTTACTCCGGACTGACTGAACCAATAAGATAGAACTAATCGTGGCCATATATCAAAGCCACATAAATCTAAAGTGACTCTACAACCCTTCTGGTCTGAAAGTGGAAGGTAGAATACGGTACCTAGAGGCCGCATATGTCGCCCGACTATAGCTACGTACGTAGACTCATTACCGAAGCCATCTACACAGGCGCAAGGGCTTCTGGATATTTGGTAATGTAGATGCATCTTACTATCCAATCTCGACTCAGGTACCCTTCCAATTGGGCATCTTGGCATGCAGCTACATCTGTAATAGTTCGAATTTTAATCGCGCATCATCCGAACTCATGAAAGAGTCACTGGTTACTCTCGATCAAGATGGTATCGACCCTTGCTTCGGCTCACGGACAACACTAATTCCTTCACGCCCTAGATTGAGACAAGAAATCAGTGTGATCTGCCACTTCGATCTCTCAAGACTTGGTGAAAGAAGTATAAATGTTGCATGGTTTCTTTTCCATCTCACTACACATCAATCATTCCAACGCACTCAGTCAAAGATGCAACTTCAACTTTCCCTTATTCTTCCTTGCTTGCTGGCAGCCGCCAGTTCAACATCCTACACCGAGGACTACCGTCCTCAATACCACTTCACCCCAGCCAAAAACTGGATGAATGACCCCAATGGCCTCATCTATCATAAAGGCAAATATCATATGTACTTTCAGTACAACCCTACAGGCGATGTCTGGGGAAATATTTCCTGGGGCCACGCTGTCAGCGACGATCTGATGCGCTGGAAAGAGTTACCTATCGCCCTCAACGCGTTCGACTCTCCGGCAGGATCGTTGAATGAACTCTATTTCTCCGGGAGTGCTGTCTCTGATGACGCCATGACTTCAGGTCTTGGACATGGCAAGAGACCTCCTCTTGTGGCTGTCTACACGTCCTCTTATACATCTGATCTGACCCTACCCAGCAATAAAACTGTGCGTACCGGCCAGCAATCTCAATCAATCGCCTTCAGCACAGACAACGGCCTTTCTTGGACTGAGTATCCTGATAACCCAGTCATCCTAGAGCCTCCCAGCCAATATGCCGACCAATATCTCAACTTCCGCGACCCATTCGTCTTCTGGTACGAGCCAAGCAAGCACTGGGTCATGACCGTCTCGCTGCCCAACCTTCACAAACTGCTTATCTACACTTCCAAAAATCTGACGGCCTGGGAACATGTCAGTGAATTTGGTCCTGTCAATGCAGTTGGTGGTCAATGGGAGTGTCCCAGCTTGTTCCAGCTTCCGGTAGATGGCAACAAGTCCAGAACCAAGTGGGTGATGGTAATCGGACTCAATCCCGGTGGCCCCGCACATGCTGGCGGATCAGGAACTCAGTATGTGGTAGGCACTTTTGATGGAACGACGTTCACAGCAGATGCCAATAATGTCTACGATGCGTCTGCTCCAGAAGAGAGTGTGGTGTTTGAAGATTGGAATGAAGCCAGTTTCGCCGAATCAAGTTGGAAGGCAACTGGTGATTTCGTCGAACAAGGACCTAGCAACGGCCAGGTACTCACGTTGTGGGAAAAGGGCGACAAAACTGTTGGATCTCTCAGCTCCAAGAAGTTTACTGTCTCCAAGAAACACATTGCCTTCAAAATCGGCTGTTGCAACAATCCGTACAATCCAGAGACGTATGGAACCCCAGCCGATCAGGAGACAGCCATCAACCTGATTGTTGATGGGCAGGTCGTACGATCGACCACTGGCGTCAACGGAGGCGATGTCATATGGGCGAGCTGGAACGTCGCCAACCTCATTGGAAAAACTGCCTATATCCAACTTGTCGATCGTGCCACGGGAGGTTGGGGCCATCTTGACGTAGGCGAAATTGTCTTCACAGACAAACCACTCCCGCCACGAGCTAACTGGGTGGACTACGGTCCTGACTACTACGCTGCTGCCACCTATAATGGACTTTCCAATTACGAGCGTGTGGCCGTCGCCTGGATGAACGATTGGGCGTACGCAGTAGACATTCCCACCTCCCCGTGGCGAAGCGCGATGAGCATTCCTCGGGTCCTGACACTTGAAACCGTGGACGGGCGTGCGCGCCTGATACAGAAGCCACATCCTAACTTGAAAGCTTTGGAGAGCAGAAGAATGTTGTATAAGAAGCAATGGGGTTCTACGCGCACAGGTAATCTGACTCTCCCAGTGTCTGGAAAAGCCTTGGATATAACCTTGACCTTTGCCGCTGGCAAAGAGGCCAAAATGCTGGGCCTGAACGTGCGAACAGATGGCAGCAAATACGGGACCGCCATTGGCTACGAATTTGATACCAATGAGATGTTCGTCAACCGCGAATCGTCAGGTGATTCTTCTTTCAGCGCTGCATTCCCTGGCGTATACTACGCTCCGCTGCCTATCAGGGATGGAAAGGTTGAACTACGCATTCTGCTAGATTGGTCATCGGTTGAGGTGTTTGGCGGGAGTGGCGAAGAGGCGATAACAGCACAAATCTTTCCTCCAGATTCAAGCACGGGTGTGTCACTTTTCTCTGTTGGTGTTGTGAAGGACGTCAAGATAGAGGTGCACTCGGTATCGTCTGCGTGGAGAGGATCGTATAATTAGTGAGTCTTGCAGAAGGTATCGGCAATGGGATCAAGCTAGAAGAACTAAGTAACGCAACTCCTTCTGTCGCTATCAATGCCAGTTAATTCGGAAGATGAAACTCTATGTGTATATGCAAATAATCTTAAATATTGATAACTAAGGGCACCTCTATCCTTTCCAATACTCAACACTTCTATACTCACTCATACCAGCTTCAACAGCTTCGCCATGTTACCACATCCCTAGAGTCGCGGGACTGCGTTCTTAAAAACGTTCCCAGGGTCAACTCTTTGCTTGACAGCCATCAGACTCGCAAACCTAGCCCCAAAGTTCTTCTTCAAATCCACCTTTCCGTTATCCACGAATCCCAAATACGAAGATTCAAGAATATTCTCAGGGTCATGCTCAACAAGTTCTCTCTGTAAGTTGAGAGCCCACTGGTGCGCCACATCAGCGCCTGCTTCGTCACGAGAAGTGGCGATGATCTCGAGCCAATAGTGATCGCAGCGAGGTGAGAACACAGAGTCAAGTGGATGACCAGGGTCTCGATGAAACTGCATTGAGAACAGAGATCCTGGACCAGGGACTAACTCGTTGTATTTAGCAAGGATCTCAACGGTCTTAGGGGTGAGAGCCTTGAAGTTGACAGTTCGAGCGCGGCCGTATACACCGTATCCAGCGTGCTTTTCTTTTTCTTCGCGGTAAGCGGACCAGCGGGTTGGTTTGATGACCTCCATAACACAGGCATCTAGGGCGATAATCTCGGCCATCCACTTACGACCTTCATTATGGTCGTCATCAGCCCAGAGGCAGGAGACGGTGAAGATGTTGCCGGCGTGAGGAATTGCGACACCGGTGAGTTGGACCGAGAAACAGCGTGTGTGATGCGCGTGATGTGAGCCATCAGCTGTGGGGACTATCAACTCAAAATATCACTCTTATAAAAGCAGTTCGGGCAGTATACCAGCTAGCAGGCGCCAGATATTACTAGGTCAACACTGCCAATTGCGGGGGCTCTTGACGATCTTTCTGAGAACCATTGCTTTTCTCTTTTCGTATCTAAAGATTTTGAATAGCTACAGACCTTCTAGGCGGCTGCACAGTTCAGTGGTCACTATTAGTGTATGTAGTTTAACATCTTGCTTACTTACATAGTATAGCATTAACTTGATTGATTGATACTCAAAGCTTATGACGTCTCAGCGAGACATATCAAGCCAACACACTGAAAAATCCCATTTAACTTTAGCTTTTGGAAGGCAACATGCACATAGCCTCAACAAAGATAAGTCTCCCAATTAAAAACAGAATAATATGCTTTTGTGATGATTTATTATCTAAAGGCTATAAGCGCGTTAATTATCTAAGTACACCTGATTTAATCGAAGCCGAAAGGCCCCTTATACTTAAATGGATGATCCTTTGAACAACCCAAATTCACCTGAAACTCTAGACCTAGCCCCTCAGGCTCCACGTCGAATCCAACACACGGATACATCTTCCTAAACTGGAATGCAGCCTTATAATTCTTGAAGACGTCTCCTATGATAAGATTAGCACTTCAACTGATGTTGGCGCAGTTTCTGCAGGGATACTCACCCATCGCCAGTTTCCTTCCGTCCAAAGTGCAAAAGCCTTCACCCGTTTCCATGTTCAAACATACCCCCGCGGTCTGGCCTGCGCCGAAACCGGGAAATCCAAAGTCTTTGCTGGGACAACCTTCATAGTCACCGTCAATAAAAACCATACCATCGTCCCCATGATAGCCCCAGGATCCTGGTAGCCAACCAGGCATAGAATTAAGATCTTCACCGAAGTCAGAAAACCCAATCCCTAAAATTCTGGATAGATCTATCAGCTCTTATCGTCCCAAAACGGCCAATAGGCAAAATGATAAGTTTACCTTGACTCTGAATTCTTATGCACTGTTACCTCAAAGTAGAAATACTTCGCAGATGGAGGGATACAGTGGTCACTTGGTATACACCCTCTTTCGAACTGGCTTGACTCTTTGATCACCTTGATATCTATCCGCTATCAGTCAGTAAGCTCTAGTTATACCAATATGCTAGGCTCACCTTGCAAGTAGCAATTTGCTTCCTTGTGAGTATTGCAAGTAGAGACTTGAATGTACTTCCCATAATCAGCCCAACAAAAAGCAGTTGGCCTCAAATGCCGCTCTTCGTCGCTCGGGTGTAGTTCTCGCAAGAGTCTGACCACATCCTTAAGGTCGATGCTGCCTTGAGAGCGGTCTATGTAGTCTACATATGACCAACCGTCTGTGTCAAATCCTCTCTCATCTACATGTTGGCCCTTCAGCATAACTGGGATATCTTTGACCCCTAGCAAGGCGTTCAAGTCAAACGGACTTTTGAGCAGATTCCACGGCCCACTTTTGAAGTCCATAGCAAGAGGGGTCAAGAGGTATGTTGCCTTCTTGCGCTCGATTTCCATCTCGCTCTCACTTGTCTCGGTTTCTGACTGTCTGGTAAACAGCCAGATGAAAAAGTCTAGCACTTGGGACTGATCCTCAATAGTCTGTAGCCCTTCCCATATGACAGCGCGAAGCTCCTCGGAAGGCTGTGATGCCATTTCTTTCAGGCCATCAACCCTTTCAGCAGCCTCCGTTCGATAGTCCAGGAGCAGCTTCCGCGTGATATTAACTGATTCCATTTCGATAGCCAAGTCTAAGGCTGTCTGAGCCGAAGTACTCTTTGCCTGGAGATTCGTCTCTTTCTTCTCTAAAAGGATTTCCAATATATCCAAATGATAATTGAGAACGCAGATGTGCAAAGGCGTATAGTTTCCCCATTTAGCTGCTTGCTTGTTCACATCTGCTCCTTGTCCAATCAGGTCAGTAACAACATCTTTGTGTCCAAGCTCGCAGGCCCACGCTATTGGTGTTTGACCATAGTTTGCGTCCTCGGTATCGATGATCTCTGGCCATACTTTGAGAATCTCTATAATCAGAGACGACAGGCCACGTTGGCATGCAGTGACAAGTATTGATTCTTCGTTGCCGTCAAAAGGCCTTGCTTGGATTTGATTGGGGCCCTTAAGCTTCAAGAGATACTCTGCCAGGCCACTGTTCTTGCGCTCGATTGCACGGTGCAGTGGGGTTCTTTCAGACGAGTCTCGTAAAGTTGGGTTGCAATTCCTGGCGACCAGGAACTCGGCCATCTCCACATCGTTTGCATGATGTAGTGCAGCACAGCCCTCATCATCGACTTCATCGACACCACACGGCGGATCGACCTCTAACAATGCTTTTGCCACAGCCGTCAAATTTTCTTGGGCGGCAAACATGAGTGCCGTAGTTTCGTGAGAGTCTTTTGCCCCTATCCTTGCTTTGAGACGATGAGGAACTCCATTCACACTGATATCGAACCCACCAATCAGTGTCAAAGCGACACCTGTCCGACAAGCTCGAATTGCGTAATGTAATGGCGTTCGGCGTTCAGTATCCCTGGCTTCAAGATTGAAACCTTGTGCTAGAAGTGTGAGAATGCTGTCTTCGTCCACGATCTCAATAGCAATGTGCAGGAACGTTCTCCCATCTCCATATCGACAATTAGGGTCTTCCACCGCAAATTTCAAAAAGACAGCACTCTCTTCTTTGCTCATGTAACTTGAGCTTGCTTCGACATTGTTTGAGGTATCCGAAATGGCAGATTCTCGTGGGCCTTGTTGCAGATGCTTTTCTTTTCGCCACTTGAGAAAATAGTCGATGGGGGACATTCCCCATTCGTCAAGTTCGTCTGAGCGCGAACCCATCCCGAGTAGTTTGTTCGCAAAATCTTGATTTCCGTATTTGGTCGCAATGTGGAGTGCTTGGCGACCCCAAAAGTCCTTCTTGGTAAGACTGGGGTTTGCGTCACCATTTTTGTGTATCACAAGAAAAGGGTAAAAAACCCCTTGCTTGGCAAGAAGGTGAAGAATTGTCATTCCATCGACACCACTGGCTTGTAGTGCGAACAGCTTATAGTCGTCGGGGAGCTCGGAAAAGATGGCGGCGAGGTTACCTCGCATCCCTCCCAGAGCAGCAATATGAATCGGGCTTCGCAAAAGGTTAGAGAGGAGTCTAGGTAAGCGTTCAGGCCTGCTTGTGCGGTTCCATAATAGCAAACGAAAAAGCCGCTGTGTAACGGCATAGTGGTAAGCAGACCATCCATAGATATCCTTTGCCTCTGCATCATATTCTGTAACAGTCATAGCTCAGCAAAGCTATATCTCGATCACGAATGAAGGACTCGATACTTACCATGATTCCTAAATTCCTCTACAATTTCAATTTCATCCTAGGCAATATTAATTAAACGTTCTATAGCGGTTCTAAAAGATTTCAAGACTTACTTTACTGCCTTTGTAACCTTTCCAAACTTCCAGGTGGTATTTTGTGAAGCCTAGATAGTCTTGAGCAAAACTCTGATCAAGATCTTTCGACGATTCGGATATTTGAAGATATTCCTTTGGTATCCTTGGCACCAACTGTTCGAATATCTTGTCAAATAGATCTTTACGTTGTTGCATATGATGAACAGGGGAAAGCTTTCTCATGACGTTGGTGAACTTCGAAGAAACAAGCTGTTTGGCAATGGCGCTCAGCACGTCTTCAAGGTCGGATGGTTTCTCGGTTTTGTCATCGTACGGCTCCCAGGCGAAGGTTAGGAAGTCCATGGTGTTGGTAACTATCGCCACACCGAGTCTGTCGCTGATACTCACTTCGTCCCCTTTTAATGTATCAAGAAGCTTTTCGTAACATCGAGCTGTTTCTACCCATCCATGACCAGCTCCCACACGTGGTATGCGTTTCAGAATTGCCTGATTAGGCAGCAGATTTGACTTACTGAGTGCTGGTATCATACAAAGAAGAATGTGTTCTGTTCTTCCAAGGCCGTAGGATTCAATTTGGCGTATCAATTCGGTAAGACGGCGATGGCGGAGCTTGAATCTGGGCCACATCTGATCGAAGTCGTAAGGCTCGAACGTTTGAGGTCCGTCTATTTCTACCTCTTTTTGTATTTCTTCGAATGTCGGATTTAGACAATCCTTTGGTAGACGTCGAGCAACGGTCCACATGAAACTCGTGAAGAGATGTTGGGCTAGAATGGCGGGTAAAGAAGCCTCCGAGCTGATGGAAAGCTCGCTCCCTCCATCTAGAGCCTTGGTTAGCACTTTTTGAACTGTTTATGATGTATAGCACATACCCTCTTCTTTAGCACCATGGAATCCTATGACAACGTCTGTCTTCTCTTGTCCATAATCAACACCATCACTATTCTGGTCCTTATGATCGCTTTGCTTAGCGATCAAACTATCTACCCACCAAGATATATCTCGCTTCAGTGAGCCATCCTTCAGATTGTTTCCCAAGACGCGTTTGAAACTGTACGTTAGGTCATCTCCAGCCTTGGCACGCCTCCAGGCATCTGTCTTTGCCTTCGCTTGCTTCTTTTGATTTGGCCTTTGATCTGTCGAGTCATTGGCTGGTTCGGAACGTGGAGCATCGATACTAGCCATCCAGAGGGATAGCACTGCATCCACTGTACCATCATCCAATTTCCATTTACCATCTGTGCGAGCCACCAACAGCTTTATGATTTCTTTCTTCTCTTGTCGACTATCGTTCAGTCGAACATGAGCTTCTAAGAGCCATTCCAGTGGACCCGAGACGCGCACAGAGGCTGGAAAGAAGGTGTTCATGATGAGCTCAATAGACTGGATCAACGCCATGGCGCTGGGCGAAGACCTTGTTTTCCATCTCGATAGATTGCCGAGCCGTCGTCTGACTTGAACTAGGTGTTGTCCGCTTGGATCTTCGGGGGTTGTTCCACGATCGCCTGAGCTATCCACGGGGACATTCTCAGATGACTGCTCGGTGGACTCTTGAGGGCTCTGAACTGGTTGTTCCGTACTTGGCGAAGTGGAAATAGGAACAAGAAAGCAAGACTTGCGTTTCTGTGTACCCGGCGTGGCTATCTTCCATCGGAAAGAGTCACTTAGCCGTGGTTTCTCACTAGCATTGCCACCGCCGTTCTCAGGCTTAATGTGTGTCGGGGTCCCTGGGCGGAACACGATTTGGGAAGCGAGGAAGTCTAGCTCGTACCACTGCAAGGCAGAACAATGCTCGATAGGGTTCCCGAGACGCCTCCTAATACCAGCTCGAATGAGAGCCATGATAAAGATAGCACCAAGCTGAGCAATGGAGCATGGAAATGCAAGACCACGGAGACCCATAAACTGGGCTGTAAACCCGATGCCTGCCGATAGAGCAGCCGCAACTGTTAGCCATTCCCAAAGTTTCTATGAGCCGTTAGTCAGAGTTCTTAATTGTGTTCCAATGATAAGACCGGGTCATTATGTACCTCCTTTCTCCTTTCGTTTTCTTCGCCCTTAGTCTTCGGCTTGTTCCTCAATCGGTGTCTTTCGGGCCTTTCTCTTCTGCTTGAGGTGATGACTCGGTGTTTTGAGCCTGCTGAGATGACATAGCCGTTGAAGGATTGATCATTAACCCTCTGCTTCTGCTGGAGCCATATAAGCTGTGGAGCATTGTCCTTCGACACAGGTTTGCCATTGTTCTGTACCTCCCAAGAGTACTCATCAGTGCTGTGCTCAACTACGAATGAACAAAGACCGGTGCCGAGTGAGAGAAGAAGGGACCCAACGGCATAGCATGGGAACCCGTACACCCTGGACTCAAAGATACTCGAAGAGTCGGGACTGGCACGATACGCTGTGATAGCTGCTATGGCAATTAAGCCCGTCTGCAGAAGAATAGCAATCGTGGCAGCTATGAGAATCTCATCTCCCTTCTTCATCCTGCTAGTGTCAAAATGGTCTGATGCAAGGTTGAGCTGGATATTTGGGGGGCTTTTAAGGGCTTGTAACGCGGGAGCAGGCAATTTCTGATTGATCAGCTTCGTGGCCGGGTCCTGAGGGACTCGTAACTCGACCGTTTCTGGGTCCTCTGTTTTAGATCGGCCTTTAGATCGGCTAATAATGAATACATTCTGGAGCTTGGCATAAAGTCCATGAAACAGACCTTCAGCATTTCCTTTCAATCGCCCCCAATAATCTTGAATAAAAATAGAGCTTCGACCTTGGTACTCTGCGTGGGTTGTAAAATAAGCATGAGGAGCAAGAAACCTGCCAAAGAATCCGATGCATACCTTTACACTCGATCAGACCAAGATCGGTTGCCGATTGAAGAGAATGGATGCCGCACAGGTCGTCTTCGAGGTGATTTTTTGGCGGGCTGGCAGTCGTGGCTTCGTCGACGCTCTTACGGCCTTCCGTGGGATGGCCGAGTTGTCGCGGGAAAATAAGAAACTGTGCCACTTTGGGATCACCAATAGCGCGCACGATAGAATTCCCATTGAAGATCTCACAGACCTCACCAGATGTCGAGGACATGAGCTCGATTTCAGCCTGTGCTAGGTGTTCCCTGGCACGTCCAATAAAGGCTTTCGCCGTTGGCATACCTTGGACTCGAATAGCGCCAGTAATAGCTGTTATGATTCCCAGAGGCACCATCGCAAAGATAAGGTGATCGACCCATGTCAAACTCTCGCTCGTGAATTGCTTTGCGAATTGGTCTCCAAATAAAGCAAGAATTCTGGCAATGGATAGTCAGTTTTCTTAGGCCTCTGCGTTTATCAGGTAATGACCTACGGTGCGATATCCGAAAGCAGGTTAAAGGCAAACTCTGCATCATCTGCGGCAGTCACAGGTGACACTAGATAAGCGACCAAGAGGATATGAAAGCCTGTGGTCATTGTGGTCGTGTTCCACTCCAGAGAGTGTCTTGGGATTCGTATTGTAAATTTGAAATATTGCAAGGGACCTTTAGATTTGTGTGTTGGAAAAGGTATATGTTGCGGCAAGGAAATGAGAATTCATCAGTTTATCTAGCGCTGGCCTCACCATTGGCATGCAGGCTGCTGTGACCATATGCTAGTTGCTGCATTTTGCCTCAGATAATCGATAGAAGGCGCCCAATATTATGCAGGCAAGGACTGATATGCGCTGGGCTTTTCGCACGGATGGCAAGTGTTGCGAGAGCCTGCTTTTCAGCTGGCCAGGGTTCTAGCACTCGGTCAGACAGCAATGCAGTTGAACGGCCTATCAGACACCCAGAATCAGCATGTTGGTGATAAGGTGCAGATAGATACAGAGCCGAGATAAACCGAAGCTAGCCTCAACTTGATAATCGTTATTAAGCCAATGTTCTGACATAGACTATCGCCGGATTTATTGAATAATATATAAATACGTACCATTATATTTCACGGCATCACCTGATATATAAGCTAGCCTAAAAGGTAAATAGCCGAATATCTCTTAGCAATGGCAGCCTGATTGCTGATGACATTTTCTTCATTGGTGGATCAACAGATAGCTCGCTATAAAAGAGAGCGTCAGCTTACAGCATTTCTCAACCCTGATTCTCAAGATATTGTTTCTCCTAGTCATACCCAAAATGCCCTCCCCTAGGCTCTTGAATCTGCCAACTGAGCTCATCACCCGCATCATCGACCTTGCTGACCCGTCCACTCAATTAAACTTGGCCTGCGTATGCACTCATCTTTTCAAATGCGCGAAAAGAATTCTCGATCATCACCAAGAAGCCCATCGAAAATTCTCTGTCATCTCAGACCTTGACCCCTCAACTATCCCTACCCTTCTTCGCAGCGCCTCTGGTATCACCAGCCCCATCGACGCCTGGCATGTCCGGCATATTGAGCTCTGGGGTTCTAGGTGGAATTGGACCGAATGGAGACCTTGGTCGTTACGCAAAACAGCTGAGCAGGCTGGAGTCCCAGGGCAAAGGCGACGGCATGTCTTTTCGAAAGCACCACGCTTGGAGTGGGTGATTCCTCGATGGGAGCTATCTCACTACTTGAAGATCATGCAGGAGGAAATGGGTTTGCCAGAGGACTTGGTGGACTTGGCACGCGTCGAATTTGACCGAGGCTGCGATAGCGTCATGCAGATGCTGCTTATTGTTCTATGTCCTCGGCTAGAAAGCCTAAAGTTCATGTACAACCGACACGACAAGGTTGAGAGGTAAGCAAAGACTCTGTAATGGAAATGATGTCAGCACCTGACATGCCACAGCCGTCGGGGCCTTCACTGGCTCACATTTGTTATGGGAAAGAGCTGGATCGATAGCTCGTGGCCTCCAGGTCTTCAAAGCCTCCAAGATGTTGCCGTAGGCCTAACATCAAAGACCTGTCTTGATGACGATATCGTATATCTCTGGTACCCTCGCAGCTATTTCAGAGGCTTGATGAAACTTCCAAACATCAGATCCTTATATTTTCGAGGACTGCGACCACAAGATCATCCCGCGATCGATGGTGAGGACAATATTGTTACGAACAACCATCTTGGCAATGGTGGAGCCCTCGAATCTTCAACTACCATTAGCCTTCGAGATGCAGCTGATGCGCTGCCCGCGCGATGTTCCAACGTCGAGAATATGTATCTCGAAGACACTGGCGACTACGATAATACTGTGGCGCTAGCCGCAGCCCCTAGAGCTCTTAAATCGTACACTATTCACGGTGGCAACGTCGGTTTCGGCCAAATAAGCGATTGTGACATACAGTTAGAGTTTATGGTCCAAGAACAACGCGAGTCGCTCGAGAGCATCATGATCTACGATTCTTCCGAACTTCAAGGTTATCGCTGCACACTATATCGGCTTGGCGACGAGATTCCAGTGCACGAGTGCATTAAGCTGCGCCAAATTCATGTCGAGATGAGTGATTTTCTGACATCTGCTTACTACATATTTCCTTGGGGGGACGGGGAATTTCAAGAGGTGGGAGAAGTCTGGGAAGATGCTAGTAAGCACCAAGACTGCGCTGAGGTGATCGCAGGTTATCTCCCTCCGTCCCTTGAGGTCCTCGTGTTAGGAAGTCTCATGGGGGATACGTCAATGGAAATGGAGCAGGATATTCTAATACGCATAATACTCTCGAATAAGCTTCCATGTCTGAAGGCGATCTTTATTGAAGTTCCAGAAAATGAGGATAACATCTATACGCTTACCAAACTATATGAGGTTGGCTGGGAAAACGGCGTCGATATCCGTGTCAAGACGAATGTCCAGGTACCTCGACATCAGATACAGTTTCCCATGGCGCCCCATGTCACCAGCTATCGATCACGCCAAAACGGTCAGCAGTCTGAGTTCGATGCGTTCAGGGGTTGTTGGATAGAGGCCGCACGGGTCACGCAGGTTCATGAACAGACTGGTGACGTGTCTATCGACGATGTATTTGAAGCTTTGGACGAGGATGTTGAAACGGATGATGATTATCCTGACTTGTATCGTCAATACTATGGTTAGAAAGAGTGATTTTGTTTATTTATCGTAATAATAAGATACAGGTAAAGTTTGAAAGCTAGACCTGATCCTGGACACAAGCAATTACGATACTTAGTTATATGTACTGACTCAAACTCTCAGCCATAAGTCTCAACTACAAAGAACACATCTAGCTTACAAGGTGTATTATCCCACACAATGTGTACAAGAGGGAGAATATATCAGGAAAGGAATCAGAGATGCGATTCGTACAAGAGTCTGGAGGGAAAGGATGACTCGCATGTGAGAATACCAACAGGTCTATATAATCTATCCCTACATCTATCTACGCAAACAGCATCTCACCATTTTTCACCAGAATAGAACCTCAGTTCCTGGTTGTCATATACTCAGCCAAATTGTGGGCAGCCATGAAATCCTCCCACTTCATCAGATCAAGGCCAGGAAGCTAGATAGAACATCAGAAAGCCAGGTTCTTAGATATATAGTCCTTAGGATAGCTTACCTCATTGGCTTGAATGAACTCAGGACGAGCGTAAATCATGCCAAAATCTCGAAAGATCAACAGCTGCTCTGTAAAGTCTAAAGCACACATGTCGTCCATCTTGCTTTTTAGAATGGATTGGAACTCCTCAGAAGAGAGCTCGTTGTAGCGTATATCGATGCCATATGCTGCGAAGAATCAGTGATTCAATGTTCTCGCTCCTAGCTGGAGTGAGTACTTACCAGATGCCATGGACTTGATCTTTTCTCCTTCCGAAATTGCCTCAGAATAGAAGGCCATTTCCTTCTCAAGACATTCGTCGGGATGATCGAGGATATACTGGACCAACTTGCCGGTATCAGAGATGGCGACATTTGGGAGAGGAGTCGCCTCAGGCAGAACTAAGGATCTCAAATAAGTCCCGTCATCTTGCTGATTCCAATGTCAGCTCATCTACTGCTAAGTCCATGCGACAACGAACCTTGATAGGAAGATAAGTACGTGGCTGTGTGAGACAATTCTCAAAGTAATTCGGAAACAGCACCGCAGTCGTTTTCTTCCACAGAGCAGGTTTCTCCACCCGAATGTAATCCGTCACAACTACTTTGCTCTGCCAATGATAGACATGAGGATATTTCCCATTCGAGATAGTGTTAGCGTCAGGCAAGCTCGCCCAGATGATTTGTTCGAGATGAGGTAGATCAGCAGCTATATCCATGATGCGCTTGCCTTGTTCTTCCTCTCTGGTAGCGGACATGTGCTGCCAGAAGTCTGTCATGGCGAAGATGGCGTTGGCGCCTTGGAAGGCTCGTCGAAGACTTTCTGGGTCATCGACGTCTGCTTGTTGCATTTCGATACCTAGTCCCTTCAAGGCTTCTGCTTTGGGGGAAGAGATGTTTCGGGTTAGACCGCGGATATTGTACCTATCCAGAGATTTGGCAAGTGTCCGGACAACAGAGCCCCCCTAAGCAAAGAATAGGGTTAATGTCGATGCTCTGTATAAAATGGATCGGTAATCATACCTGAAGGCCTGTTGCACCAATAACAACCACTGTCTTCTTGTCTTGAGTCATAGTGATATGGTTTTTAAGATAGGAATTCAAGTCGTCTCTAATGATGGGTTCTGTGCTGGATAGATTCCGGGGAGTTCGAGTGGAAGATTCGCCTTTTTATGCATCGTGTTGGAAAGATAAGTAATTCCACAGTCAGTGGAGTTCTGTAACAATTCCTCGAACTTCAATCGGAATTTTGCGACATTGATGTCATAGACCCTTCTAATTTCCCGCTGAGTCAGCGCAATCGTGATGATCGGTCCACAAGTGCCGGACTCATGAGAATGCCAGGCACCGGCAGTTATAGGCCAGAAATATTACCGGGCTTCACTAAAGTCACCAGTTGTAGTGTAGCAATGTTTAAAATTCCCAGATCTGGGTGAACAGGTCCCTGACACGCGCTGTTGCAGAGTATCTCGGATCGGTAAAGGCGGCCCATCCCGATTAGCGCCGATTCGTCCAACTGCCAGCTCGGAAAACCCGAGGCGCGATGGTAGTCATAAATTTTCCCCGACTTAGTAAAGCACACAACTTATCATCCCTCTTCAGAAGTGGTATGCAAATAACCAGTAATAGCCAATCGTAATGCCCAAGTCGACAAGAGGTCGAAAACCGCGGGCTTGCGACTCGTGTCGCAGGAAGAAGGTGGGTTTTGCTCCGCTGCCTCTTCCGTGCTTGAGTAGCCAGGCCGACGCGCTGGTCGTCAGCCGCTAGATCGCCTGACCTTATCAATGCTCAAGTCTGTTATTAGGTTAATTGGCTAACTGGTGTCTAGATTCAGTGTGACCGAGCTGTACCGCAGTGCGACTACTGCCAACATCATGGCCTGACGTGTTCCTACAATGAAGCTGCAAAGACAGGGGGATCCGCACTTCGGTATACCGAGTCCTCAGACGATATATTCCGGGTCTTTTAACTGATGTCTTCCAACAGATCTCGGCTTTCAAGGTTTCCGATTTCCGCATCACCGAGCCGACAGCTTAGTCCGTTGGAACAAGATGATGGGGAGCTCATTCATCGTGGTGAGTGTCGTTGTCACCATATCGCGTCTTCTGTTTGCTAATGCAAGGTGCTTTTGTCAGCGAGCGATGCTGATGATCGCAATCCAACTTATCTAGAGGGCTTGCGTTTGGTCAACGGTAATCCGCTCTTCAGCCCCGAAGGTCAACAATGGATCAGAAGCAGGACAGGCTCGACCAGTTCATCAAATATCATCGACAAATACCGTCTTCCTTACCTGTGCTCCACAAGACCCCCTCTTGCAAACGATAATCACAAGATTCTAAAGCTTCCCGATCGTCAGATTGTTGAGGAGCTAGCAGCGCGATTTTGTTCATCTACCCAGTCTCTTGTCTTCCCATTGCTGAGCCTCGAACGCTTCACCATGAGGACCTTGCCTCTCGCATACACATCTGTCGCTAAACGTCATGCCACCAGTGCGAAGTGTTGTGCATACGGGGTACTCATTATGAGCGACATATTTGGCCTTGACTCAGGCGACGAAATGGCTGAGATTAGTTGCTGGTGTCAACGATATGCGCTAGAGATCGAAGGTTGGATACCCGTGATCCTACGGGAGATGAGGGTCGACGGGCTTGAGTCTTTGATGATGCTCGTAAGTACCAATTCTCCAATCTAGCAAATCGGCCTGACTCGTGACTGTGCAGATGATCTTTAAATACTTCATGGGAGATTTAGAATCCGCATCATTCCTCGTTTCAGTGACTTCGCGCTTCTTGATTCAACTTGGAGCCCATCTATACCCTTCTTCTTCAGGTGACTACGATAAGCACAACAATTCTCACCATATACGTGACCTGTTTTGGGTCTGCTACTGCATCGACAAAGACCTGTCTCATAGGACTGGTCAACCACCTACCATCAATGATGATCACTGCGATCTCACGCTACCTCCCAACTATGTCCAGATGCAGAGCTCCAATATCCTAAGTTCCAGCCCATGTCCAAGTCGCAGCTCCTATACGGTGCCACTCTATCCATGGGACATTCGACTCTCGGTCATGAAGTCAAGGATCTACAATGACCTCCACTCTATAAGCGCCTCCAGACTATCAGAAACCGAAATATTGAGAAGGATTCGGCATTTGGACGAAGAGTTGGAAGCTTGGAGGGTGGCTCTACCATCTGATCATCGGCCGACCTTGTCGTTCCTGGAGCAGACACCTGTTGATGCTCATACCAATACGCAGGCCATCATGCTCCGACTGTCATATCACCACTGCGTTATTCTCATTCATCAAGCCCGATGCAGAATCTTCCAGTCAGATCAACCCATCGACAACTTGATAGACGACGGACATAGGATAAATTTTCAGATCCTCATCGACGCCTCAAGATCTATGTTGATCTACTTGGAAAAGGCATTGCCTGTCCTGGCCCATGAATGCTTCTGGTTCGTATTCTTGTCCCGCGGTTCTAATGTTCCGCCACGACAAAAGCTGACATGGTATAGGGTCATCATCTTCTATCCGATGACTGCAATCACCACCATCTTCTCCGTCGCGCTGCTCGACAACCGATTGGATCCAGAGAGCGAAAGACTTAAGCTGTTGCAAGGCTTCACGCGGCTGATCAGGCAAATACCCATCAAAAGGCTTACAGTCGCGGAAATATCACACTTAGAATTTATCGAGGAGGTCGTGGAGGAGATGAGTAGATTAGTGTTACTCGCTTCTTGAGCTGGTGTCTTTGAGCCCTCATCCGTTGCTAAGTCACCCAGGTCGGCCAAACTAGCCTACGGCTAACTGACCACGACACAAACACCATTACATACAAAAGTACCAATAGCCTCAACACGCGCAGATTAATCAGCCCAACGGTCTTAACATTACCTCCGCATATTTAACCGCGTTAACTCCAAATTGAAGTTTAGGTTAAGTGGGGATGAATGCGAAAAATAAGCACGATGTCAGCAAAACACGGAGAAATAGCATTGTCCGATGAAAGACCGCTAAACCCAGCGAATCAAAGATCTTGGAGTGAGGCTATGCTGAATTGGGAAAGGGATCTCTGATTGGTCAGTGTACTATCATCGTCATGTTGAAGAGGCGTATGTTGGATATATAAGACCGGGGATTCTCTTGCAATGGATGAGAATATCTACAGATCAGTTCATTATACAAATATACTTATATCTCGACTCGATTTGGCATTTGAAACATTTCTACAATGGAGTTTCCAAACCCTTCTCTTATCGGCGGCGCAGCTGACGTCCCCGTCAACTCTGCCTCTCCCATCATCACCTTCACACCAGTCACTCTCCCCTCCAAAGACCGCAGAGTCGATCTCGATCTCAAAGTCACAGCACCCATCAACGGGGACAATCTCCCCATTATTGTTCTCTCCCACGGCCACGGCCCAAGCAACTATCTCTCCTCCCTCAAAGGTTACGGCCCTGTTGCCGATTGGTGGGCTAGCCATGGCTTTGTCGTCATTCAGCCTACGCACTTGAGCTCTCGCCAACTAGGCTTTGAGTTAAACTCTGAGAGTATCAGCGAATTATTCATGGAGTCTCGCGCCAAGGACTTAGTTCAGATTGTCGATAGTCTTGATACCATTGAGACTACAGTTCCTCTTCTCAAGGGCCGACTCGACAAGTCCAAGATTGCTGTTGTTGGACACTCTCTCGGTTCTTTGTCCTCCGCTCTACTCCTCGGCGCCATCAACACCGATCCTCGCGACGGAAAAACCTTCAAGGTGGCTGATCCCCGCATCAAAGCCGGCGTCCTCTTCGGTGCAATTGGGGCAAGCGACGACCCCTCGGAAAACGGAAAATCCATGCTTCCCTTCCTAGACCTCGACTTCTCCAACATGACGACTCCAGTTCTTGTATTCTGGGGCGACAGTGACGTTAGCCCACATCTTACCAACCGAGGAGCAGACTGGCACAACGATCCTTACAAGCTCTCGCCAGGACCTAAAACTTCTTTTGAGGTTAAGGATGGAAAGCATGGGTTTGGCGGTATTAGTGGATGGGACGCTAAGGAGTGTCAGGACGAGGGTGTTGAGAGGTTGGCTGCTATGCAGAGGGTTACGTGGGCTTATTTGAGGAGTCAGTTGTATGGGAATGATTCGTGGGATGAGGCGAAGAAGGCTATTGAGCAGCACCCTCAAATTGGAAAGATTGAGGAGAAGTAGGGTACACAGGAGCTTGTTGGATTTTTAATTAAGGATAGACAGCCGCATTCACACTAAGCTTCGTACCTACACGTTTGCCTTGATGCTGTCTCAACCAAAGTTGGCACGCTATTAATGTCGTATGTAAGTGGCTCTATGCCCTCTTCGGCGGAATGTCTAGCGATGCCTTGGCTAAAGCTAGATTGAATATTAGCTGTAACGTTTGACTGTTCATTAATTTTGATTTAGATGCTTGTCAACTTTGTTAATATGAGGCTTCTATCAGCTATAATTAGCTGGCTTGTTTTGGGAGGCGAATATCGACGATAAATCATCGCCGCCTCATGATGAGAGATTGTACAAGCGATTAGTTCAGTGACTGCATATGAACTTGGCATTTAGCTATGACTGGGCATGTATCTCCCATTATTGCTTTTACTTTCGGGGATGTAGTTGAATCAAACCCTGAATTACAGATCATGCTCAAATTGGAACGTCGATATGGCTCTCCGTATGGGAACCCGGTGTTGGAAGTGAGGCTCCATTGATGGTTTGAATGAACATTCACGCTTCTCAGCTAATAATCTGCATCGAGTTACTCTTATTATTCGCTTCGACTATGGATCCAGAGTTATCAAGTATTGGGCTGTTAGAAGGACCTCCTTTGCAAAGCTTTCTCCTTCTCTAGAAAACTTAATGTCTTCCATGAACTTTGCGATGGAGCCATGTCTTCACAAGTGAATGTTACCTGGAAAATACACATCCACCGTGATTCTAGGCACCAACTTACACGTTCGTGGCGATAGATATTAAAAGTATTACCAAGAACATACGTTGCTGTTTCTACAAATCCAAGTTGGTTACGATTCTGCTTAGAAGGTCTCACTCCTAGAGCTAATAGTAAGGTCGTCATGAGGTTCCTGGTAGGGGGCGTCGCTTGCTAAAAGTCTGCGTCTCTTCAAGTCTTGTAACACTGGATACTACTTTGGGTACTGATAGTTATTTTTTATCTCGTCTGTATTATTACCAAGGTTTATAACAAAGTGAATTAAATATGTTGTAGTATATTCGTAGCCTTTTATTCCAGATTAAAAAGCGTTTATCGGTTGCTAAGCAACGTGCTACTGTCGGTAATGGCATCTGGGAAAGCAAAGTGGGGCCGCGCAATCCGCGCTTTGTTTTGTTTAGCTTTCATCCAAATCAACAACGCAACTAAAAGTAGCCTATAGCTTTTTATTACCTATAATCGTACGTGTGTGAGGCGCCGTGAGGTATTACCGAGAACAGATTCCAGAAGAAATGAGAGCTTGCTAACTGCAAACGTAGAGATCTAGGCCGAACCAACTCACTTTGTCATTAATGACAATGTCTTGGGCTTTGCTAATTGATTCACTCTTTGCCAAATACAGGCAGACCCACGACTTTCGAGACCTAGAAGTAGCAGTGGAAGCTACCAATAAAGCAGTAGAGACGGTAACTCACGGCCCTTTACATGGTGCCTTGCTAAACAATCTTGGCTTGTTACTTTTAGCCAAGTTCCAACGGACTGGATCGCATACAGACTTAGAAAATTCTGTCAAATTCGCGACACAAGCTCTCGAATCCACCCCACTCAACAGTTACCATCGGGCAGTTACAAGCAACAGCTTGGCAACCGCACTGCGCCAGAGAAGCATCAAGACAACTGCAACAGACGATCTTGAGAAGGGAATTCGGATTTGCAAAGAAGCATTAAATTCGCCGGTCCAAGATGTCCCCGTACGACAAGTCCTTCTGTCCACACTCGGTAGCTTGCTTGGTGTGCTATATCAAAGACGTTCTGACATAAAGGATCTCGAGCAAGCTATTCTAGTCTCAAGGGAGTCTCTTGAACTTGCCGAACATGGATCAGATGCCAAAGCCATCGAGCACAACAATTTAGGTAACAGGCTTGAAAACCTATACAAAAGGACCGGAAACCCAGATCACCTGAACCAGGCCATTAGTTATGCAAGAGGAGCTGTGCAGTGTAGTGTGGACGAGATGTTTCGAGCGTCGAGGTTAGCCAACTTGGGGAGAAAATTGACTTTACGATATGAGCGTACCATGGATCTGGATGGCCTCAACTATGCCGTGGAGTGTTTGAAGCGGGCTGTTGAGTGCCCTCTGAACAGAAACGCCGCTGACTGGCCCACATACGCAAATAAGTTGGCAGAGGGGCTTTCGCTCTGTTACCAACGGACAGGTGACAAGAGAACTCTCGACGAATCTCTCCGCTTCCAACGCCAAGCGATCAACCATAAGACTTTACATCGCGACCATCCCATCCGACGAGGGCTTTTATGCAATCTCGGCACACTCCTCTATGACTCGTACTCGGAGGGAGGCCAGATCGAAGAACTCGTGGGCGGTATTAAAGCCTTTCGAGAAGCTGTGGAGCTAGGAGAAGCTTCAGTTGATGGTGACCATTTATCACAGCGAGTCAGAAGATATAATCTTGGAACGGCGTGCTATGTGATGTATCGCAAGATAGGCTCCCAATCATCCGCTTTGCTTAAGGAGATTTCTTGGAATGTGGAAAGCGCCAATCTCAGGATGTTGCATGATCACCCGCACAACGCCGGGTGGTCAATGACCTCGGGTAACATTTGCCAGGCCCTAGGCGACGTCAATCAAGCACTGCGGTACTATATAATCTCAGCTGAGAACAGGCATGCTCTTCCCGCCTTTCGTGTCCAGGCGGCGCGCGCCGGTCTTCGAATCTATCGCAGCAAGAGCGAGTGGGACAAAGCCATCCTGTTGGCCAGTATTGCCTCGAAGTTGCTTCCTCTGGTATGTTCTCGCTATATCAGTCTACGTGATCAGGAACACGCAATCACCAATACTTCTGGCTTTGCTGCCGATGCCTGTTCTCTGTTTTTAACGAGCGGGCGCCCGGAAGAAGCTCTGCAGCATCTGGAGTTTGGCCGTGGGTTGATTCTGGGCTACCTTGTCGATGGCAGGAGCGATCTCTCCGCCATGAAAGAAGATCCCCAAGCGTGTGAATTAGTCAGGCGCTACGAGATTCTCCGAGATCAGCTGTCTCAAGTAAATGAAGCTGATGGGCCATCTGGAAGACGGGATCAATGGGTTGACGAAATAGAGAGATGCGCCGAAGCTATCCGCAAGATACCAAAATACCAGAGGTTTCTACAGGGGCCAGATATTGAAGAAATCAAACGTGTTGCGACCGACTGTCCTATAATCATCGTCAACAGCACCGATATTGCTTCTCACGGAATTATCATTTGGAAAGGCGAAGTAACAAGTCTCCCGCTGGAACAGATGTCAGTTGAGGCGGTCCCTGAATTTGTCCGAAAGCGACTTGACCGATATGCAGATGCCACCCGTGGAATTCCTCACAGACATGTCGGTAGAGACATTTATATGTTGCCCGATGACGACTCGGACTTTCTGTCGTGGCTCTGGACGAGCTGCGTGAAAATAGTCCTCGATAAATTGGAATCGATTGGTCTCCCCTTGAATGGGGAACGACGCGTCTGGTGGATCGGAACAGGGGCTGCGGCCTCGTTCCCCTTCCACGCGGCCGGCATGCATTCTAGCGATCCCAGCGAGTGTACGTTGATGAAAGTAATCTCGTCCTACGCACCAACAATAAAGACTCTGAGATTCTCTAGGCTTCAGAGTTCCGAGAACTCCAAGGCCGGAGGTCCAAGCACTCTTCTCTTTGTGGGAATGCCGACAACACCCGGTGGCTTACGGCCGCTGCCAGGAGTCCTTAAGGAGGAATCGGTCATAAGGGAGGCGTGTGGCGAGAATCATAAGTTCGAAGCTCGCAGGCACCCAACGACCAGTGAGGTGCTCGAAAAGATTACAGAATCAAAGGTAGTTCATTTTGCATGCCACGGGTTATCGGATCCGAGACTGCCTTCGGAGAGCCACCTACTTCTTCAAATACAAAGTGAGAGTGGGCCAATCATCGACCGGCTCACAGTGGAAAGACTGTCCAAGGTCAAAGCAAAAGAGCGCAGCTTTCTCGCATTCCTTTCGGCTTGTTCAACGGCTGAGGTGAAAGCGACCAGCGTCCTTTCCGATGAAGCCATTCATTTAGCCAGTATCTTCCAAGTCTCGGGCTTCGCGCATACCATTGGTGCTCTTTGGTCTGCATCCGACCAGGCCTGCGTACAGGTGGCCAAAGAGTTCTACAGAAACCTGTTCAAAGAGTCAGACGGCGACTTATCAAATGACATGGTAGCGAGAGCTTTGCACTCAGCCGTAATGAAGTTGAGATCAACCACTGATAGACCCGAAACATGGGCGCCATTTGTTCACTTTGGAGCTTAAGTGCTTATAGCTTTGGCCATTTAAGGTGCTGAGAGATAAACAAACTATAGCTTCTTATCTATTGTTCCTTCAGTTTTCTACA
The DNA here is from genome assembly GCA_001262555.1 of Fusarium nygamai. Classification (NCBI taxonomy): domain Eukaryota; kingdom Fungi; phylum Ascomycota; class Sordariomycetes; order Hypocreales; family Nectriaceae; genus Fusarium; species Fusarium nygamai. The sequence goes on from LBNR01000006.1 coordinate 2,820,901, forward strand.
AAGGACCTTTCAGCAGTTAATTACGGTCCTTGCCTCCTCTCAAACCTCTATGCACAGTTCCCCTCGTTCGGATCTGCCCTAAGATATGTCGTTAGCATGTTCAAATCATTGGTACAAGAACAAAACTCACGAGACAGTAAGAGCGCCAGTCTCTCCCTCAGTTCCCGGGTACGAACTCCTTCCTCCATGGTCACAGCCATTGATCTCGCGATGGAAATACTCAGTGCACAAGTTCTTTTCAACAGCATGTGGAGGCCCATCGGCAGGGAGAGCTGAGTCGTAGCGGAGGAAAAAGTCCATCTTCTTGTTGCTGCTCAGGTTGACACACTTGTTGATGTACTGGCCGGTGGTGCTGAAGGGACCGTTGATTTTCCCATCGCAATACTCTTCGGCTGTCTGGAGAGCTAGGAATTTCTCTGCGCCCCGGGTTTCACCTGATCCATGGCATTCGCGCTTGTGGAGGGTGCTTGGGAATGCAACGGCAGATGTTGCTCCGATAGCAATGAGAAATGATGTAAGCTTCATTGTTGGAGATATAGTAATGATTGGTAGTAGAACAATCTTGTTGATGATAGGTAGGTTATGTGTGAATAGCAATGTGTTGGTAAAGATTTCCTTGGACTTTTATAGTTAGTATGAGGCCAATTGCATAAGTTAAATTTATCTTGTTACTACGGCCCCCGTGCCATGACGTCCATGACTATTTCTTCTGCTCATCATCAAGCATGAGGATCAAAATTCTTCTATCTATACGAGAGGATCTGCATCTACGAGCTGAAGTCCGAGGCAAGATTTACCTTCTGAATTAAGCTAAAAGCGAGTAAGCGCTAGGAGAAACTCAAATGTATCCGACCCTATTGGCTGCGTAAGCGGACAGGCACGGCCCGCGAAGGCTTAGCAGCACAGAGCCCCATTAAAGGATTTCATCGACGGTAGATTAACTACGTAGGTTAAACGTTACTTGGGGCTTGGTTCCACTGGGACGGGATCCCGATGCGATTCGAACGAAATTTACAGCAGTGATCTGCAGCGTTGACCAGATAACTAAGTCCTTGGATATCACTGGGAGCTTTGCAGCTGGTTTCTGGGGGCCAAACTGTGTACGCAATTAGAAAAAACAGGTTTCTAATCATCATGCCTGTAAATCCTTCGTTTACTCGGATAATCGCCTCCTTCATTCGTCAGTTTGCAAAGGCACTTACACAAGGCAGAGGGTTAGCAGATCACACCCTTCTAGCAAGTCATCAACTTGGCTATAAATGAAGAGAACCCGCAGCTGTTGACTGGAACACTAATAGCTATTCCCTACACAAATCCAACTAAAACCCTATTGCATTCCTCTCCTGACTCTTCTATTTATCGGCAACCTTCAGAGCCTAACATCTACCTTTCCAATCCAACAATGCACTACCCATCGTTCCTCCTTGCAGCCCTCTTAGCTGCCATTCCCAGGGCCAGCGGAGAATGTCACCGCTCTGGAGAAACATGGGGCGGAGATAAATTCACCGCACTTGAAGCAGCCCAGCGTCTTTGCACCGACGGCAGCTTATCTCCGACTGACTATCGGTACGGAGAGTTCAAGACCTTCTGTGTTAATCTGAGCACCTTGAAGAAGGTAGACTTTACTGTTCTGGTCGGTAGAAACGTGATTGGGGATGGGCTCCGCATTTCCTCGGCTGATTGCACCGATCGACTCCACAGGGAGATCGATGGCTGTGAACACGGGGGCAGGTCATCTTATAAACAAGGGGAAGACGGTCCTGAGGGATCTAATGTTGTCTGGGATTTCTCGTAAGTTTTCATCTGACTAACTACCTCTGTGGATCTGATTTCCTAATTTCTTAATAGTGCTGATCCTGGTTCGGGCCAGTGTGCTTAAATTTGAGATGCTGTTGCTGGTAACTACTGTTCGGCTTTT